>CAUOFW020000770.1:0-401359 GCA_963454935.2 Ilex paraguariensis
GTAAAATCCGGTAGATTTAAACTTTTATGAATAAAGGGTAAAATGGTAAATTGTCACCATGATTCGGGTTGTAAATCTGAAATTTTTTGTAACTCGGATGACAAAACGGACCTCACCGTTGGATTCGTCTCGCGAAATCGAGTTACCACGTCAATTTTCGTCGAATTCTGAGATAGTCAAATTTTTCACGTTTTACGGAGCGATCGGGCTTCGGGTGACCCTGTACACGAATTTTTTTATAAAATTTTAAATTTTGGGCAATAAAATAAGATAAATTGAAATAAAAATATTTTAGATTTAAACCGGGGCGAGATTTAATTGTTCGGGACAAAAACGGACCCGGAATTAAAATGGACATGTGGCCAATTGTGGGCCAAGTGTTCTAAAGTATAAATAGGGGGAAAAATCAGATTTTTCCCCATTGTTCAGCATCCTCTTCAGCCGATAGAAAAGAGAGGGAAAGGAGAGGGAAAGCTTCAACTTCTCTCTATGATCTACATAATTCTAGTGCTCAAATCCGCTTGGACCAAGAACAAAGATCGTTCTCCTCGTCAAGGGCTACGTCTACGTACCAAAAGGAAGTGATTTCACCGAATAATCAAAGGAAGAATTTTTGGAGATCAAAGCTTTTGGGTTGGTTTTGGTGTTTTAGGGGTTTTCTACACTCCTAAGAGGTAGGGGTTATTCCTACTTTGGATTATTCTTACCTTAGGTGTTGCTAGACTAAGGGTGAAAATTATGTATATGCATATGTATTGTTATACATATATGTCTATGGGTATGAAAGTGAAAAAAATTAGCATAGGAATAGCTTAGGCTAGCTTCTAGCTTGAATTTGGTATATGGAGGTTCCATGTGATTATTTTGTAACTTGGTGAAAACTTAAGGCATGCTATGTGTTTTATAAACTATGCCTTGGAATGTGTTATGTGAATACATGACTTGAATGACTATAAGATGTTTGATAAAATGCCCTAGTGAAATTGAGTGTGTTACTTGCATGATGCTATGTTATAACATGCTTGGGTGATTGTGAAATCATATGCTTAGGATATGGTTTTTGGATGAAGAGTGTTATTGACATATGCATGAAATGATATATTGAGCATAATGAGATATGGTAGTTATATACTTATGATACAATTGCATTGATGTATGAAAATGTTTATATGTTTGTCATAAGCATATTGAGCATTATTTTGTGTGCAATGGAACATCACATTGCATTTGCACGGAAGTGTCTCATTACATGAGTGAGTGCATGTTTGACGTCAATACCACACTTGGTGATTGACGGAAGGCTTGGGAGAGTTGGGTCGAGGACTTAGCTAAGCCGCTTGGTTGCATGATGAATTGGGTTGGGGTAGCAAGAAGAGGCATGACGACCTCTCGGGTGCAAGACCCGGTGATTGGGCTACGCACTCCCTTGGCTCGGCCCATAAAGTGTGTGGGTGTATTCGGAACCCTCGGTCGAAGTCCGTAAATTTCGTGTGGGTTGGAGGCCCTTGGTGTAAGTCCATGAACATCCACCCCTATACAAGACCCTAGAGTGATTAACGCCATTGTGTGTAACATAAATGGTGGTTTCGACTAAATTGACACTTGCATGTGTTGGGGAGCCGGAGAGAGCTCGGAATAAAGTTGCATGGGTGAGTGTCACTTCATTCCATGGCATAGCATTGTTGCATTCCATCATAGGATGCATAAGTGTGAGAAATGCTTGGTTGTATGTTTGTGTGATGATTACATGAGCATGTGCATCTAGGGGAAGAGTAACCTCTATAGGTTTATCTCTATTGGGCGTTGTGCTCACCCTATACGGGAAACAATTTCAGGTACGGGACACGTTCCGGTGGATGGCTCTCATTCGGGGGCTCTTGGTTGAAGAAAAGCCGGGTTGTGGCTTTTGAATTTAGTTTTTGTAAAACTTTTGGTTAATTTCCATTTTGGCATGTAAAAGTATGGAAATAGTTGTATTAGAACTTGTATTGACTATATTTGGTATCAAATAGATGTTGTATAAGTTTTGGATAACCTTGGATTGATTTGGGGTTGAAATCATACACAGAAATTTCAGACACTGCTTAGTGTTTGAGCCATAACTTTTTATTGTGACGTCCAAATGATCTGAAATTTTTACAGTAGGTAGTAGACACCTAGGGCTACAAAAGTGTTTTTATGAAATTTTCTCAATTCCACTTCTAAACAGGTCAAAACCGCACTGGAAGTTGCAGCAGAACAGAAACTGCATTTTCTGTTCGAACGTAAAGTGACGTTCGAATGGTGCGAGTTTTGAACAGCAAAACCAGCAGAGAACCAAATGTACTGGGAGCTACCTATTTTTCAAAACCAAGGGACGTTCGAATGTGAATAGTGCTGTTCGAACGGTGACTCTAAAACCGAAATTTTTCAAACTATGCACTAAGCTTCCAGGCTTGGATTTCTTTGATTTAAAGAACACCAATGGACTTGGATTTCTCTAGTTCCAAGGATACAAATGGACACTAATTGAGGTATATTGAGGCTTATTAGACCTTGGTGGATTTAAATGATAACTATTACATATATGCACTAATGTTAAAGTAACCTTGCATGTTTTGCTATAAATATGGATAATTGGACCCGGTGTGGTCAATGTTTACTTATAAATGGACCCGGTGCGGTCATTGTTTATATTGGGCCTCAGATGGGTCATGTGAGTTATGTTGCACAGGTTGGGTATTGGGTAGAGTTCCCTGTACAAAGGAGACTCTGCCCAAATTTTGTTAAGTTATGGACCTCGGTAAATGGGACATAACGGTGTGATATCGAGTCACTCGGTATTTACGGGTATTCCGCGGGTTGATGGGTAATCAACGGACCCCCGGATTTTGGGGTGTCACAGTTTGGTATCAGAGCCTAGGTATGCGAATTACCTAGGGCTTGGTTGGGCATGGGTCTAGACCATTACATTCCATATGCATTTCATGTTAAGTTCTCTACTTACTATATGCTATGTGCTACTTGTTATGTGAATTATATGCATGGTAGAATGTATATGGAAAGGAGAAACACTAGGGTTAGAAAACTCAAGATTATGTTTTAATGTGTAAATGTTTACTAGTAGGTGGCACACGCACTACTAGTAAAACAAGGAGGAAAAAAAAATCGTCAAGTTTAAATACTTGATGCCTAACTTGGGATATTAAGTAACTGATCTATTGCTATCTTATGTGTGTGTAGATGGAAAATAGAGGAAGAGGAAGAGGACGTGGCCGAGGCCGAGGCGGTGGCCGAAACAACAACCAACCACTTCCGGCCTTTGATCACCAAGCCTTTGTAGAGGCTATTGGTGAGGCAGCGGCGACGATTGCACAGGCTAGTGCTACAGCCGCTACCATTGCACAGACTGGTGCAAATATGGGACACGGAGGCTCGAGTAACCTCCAGAGGTTCAAAGCCCATAATCCTCCGGTCTTTTTGGGAGGGGCGGATCCAATGGTAGCCGATCGTTGGATTCGACAAGTGGAGAAGATCTTGAGTGCTATGGAGATCACTTCCGATGCCACCAAGATAACTTTGGCAACTTTTCAGCTGGAGGGAGAGTCCCAGCTATGGTGGGATTGGGTCAAGACCTCAAAGAACTTGGAGATAATGACTTGGGTAGAGTTCAAGGAACTCTTTATGGGAAAGTATTTCCCGGCGACCGCTCGACACGCTAAGGCCAAGGAGTTCCTAGAATTGAAGCAGGGGACTATGAGTGTGCTAGAATACGTGGCCAAATTCACTGAGTTGGCCCGTTTTGCTGATGATTATGTGGCCTCAGACAGGGCCAAAGTACAGAAGTTTGAGGATGGACTGAAGTTGTCTATTCGAGGCAAGATTGTGGGACTTCTCCTGCAAGACCTTGATTTGATGGTCAAGACTGCAATGACTATCGAGAGAGAGGTGGAGGACGCGCGCAACATCCGGGAAGCGGGTGTTAAGGACAAAAGGAAGGAGGGTCAATCATCTTCTTCAGGTGCAGGAAAGAGGCAAAGGACTTCTATTCCACAAGGGTCTCAGGGGCAGAGCCGCGGCTATCAAGGCCAAGGCCAGGGCCGATTCTCTCAAGGTGGGGGAAACTTCAGGACCACCTTCCAGACGGGTCAGAAGACTTGCTATTTTTGTCACCAGCCGGGTCACATCAGAAAGGAGTGTCCTCAACGGCAGGGATCCCAGAGCTATGGGACATCCCAATCCCAGCCTTCTGTGGGCCAGTCGCAGATACAGAGTGTTCCTCCTTACCCCACTATGGGTCAAAGGAGTCAGTACCAATCTCAGGGTGCTGCACAAGTGCCTACTACTTCACGAGCAGGGACTTCACAAACAGGCCAGATAGGCCAGGGCATGGGTCGAGGTCGAGGCTCACAAGCCGGGACATCGGGAACCCAAGGGCGTGTTTATGCCATGGTGCCACAGACTGAGTCGACAGATCCGTCGGTAATACAGGGTACATTTCTACTCTCTCGCTTATGGGCAAGGGTATTATTTGACTCTGGTGCATCTCATTCTTTTATTGCTGCATCTTGTGTGAAAGATTTGGGCTTAGAGGTTGAGACCTTAGAGGAACCGGTACATGTGAGTTCTCCCCTAGGAGCTAGGGTGAGAGTTGATCAGATATGTCGGGACTGTGAATTAGAGATCTCGGGGATTCTACTCACTGTAGACCTTAGGGTCATGGACATGTCGGAGTTTGATGTGATCCTCGGGATGGATTGGTTGGCAGCACATCGGGTTGTCATTGATTGTGATAGGAAGAGGGTCACGGCGTATACGCCTGATGGTATTTGTTTCAAGTTCCAAGGGGAAAAGCACGATGCTTTACCCCAAGCCGTGTATGACTCACGATGGCACGGACAGTTGATGGGATGGCTTGCGAGCCTTACTTTGGAGGATGAGGTGAGACAGGAGTTGGGTCTACCTCGGGTGGTATGTGAGTACGAGGATGTATTTCCGGATGAACTACCGGGATTACCTCCCCATCGGGATATGGACTTCAGTATCGAATTACATTCGGGTACATCGCCTATCTCCATGACTCCGCATAGGATGGCGCCTGCCGAGTTGCAAGAACTCAAGGTCCAATTGCAGGAATTGTTGGACAAGGGGTTCATTAGACCGAGTACCTCACCTTGGGGCGCTCCGGTGTTATTTGCAAAGAAGAAGGACAAGACCCTTCGATTGTGTGTAGATTATCGGCAGTTAAATCGGGTTACTATCAAGAATAGGTACCCTTTGCCGAGAATTGATGACTTGTTTGATCAGCTGAGAGGGGCAAGGGTATACTCCAAGATAGATCTTCGCACCGGTTACCATCAGTTGAGGGTTAGGGAGGCAGATATCCCTAAGACGGCGTTCAGAACGCGATATGGGCATTTCGAGTTCACAGTGATGCCATTCGGATTGACGAATGCCCCGGCGGCATTTATGGATCTCATGCATAGGGTTTTTCAACCCTATTTGGATCAGTTTGTTGTGGTTTTTGTGGACGACATCCTGATCTACTCCAAGTCTGAGGAGGAGCATGAGGGTCACTTGAGGATTGTTCTCCAGACCTTGAGAGACCATCAGTTGTACGCTAAATTCAGCAAGTGTGAATTTTGGCTTACGGAGGTGAAATTTTTGGGACACGTGGTGTCGGCTTCGGGTGTATCTGTGGACCCGGAGAAGGTTGAGGCAGTTATGAATTGGGAGAGGCCGAAGTCAGTCTTCGAGATACGCAGTTTCTTGGGATTGGCAGGGTACTATCGGAGGTTCATTGAGGACTTCTCTCGACTAGCTGCTCCTATGACCAAGTTGACCCGAAAAGAGGTCAAGTTTGAGTGGAATGACGCTTGTGAGAAGGCATTCCAAGAGTTGAAGAGGAGGCTTACATCAGCTCCTATTCTGATAGTTCCGGAAAGGGGACAGAAGTATACGGTATACTGTGATGCCTCCAAGGACGGACTTGGATGCGTCTTGATGCAGTCCGGGAGAGTGGTAGCTTATGGTTCTCGGCAGTTAAAGAACCACGAGCAGAGTTACCCCACACATGATATGGAGTTGGCAGCCATTGTCTTTGCCTTGAAGGCTTGGCGCCATTATCTATACGGTGAGCAGTTCGAGGTATTTTCAGATCACAAAAGTTTGAAGTACATCTTTACACAGCGGGACCTCAACATGAGGCAACGCAGGTGGATGGAGTTTCTGGAGGATTATGACTTCACCTTGCATTACCATCCCGGTAAGGCAAATGTGGTGGCTGATGCACTCAGTCGGAAACCACGGGGAATCCTGGCTAGAGTGGCTTCCCGAGAGTGGCAGATGCTCGAGACTGTGGGACAGTTCGGGCTATGTTATATGGGTCAGGCTCAGGGTATTTTGGGGAGTTTGATAGCTACGCCTTCCCTACTGAGCAGGGTTATTGAGTCCCAGAGTCAGGACACAGAGCTATTGTCTATCCGGGACCGTGTACAGGCAGGTACAGGTGACGAGGGCTGGGCCATTCACTCGGATGGTAGTCTTCGGTATCGAGGAAGGGTTGCGGTTCCTCAGTTGGCGGATCTGAAAGAGGAGATCCTTAGGGAGTTTCATTGCTCCCGTTTTGCGGTTCATCCAGGGGGCACAAAGATGTATCATGATCTTCGTCGCCAGTATTATTGGAATGGGATGAAGCGGCAAGTTGGTAATTTTGTTAGTAGATGTCTCACGTGTCAGCAAGTGAAGGCTGAACACCAGAGACCAGCAGGGTTACTCCAGCCATTGGAGGTAGCTGAGTGGAAGTGGGAACATGTTACGATGGATTTTGTGACTCACTTGCCACGGACATCACGGGGACATGACGCGGTATGGGTGATAGTGGACCGGCTTACTAAGTCGGCACACCTTTTGGCCGTACGGATGACCTTCACACTGGAGGAATTTTGTAGGTTATATATACGGGAGATTGTCCGGTTGCATGGGGTACCCGTATCTATAGTATCGGATCGGGATCCCAGGTTTACGGCTCATTTTTGGGAGAGTTTTCAACGAGCCATGGGGACACAACTGATGATGAGCACTGCTTTTCATCCCCAGACGGACGGTCAGTCTGAGAGAACCATTCAGACATTAGAAGACATGTTACGGGCATGTGTCCTAGATCTTAAGGGTAGCTGGGAAGATCATTTACCCTTGGTAGAGTTCGCCTATAACAATAGTTATCAGGCGAGTATACAGATGGCACCCTATGAGGCACTATATGGGAGGCCATGTCGATCTCCGATTTGTTGGACAGAAGTTGGAGAGAGACTTGTTACGGGTCCGGACTTGGTTAGAGACACCTCAGAGAAGGTGGGCTTGATACGGAAGCGTCTTCTCACGGCTCAGAGCCGGCAAAAGAGCTACGCTGACAGACGGCGACGACCTCTAGAGTTTGAGGTGGGAGATCATGTCTTCTTGAAGGTGATGCCTACGAGAGGAGTGGTCAGGTTCGGCAAGCGGGGAAAGCTGTCGCCAAGGTACATTGGGCCCTTCGAAGTACTCGAGAGGGTGGGTGCAGTTGCTTATCGGTTGGCGTTACCGCCAAATCTATCGGGTGTTCACGCGGTATTCCATGTCTCTATGCTCCGGAAGTATATCCCAGATCCGACTCATGTGGTAGATTGGGGCGAGCTTGTTGTTGATGTGGATGGGACCTTTGAGGAGGGACCGGTGCGCATCATGGATAGCAGGGAGCAGGTTTTGCGGGGCAAGACTGTAAGGCTAGTAAAGGTGCTGTGGCAGCACCGAGGAGTGGAGGAGGCGACATGGGAGCGTGAGGACACCATCCGTACCAATTACCCATTTTTGTTCGAGGATGGAGGTACATGTTTAAAATTTTAAGTATGAGGTTACTTATTGCATATGCATGTGTCTAAGTGTGCATGTGTGTGAGAATTTCGGGGACGAAATTCTTCTAAGGGGGGGAGAATGTAAAATCCCGGTAGATTTAAACTTTTATGAATAAAGGGTAAAATGGTAAATTGTCACCATGATTCGGGTTGTAAATCTGAAATTTTTTGTAACTCGGATGACAAAACGGACCTCACCGTTGGATTCGTCTCGCGAAATCGAGTTACCACGTCAATTTTCGTCGAATTCTGAGATAGTCAAATTTTTCACGTTTTACGGAGCGATCGGGCTTCGGGTGACCCTGTACACGAATTTTTTTATAAAATTTTAAATTTTGGGCAATAAAATAAGATAAATTGAAATAAAAATATTTTAGATTTAAACCGGGGCGAGATTTATTGTTCGGGACAAAAACGGACCAGGAATTAAAAATGGACATGTGGCCAATTGTGGGCCAAGTGTTCTAAAGTATAAATAGGGGGAAAAATCAGATTTTTCCCCCATTGTTCAGCATCCTCTTCAGCCGATAGAAAAGAGAGGGAAAGGAGAGGGAAAGCTTCAACTTCTCTCTATGATCTACATAATTCTAGTGCTCAAATCCGCTTGGACCAAGAATAAAGATCGTTCTCCTCGTCAAGGGCTACGTCTACGTACCAAAAGGAAGTGATTTCACCGAATAATCAAAGGAAGAATTTTTGGAGATCAAAGCTTTTGGGTTGGTTTTGGTGTTTTAGGGGTTTTCTACACTCCTAAGAGGTAGGGGTTATTCCTACTTTGGATTATTCTTACCTTAGGTGTGGCTAGACTAAGGGTGAAAATTATGTATATGCATATGTATTGTTATACATATATGTCTATGGGTATGAAAGTGAAAAAAATTAGCATAGGAATAGCTTAGGCTAGCTTCTAGCTTGAATTTGGTATATGGAGGTTCCATGTGATTATTTTGTAACTTGGTGAAAACTTAAGGCATGCTATGTGTTTTATAAACTATGCCTTGGAATGTGTTATGTGAATACATGACTTGAATGACTATAAGATGTTTGATAAAATGCCCTAGTGAAATTGAGTGTGTTACTTGCATGATGCTATGTTATAACATGCTTGGGTGATTGTGAAATCATATGCTTAGGATATGGTTTTTGGATGAAGAGTGTTATTGACATATGCATGAAATGATATATTGAGCATAATGAGATATGGTAGTTATATACTTATGATACAATTGCATTGATGTATGAAAATGTTTATATGTTTGTCATAAGCATATTGAGCATTATTTTGTGTGCAATGGAACATCACATTGCATTTGCACGGAAGTGTCTCATTACATGAGTGAGTGCATGTTTGACGTCAATACCACACTTGGTGATTGACGGAAGGCTTGGGAGAGTTGGGTCGAGGACTTAGCTAAGCCGCTTGGTTGCATGATGAATTGGGTTGGGGTAGCAAGAAGAGGCATGACGACCTCTCGGGTGCAAGACCCGGTGATTGGGCTACGCACTCCCTTGGCTCGGCCCATAAAGTGTGTGGGTGTATTCGGAACCCTCGGTCGAAGTCCGTAAATTTCGTGTGGGTTGGAGGCCCTTGGTGTAAGTCCATGAACATCCACCCCTATACAAGACCCTAGAGTGATTAACGCCATTGTGTGTAACATAAATGGTGGTTTCGACTAAATTGACACTTGCATGTGTTGGGGAGCCGGAGAGAGCTCGGAATAAAGTTGCATGGGTGAGTGTCACTTCATTCCATGACATAGCATTGTTGCATTCCATCATAGGATGCATAAGTGTGAGAAATGCTTGGTTGTATGTTTGTGTGATGATTACATGAGCATGTGCATCTAGGGGAAGAGTAACCTCTATAGGTTTATCTCTATTGGGCGTTATGCTCACCCTATACGGGAAACAATTTCAGGTACGGGACACGTTCCGGTGGATGGCTCTCATTCGGGGGCTCTTGGTTGAAGAAAAGCTGGGTTGTGGCTTTTGAATTTAGTTTTTGTAAAACTTTTGGTTAATTTCCATTTTGGCATGTAAAAGTATGGAAATAGTTGTATTAGAACTTGTATTGACTATATTTGGTATCAAATAGATGTTGTATAAGTTTTGGATAACCTTGGATTGATTTGGGGTTGAAATCATACACAGAAATTTCAGACACTGCTTAGTGTTTGAGCCATAACTTTTTATTGTGACGTCCAAATGATCTGAAATTTTTACAGTAGGTAGTAGACACCTAGGGCTACAAAAGTGTTTTTATGAAATTTTCTCAATTCCACTTCTAAACAGGTCAAAACCGCACTGGAAGTTGCAGCAGAACAGAAACTGCATTTTCTGTTCGAACGTAAAGTGACGTTCGAATGGTGCGAGTTTTGAACAGCAAAACCAGCAGAGAACCAAATGTACTGGGAGCTACCTATTTTTCAAAACCAAGGGACGTTCGAATGTGAATAGTGCTGTTCGAACGGTGACTCTAAAACCGAAATTTTTCAAACTATGCACTAAGCTTCCAGGCTTGGATTTCTTTGATTTAAAGAACACTAATGGACTTGGATTTCTCTAGTTCCAAGGATCCAAATGGACACTAATTGAGGTATATTGAGGCTTATTAGACCTTGGTGGATTTAAATGATAACTATTACATATATGCACTAATGTTAAAGTAACCTTGCATGTTTTGCTATAAATATGGATAATTGGACCCGGTGTGGTCAATGTTTACTTATAAATGGACCCGGTGCGGTCATTGTTTATATTGGGCCTCAGATGGGTCATGTGAGTTATGTTGCACAGGTTGGGTATTGGGTAGAGTTCCCTGTACAAAGGAGACTCTGCCCAAATTTTGTTAAGTTATGGACCTCGGTAAATGGGACATAACGGTGTGATATCGAGTCACTCGGTATTTACGGGTATTCCGCGGGTTGATGGGTAATCAACGGACCCCCGGATTTTGGGGTGTCACAGATATATACTAGTTAGGGGGAGTTAATATTGTCCCTTGTACCTAATGGTGTATCTTCTTTGTTACTGGCTATTGACCCTCTATTGTAGGTCTATCGTCGTTCTACGAATAGACAGGTTGTTCCATATGCTCCATCTCCTCAAACAAATACCTACTTCTGCCGAGGTCCTTTCTACTGAGTTGCTTGATTTGCCTATTGCATTGCGAAATGGTATTCGTACTTGTACCCAACATCTTATTTCTAATTTTGTCTCTTTGCATCGACCTTTTTCTTCATTTTGCTATTTTGCATCCACCATGTTTTCTATCCTTGTCCCAAGCTCTTTGAAATAGACATTAACATCTCTTGGATAGAAACTGGCTATGGATGAGAAAATTAAAGCGCTTCATGAAAGTCATACTTGGGACTTTACTTCCGCATGGAAAGAAACCTGTTAGTTGTCACTGTGAAATATCATCCCGATGATTTTGTTGAGCATTTGAAAGTAAGATTGGTTTCCAAAGGCTACATCCAAACATTTGGTGTGGACAATAATGAGACTTTTTCTCCGGTTGCTCGATTTAACTCTATTAGAGTTTTTATTTCAGTTGCAGCTTGTCTTGATTGGCCCTTGTACCAACTGGATATAAATATTATTTTTTTACGTGGAGATTTACGGGAGGAGGTATACGTAGTTCAACCCCCAGGTTATGTTACTTCTGATAAGAAATAACTAGTATGTCCCCCGAAGAAAGCACTATATGGTCATGTGTTTGGTTTGATAAGTTCAACACTGTGGTCATTCAGTATGGTTTTCAATGTTTTACTTCAAATCATTCGGTGTTTATTCGCCGTTCTATCCGAGGGGTTATCATTCTCATTGTATATGTTGATGACATTATCATTAGTGGTGATGATTTTGATAGTATTGCCGTTTTAAGCTCTATTTGGGGATGTAGTTTCACACTAAATATTTGGGTCTTCTTCGATACTTCCTTGGGATGGAGATTGTTCAATCAAAGGAAGGTATCAATCTATGCCAACGAAAATACGTAATAGATTTGCTATCTAAAGCTGGTAGTTTTATTGCTCGTCATGTTGATATCCGTATGAATTCTACAGTCAAGTTAGATTTTGATACTGGGAAAGTTTTTGATGACATAGGGTGTTTTCGGTGATTGGTTGGTAAATTGATTTACCTCACAGATACGCTTGCTGATATTACATTTGTTGTTGGAGTAATTAGTCAGTTTATGAATGCTCCTTGCAAGCCTCATTGGGATGCTACTTGTTGTATCCTTCGGTATTTTAAAGGAGCACCCGGGAAAGTATTATTATATCGCTCTTCACCATGTATGACTATTGTTGGCTTTTTTGATATTGATTAGACAAGTAGTCGTATTGATAAATGATCTATTTTGGGTTATTGCACTTTTGTTGGTGGTAATCTTGTTACTTGGTGTAGCAAGAAATAGAATGTAGTTACATTTTCTAGTGTAGAGGCAGAATATTGGGCTATGACTCACATGGCGTGTAAAATGTTGTGGGTACGTGCTCTACTTCGTGATTTGGGGATTAGTGTCTTCTCCTATACAGATGCATTTTGTTCATTAGGTAGTTATTTTCATTGGTAGTAATCCAGTGTTTTATGAGCGCACCAAACACATAGAACGAGATTGTCATTTTATTTGGGATTTTTTAACGCAAAAGGAGATTATCACTTCATATATCAGTCTAGTGATCAATTGAGTGATTGTCTCGCGGTGTACCTTTAATAACCTTTGTTCCAAGTTGGGCATTTTTTATTTTTATGCTCCAGCTTGAGGATGAATGTTAAAAGTTCTTATTTTTATGTTTTATATTTATGTAGGGTAATATTGTAGTTACCCAAGATAGGCTTCAATATAAATAAGAGAGTGGAGGATAACACTGCTCACAGTGTATTATTAGTCACAGTGTAGGACTCCCCTTCTGTTCTTTACTCTGTCTTTCTCTTAATCTGTTTAACCTTAACATTATTTTTACTGTTTCAGTTGTTATGGGTATTGTTCTAACATGAGTTATCTATATAAATAGGGCTGGTCTGCTTCATTCAAGGGTGAACCAGTCATGTTTCTTTTCCAATCCCAACAACCTCAATGATGGGAAGATTGCATTTTACATGCTTTGCAAAATTCAAAGGAGTATGGCGTACAAATTCAGATTTTTGAATTTGATGTTGAGATGGAACGAGAAGAATTTTTGGATTGGATGGATATCATCGAAAGTTTTTTCGACGGGAAGGAAGCACTTGAAGAAAAGTAGGTGAAACTTGTTGGAGTAAGGCTAAGAGTTCCAGCTTCTACTTGGTGGATGCACTATCGGAATGATCTTCAAGTGAGGATAAAACGAAAGGTTAGGAGATGGGACAAGATGAAAGAGAAACTGAAAGCCTTGGGCCTATGAATTGTATCAAAGGCAGCAGACTTTGCCAGAGTGTGAGATCATTGTCAAAGTGTATACTTAGGAGTTCCATAGGCTATCCTTGAGAAGCAACCTTGCTGAAACAGAGTCAAAGGTTTAGCCGATATGTTGATGGTCTTCGGTTATCCATACAAGACCAAGTGAGCTTTTAAGGTCCTTACAAAGTCTGATGCTTATCAGCTTGCACTAAAAGCCGAGGTGTAACTTAATCGTGGGTCCTCTAAAAAGTCCATGAATGGTCAAAACAGTGGTCCATCAACTACTATGGCAACTAATGCCACTCGAGGTGTACAGACTATAGCACCTGCTCATCATAACCAACAAACAAACACCACTCTTGGTAGAGCAATCCAAAAACGGAAGAAGACTTGTGGAAATTGACCAATAGGTATTATAGATGTTTTGAATTGGGCATAAAGCCAATGTATGTCCAAAAATAGGTGAAGCTCATGTTGATCTTTTTGATGATTAGAGAGTGGAATTTGAGGCAAATTTTGCAAATATTTAAGATGCAAATAACAATTGTAAACTTTTGAAACAAGTGATGTGAGGGAAGAAAGACTTGAATGTTATTTGATTGAGGACATACTTGTCGTTTATCATCCATGCTTACACCACTTTTCAACGGCAAGGCTGATTCGGTGCACAAAAATCTCTTTAGAACATGATGTGTAGCGAGAGGAAAACTTTGGAATCTTATTTTTGGCATGGTGTCATCATTCTTAAATTGGGAAAAACTTTAGCACTTTTGTCATGTTGATGCATTGAAATTATTGAAACATGATAGTTGAAGTTTTATCAGAGTGATTTATAGGCAAAATCGACTTGGGAGCATATGCTTTTTGTTTCCATACAAGCTGGTATCTATACCATATAAGCATCGTTGTCAAATCTTGTATCGGAAGACGTATTATTTTTTAAAAATAGTGTATGGTATCGTATCATGTATCGTATATCGTAAGATACGCGTAATTTTAATTTTTAAATATTTATTAATAAAATATATGTATATACCTTTATAAAAAAAAATCATAAATTCATAATAACATAATATTTCATTAATATTCTACCAACTATTCATGTTTCTAACATAGTTCAGTAATATCAAAATGTAAAGAACTTTAATTCAAAATCCTAACATCAATTGCTTGAACAATTTTAATATTAATCAAGAATTTTGAATTTAATTGAACAATATTAACATTAGATTTTATTTATTTTTTTTAAACTATAACTACTGAAACGATGTTGTTTCACTAGTTAGTGACTTAAAATTAAGTCATAGGGTAAAATAATGTAATTTCAACCCAAAAAAAAAATAAAAAATAAAAAATAGAATCGTCACGTGTCGGGTGTATCGTATCGTACGTATCGTATTGTGTATCGTACGATATGGTGTAAAAACGATACAGAGACACGATATGTATCGTTTTCAGGTGTATCATGACGTATTGTGTGATACATATCGCGTATCGTACGATACTAATAACTATGCATATTAGATTCGATTATCATATATTAAATAATGATATAGGAATGTTGGAGGCATATCAAAGAAGAGTAATAAAATATTTTGCCATTGAGATTATAATCCATTAATGTTCCTTTATTATCAGCTGAGAATATGAATGAGCATAATTAAAGGACTGATTTGAGTCATTACATTGATTTCCCATGTGCACAATATGTATGGGATTTCACATGATTGATTGCTTTAACTATGCAACTGGTTATTTTATATTCCGATTTATATAATTGGTGTAACTATATAAACCCAACAAGGGTCCTATGTATTGTATGCAGTTCTAGAAAGTTGAAATAGTAACAGTAATATGAGGTTAGGGTTATAAGAGAATAAGAGGAGAGAAAAAAATGAGAGAATAATCAATGTATGGCTAGGTTGTCCTACACTCAACCTCTACAGGACGTATACTTCGTCAAGGTCGACATACCCGTATTGGATACCATACAGGATAAGATACTTGTTAGATATTCGAGGATACTATTGGATACTCATCATACGTATCCGATAATTAATAAAATGTGGATGATTCACGAATATTTCTATACATGGAGCAAGATGTGTAATTTTTAATTTTAATCTATAACATTTCCTTTCAAGTTTACATCCAAAACAAAATATCAACAAAATTCGATTTGACTTTGAAAACACGAGTATTTTTAAAGTATTATCTACTGTAACATGTCAAAAGAGTATAAAAAAATGAGTTAGTTTCACTATAACCTTAGAAACAAATACTTGTAAGTAAACTAACTAATTAAATGTTGGTTCTAATTCCTTTAATTGATCACGTTCACTTTATGAATATATTATAATAAGATGGTATTACACATTTTTCAAGGTAAAAGTTGCTAATTTTGTTTACTATTATTAAAGAATTACTAAAAAATTATAATTTTAAAGTTGTTTAATAATGTTAAAATATAAAATATATTTTAATTATAAACATATTTCGACCGTACTTGTATCTTTTTTTTAAGGTTTTGTCGTATCGCCGTATCTGTATCGCATTGTATTTGTATCCTGTATCTATCTTTGTGCTTCCTAGCCACCAACAAATGTACAATTACTAGGAGGAGATTATATATCACCATGACTACTTGTCCAGTCAATGTCTAAAAAATCACTTCGGTTATGGATGATGATGAACAATATAACAATCCTTTCTCCGAAGCTCATTTTAGATATCGAAGTATATGACAGAAAGTCTCTTAATGAGGCTTACGAGGAGCATGCATAACCTGACTAGCTACACCAACAACATATATAATATCAGGACGTGTAACTTTAAGGTAAATCAACTTATCAACCAACCTTGGATAATGCCTTATATCATCAATTGCTTCACCATTCTCAAGATCCTACTTAATTGTAGAGTCCATAGGCGTATCAATTGGATGTGCACAAAGAGTACCAGTTTAAGATATACTTTTGCTGACACAGGTTAATATCTTCCTTTGATCGAGCAACCTCAATCCTTAGGAAGTATTGAAGAAGGCTCGTGTTTTTGACATGCTAAAAAGTGGAAGCATGAGGAGAGCCGATGCAAAGAGACAAAATTAGAGATGAGATGTTGAGTACAAGGAAGAGTACGTTTTTGAAGTTCATTTAGCAAATTAGAAGAGGATGATATAGTAGGTATTTCAAAAGTAAGGACCTCGATAGAATCAGGTGTTGGCCGGGGCGCTAGAGCATATGGAATAACCTATGCGCTATGCAATGGTGACGATATAACTATCAAATTTTATTCATTAAGAAAATGGGCTTAAATCCATGTTTTCTAATTCTAGTAGATGTTCTATTTTCCTAATAATATAGTGTTTGAGGATTTTTCGTTTGTTCAGTGTGTTTTTGCAGAAATAATAATTCTTTAATGGCAATAAATATTAGTCAGTTAGATTTGTAATCTAAGGCATAATATGGAATGTTATGCATAGTTATTGTTACTTTTTCATGTCTCTTATTCTCCTTTGACCTAATAAATGAATATCTATTTTACAGCTGAGTTGACTTTTTTGGTATTGACTCAGGGACTGAGCTAAAGAGAGATGAATTAGAACAACTTGTGATAAAGCTTATAGTAGATCACGTTTTGGTAAGGACCTCACTCTTCCAACATTTGATTTATGAGCCCAAAGTTGCATATCCTCGCAAACTGTGTCCATGTTTTTATGCTAATACTTAGTTTGCTTTCAAAGTGTGGAATGCAAAATTTTAATTTCTCAAGTCTATAAAGCCCATTAATAACATAAAGGGGTATGGTATCCTCCAATTCCTACCAAGGAAAAATATACGATTAGAATGACCGATTTCAAGTTTTACCTAAGAAAGCGGTTTTTATGAAGAAGAGTGATAGGGAAGATGAGAGGAATTATTAGTGCTTGTACACTTTGTTTGTAAGAAGTGGGTTATTATTAACTACAGTGGTCCACTAGTTTGAAAAGTCATAGTAGAGTACCAGACATAAGATTACTTATCATGAAATAATAATGCACTTCGTGTGCTACATAAATATGCATATCCATACATACATATATCATATATATGTAAAGAAACTTCATAGAAATATGAAAGAGATAGGTATGCCTAGTTACTTTATTCTATGGATAAAGAATCTACTTGATATAGAAAGCACGTGCATACATCCCATATATATGTGTGTATGTGTATGTTGAAAAATAAACTTGTTTTAAAGTTTTATTATATTATTAAGTTGTGTTAATTTGGTGTGTGTTAGTGGGCAAAGAATATACACAAGTAGTGGAAGTAGAGCATTAGTGAGTGTTATTACCCCAAGTAATTGAGAAATTGACATCTTAATATTTTAGGAGTTTCAAGAGTTAGCGGATGTAGTGGCATATTAATACATATAGTTTAGTGTAAGAAGTAGAGTTGAGAAGAATATGTGAAGTGTCAAAGTTGAGTGTGAGTTGTAATCAACTTGAATAATTTTTTTTAGTTATTTCCATTTTCCTCCTCTACTTAATTCTATTTTTTTTCTAACCCTGTTGATTCAATCAAAGTAGTATCAGAGTGATTTTCCAATCAAAGTAACATTTGAGCAATTCAAATAAATTGGTATCAGAGCCAATTTTACGATCCTGGAAGTCTATATAATTCGCTTTTAGACCTAATTTGATGACCGTTGAAGTTTAGATAACTCACTGTTACAGCCTCATTGCAGTTATGAAGATCATGGAAGATTCACTAAATATCTATTTTTGGTGTGACAAGATGTTCTTTAATTGTAAGAGAATTGCAAGAGAAGGATTTGAAGTTATAAAATCAAGTTTAAGGAAATTAAATTTATTTTAGAATTTTATCATATTATTAAGGTGTCTTAATTTAGTGTGTGTTAGTGGGTAAGAAATAGCCAAGTAGTGGAAAACAAGAGTATTAGTAGTTGTTAATTCCCCAAGTAATGGAGAGAGTTGTCTTAATATTTTAGGAGTTACAAGAGTTAGTGTAGGTAGTGACATATTAATTCATAGTTATGAGTATGCGTGATATCTATATAAATAAGACTAGGTTTGTCAAAATTTACCACGATACGATTAACCGACACAAATTAAGCGGGTTTGGGTGAGACCTTAACGGATTCGAGTGATAAACGGGTTAATCTGTTAAACACGTTTAATAAACTGGTCGTATTCGGGTGAGACCTATCAACTCGTTTATCACCCGTTTAAAAATTTAATATTATAAAAAATTAATTACTATTTAAAAAAATTTAGTCAAAAATATTGGAAGCTGGGGTCTGAGCATTGTTGGAGACTACGGTGGTGCTTAGTCAAAATGTTGGAGGCTGCGGTGGTGCTGGGGTGAACACAGTCTTGGTTTGAGCATGGTTTGAGTTTTAGGTGGTGTATGATATTCTTGATGTTACAGAGTCTTATTGTGGGTCTGCACAGTGAACACAGTGAAAGCTTTTGGTTTGAATCCCACATTGACAAATTTAAATGAAGGAGATCTCTTATGCCTATAAAAGGTTGTAGCCCCTTTCTTTAGTCATTCAACCTTCTCACTTGCTTTTACAAGTGGCAGTCAACTAGAAATCTTTTAATTGAGAGTTCAGTTGTTGCGAGTAATTAATGGAGTTTAAAATTTTAATAGAATAGTTTTTTGGTGTGGGTTAAAATTTTAATAAAATTAAACGTGTTAAACGAGTCGTGTCGTGTTACCCGTTTATTAAACGGTTCGTGTTCGTGTTTAAGTTTTTTATCCGTTTATTAAATATGTCGTGTATGTGTTTATATATTTTTCACCTATCACCCGTTTAACCTGACACGTAACCGTTTAACCCGACATGTTTTACACCCCTAAATAAGACATATAGTCTAGTGTAAGAAGTAAAGTTAAGAAAAGTATTTGAAGAGTCCAAGTTGAGTGTAAGTTGTAATCAACTTGAATAATTTTTTTTAGTTGTTTCGTCCTCTACTTCTTCCATTTCATTTCTAATCATTTTGACTCCAACAAAGTGGTATCAGAGTGATTTTTCAATCAAAGTAACAGTGGAGTGATTCCAATGTGTGTGTGTGTGTGTATGGATATGTATAAATATAAAATATAATGTATAAAGCACAATTAGTTGTAGTGTGTTCTAACTGTGTACATGTTGTGTCTCATTTATATCCTGTGTCCAAACTAGTGCCTCATGGATCATACTACATGAGTGATACTCCTTATCTGTGATAACTGATTTTTGCCTCCTGATTAATGCATACAATGAAATTTCTTGATATGGTTTTGTGTGGCTTTTTTCATGTATTAGCACCTTCATTTTTGTGCAGAAAGAAGAATTTCAGCATACAGCTTATGCTACAAATGCTTATGTGACTATAGGACCACTTGCTAAGCAAGTAACGCAAGGTAATGTTTCTCTTTTGAAAGATCGTTAGTTTAGAAACTCTGGAAATCTTGATGATTGCTGGTAGTTTGTGGAATGCAGTTGTTAGCACACACATGATTGGTAATTTAGCTAATTACAGCTGAAGGTACAGTGCAAATCAGGCAAGCAGACACTTGTCCAGTATAATCGTTTTGTAGATTTTTCATGCTATGGACTTGTGTACATACACTTTTATGAGTCTGCCGGACATCCTATGAAATAATGATATTGTTAAGGTCGACATATCCTTTCCGGATACAGTATCGGACTCGAGGATACATATCAGATACACACCATATATCTCCGGTTATAATAAAATATTTGGATACTTTGCCGATATATATCGACAATGCGTATGCTTCAGATATTAAAGTGCATAAGTAGAGCAATATGTATTTTTTAAAAAAATTTTAAACTGTCTTTTCCTTTTGAATTCACATAAAATGCAACACTTGAAGAAAAAATTCATACAAATTTTAAGATACGTGATTTTTTCTCAAGTATTATCTATTATCACTTATCAAAAGAGTATAAAATGAACTAATTACACCACATATCTTGATAATAAGAATTCCTAACCAAGCCAACTAGTTAAATCTTAGTACTAATTTGTCTAATTAGTCACATTCACTTTATATACTATAATGAGATGATCAATACTTTCTTGAAAGTTAAAATTACTAATTTTTGTATTATTTTTGAAGAAGTTATTAGAAATTATAATTACGAAGTTGTTCGAAAATAGTAAAAATATAAACTAAAATTTAGTGTATCTGCATCCTAATTTTTTTTTTATTTTCCATATTGCATACAATACAGTTCACAGATGGATTAGATCACCACCACTGCAGTGCTTCATATGTATTCTTGGATCAGTTGGAAATACTTTTACTCTGGAGTAGGACCGATATAATGCTTTGCAGTGTCCTGCAAGTTCTTATTTTTGACAGAATGATGTGAATGCTTTCAAATCTTCGGCACTCATTCAGTGTCTTGTTTTACATAAGATGCATAGACAGATGTTGACCTACAATGAATATATCTTTTCAACAATTGTACTCTATCAATGGGTTTAACATGATCCACTATTCACTCCTGTCAACCTGTCTACCTTATAACTTTAGATCAATCATCCAATCTAGTTTGTTATAAGGTCTGGTTTATAAGTGGAAGGACTTTTACCGTACGTTGACATCCATGCAAGGAGTAAGAATGATGAGGGATGTGAACTACCTAGATTTTACTATTAGTTGGCCATCCTTCTAAAAGTGTCCACTAAACTGGAATTTTGCTTTCCTACCAACTACCAAGCCTACATTTTTGGCATATTTTGTTGTGTCTGTTGTGCATTTACTGTTGTAGTAACTCCCATTCTGACACTCAGGAAAGAAGATTGTTAAGGTTGAGGTTTGTAGCAGCCCGAAGAATAACCATGGCGCCATGAAATCTTCCAAACGAAGTAGATCTTCGGGGTTGGAGTTTAAGCTTGATGAGCTGCGCAAGGAATTCTCTTCTAGTCATGGTGGAATATTTCCTCATTCTGTATTGTCTACTTGCCAGATCCGCATACTGGGTGCTCAGAAACCAATGTTGATGGAAGAGGTGCATCCCCAATAACTTGATCATTTTGTTAACAAGGTCACTACTGAAGGCAATCAGAATAGGATTGAATGAAACTTTGTAGTTTTATTAGGTTTATCCTATTTATTATTTCTTGGATTATGGTATTAGGTGCTATTTATTTATTTATTTGAGTATGAGTGTTTTAGTAATTCTAGTAGTAACAGTTTGAACAAAAAAGTAATTTAGGTTTTGGTAAGAGAGTGGATTATAAATATCGGTGAAACTTATGTTTTACCTGAGTGAAATTTAATTAGAATTTGATGGAGTATTTGTGTGTTTCTTCACCTATTCCTTGCAAGCGTGAGTAAATCTTTCAATTTTTTTTTTTCCTTCTATTTTCTGTTCTCCTTCCCTTTTCCCTTCTTAAAATACATCAACTACCCTTCTTTTGGCAATCTCTCTCAACAATGTTGTCAGAAGGGAGACCCTTAATAGAATTTATCAAAAGTGCCATATTTTCCTCAATCAGAGCTATTAGGTTAGCTTGTTACAATCTCTATGTTTACCAGTTAAAATATTAACTCATGCTAAGTGTTGTCTTACGTGTGTTGCTGCCATAGGAATTCATCACATGCTTACATTTAATCTGCTGCAAATATTATGAGCATAAAACTACCGTAATCTCTTATTCCTGAACGATAGCAGTTGTTTGTCATCCAGCTATAACTCAAATTTTTTTTCTGTTTCTCGCAGTTGGAGAAGATTATAGGAAAGTTGAAAACACAGAAATATGGGAGCAGAATTCTTGAAGAAATTGTGAATTATGAGTCCAAACATCACTGTGACAATGATATTGTGGATGAAGGACAAGTCAGTGGAAGCGGAGCCTCAGAAATGTTAAGAAGCAAAAAAGCTCTTATTGTCATCGACAGTAGTGGAGATGAAGAATGAAAAATAATAGGATATTACTTCTCCACTGAAGCCTCAAAATCTTGTAGAAGATGACTACCATGTACGAAGAAGATGACTACCAGTATAAAAACAGAGTTCCCTGAAACTTTACGGAAACAGATGTTCTCCTTGTGCTTTATTTCTCAGGATGAATTACGACTTTTAAAAGATTTTGAAACTCACTTTGCCCTCAAATATTAGAAGTTGTGATACACCTGGGCTTTGTTTAAATGGCAGCAATGTGTCCCAAGAATAATACATTTTTATTTTTTCCATGCGTGTATGTGTTGTGTGAAGGGACTGAAAAACAAACAACATTAGATCAAAGAAAAAAAAAACAAACAACTTATTGTTTTCTGGAGCGAACTGTTACCATTTTAAAAAAATTCAGTTCCCTTCCCTTCCCCATTCCAGGAGACCTTGGCGGAGGAGTAAATATTCAATATAAGAATGGTTTAACATATGCATTTATTCATCCGAACTCAGCATGCGTACATCCAACAAAATTGAAAGTCGATAGATGTTAGTTTCCCTAAGACAGACAGAGGAGATGAATGGGTTTTCTAAAACTATTTAGAAAATAAGTCACTAATTAAAATTAATTGATCTAATCCACAATCTTCGGGGGATTGTATAATTAGTCAGTTAATCTCAAAGTTGTGATAGGCAAACAAAATTGCATAAAGCAATAACCTCCGACCGAGCTACCAACTCGAGCATGTAGGCGGCTATTAATTGATCAGTTAATCATATGTTCAAGTCTCTGCAGGGGTTCCGGGAAACCAAAAATTCAATGATGAGGAGTTGTACCTGAACATTGGATCGCAATTAAGAGGCAATCAACTATCTATAAGGTTACTTCTTTTGCAGTTTAGTGATGGTAGCTGTATTGGCATATTTACGTTGTCATAGGAGTCGATTCTTGAGTACATTGGGTCAAGTGTATTTATATTGAAACTAAAGTTGAATTGTGGAAGATGAATTGAAAAATACAAATTTGGAATCCATCAATTTGGTTTAGTTAGTTGACCTTGATACTTGAAGAGGCGGAGAATAACTGTGCATGATTATACATTTAATTGTTTGAAATAGTACATACAAGCACATGACAAAGGTCATGTGGCCAACCATATGATGACGGATCTTGAATCACCCAGCAGGTCGGTAAAGCATACTAAACCACAGAACCGAACTAACCATTGGCTATTCGGATTACAAAGATATCGTGATTAGCTGAGCTGAACAAAACGAATAAGAGCCACAATCAACCTAGCAGTTATTAGAAGTGCTCGGTAAAGTAAGTCGAACTGTTAGCCTAACCGAGCTATAGCCAAGGCTGAGCAGTAAGAATGGTTGGGGCTCTATTCAGAGCTACCCTATAATAAAGATAGTTTGGCTATTCTAAAGAATCAGAGGCAATGACGAACTGATAAGGAAGTTGTCCAAATCATAGGTGAAACATTATCATGAGTCCTAAGAAATAAATGAATGAGAAAAAACGTGGAAAGATACTCCAACATCAATGAAGGATTATCCTGCTAAAGAATAGGTATGCCACCTAGTATATCGAACAGCGAAACCCCTAGAAGAAAAGGTGTCATGTGATATTATAAATACTGGGTAATGCTTGAGTCAGAGGTACGCACTCGCTTCTCTATTATTTTGCCTGTTCATTGCTAGAGTCATTACTGACTTAAGCATTGGAGTGCCTCCGACCAGTGTAACCTTAACCTCTAATTGCTCGTTTTGCAGGAGGAACGGTGCAATCTTTGTTCGGTTTTCCCAATCCAATCCTAACCCGCTACATTAAGATATTTTTTTCTCTTACAGTTGACGTCGTTTGTGGGAATGATGAGTGCGTAATATTGCATATTTAATGACTTCATTACATGTATTTTAACTCAACTTTGCATTTAATTACTTAGAGTTCGTCAAATTTGTGAATAATGTGAAACTTTTGATGTTGCAGGTAATCATAGAGTAATTGATGGCTTTCGAAACCCTTCAACTAAGTTTGGATGAGTGGTGAAGAGATGGACACATTACATGAGGATTTGGAAGCATAAAAGTGAAAGAAATCAAGGAGGTATCGGTACCTGGTAACATAGTTACTAGCACCCACACCATTGTTATCAGTACCTTGGTATTCCCCATTTCTTACCATGATCTACTTCGAATCTGAAAAAGTGAAAAACATAAAAGTTGTAGATCTGGATATCCTTTGTCTTGTGTCAAAATTGTAGCTCAATCTAAAGTTATGACAAATTTACGACGGTGGGATCAAAAGTTATGACAAATTTACGAAAAGACCTACCGGTAGAAGACATGCAAGACCTACCGGTAGAAGACCCTACTAGAAGTTTTCTAGCGGTTGAAGTCCTACGTTCTTCCTGTAGAACATGCCCAAAAAGCATAGATACTTCCCCACATGACTCCACCAACTTAGGGGGCCCACCTCTTGTCCTCTAAACCATAACCTGACATGTTTTAACACCCCATAATGCTCTCTTAACCCCTAAATTCAGATTTGAAGTAAGAGAGATGGGAGAAGCAAGAGAGAGAAGAAGGGTGGTTGGAAGAGCATGGGAGAACCATGCTTTGACAGACTTTGGAAGCTTTTTTGGACAATCTCTGCCCACAATCAATCTAAGTCAACCACTCATGCTAAGAGAGAAGGGGATAAACAAAAATAAAGAGCTCTCCTACACACATTTTGAGATGATCAAGCTTTTAGAAAGAGAAGGAAGCTACCTAAGCATAGGAGTAGTGTAGAGAGAGAAAGCTAGGATTCTTGCTTTTCCTTCACCATTTTCATTCTTGTAAGCTTCAATCTACATGTAATCTTTCTTTCTAGCACTTTAATCTCATTTATTTCAAGTTGTATTGAGTATAGCTAGGGTTTACTAGTTTTATTGCTTGTATTGGGTATTTTTTCTTTAAGCTTTACATTTTGTGTATGAATGCTATTTCTTTTGTAGTTTGAACTTCTCCTTACATTAATGCAAGTTCATGTTTGATTTCTTTATCATGTTTTTTTGTTTCATGTTTGTTGTTGCCTTTACCATGCATAGCTAAACCTTTAGTTGGCTAATCCAAGAAGGATTTCCTATTGGGTATGTGAAATTGACTCTCTTTCATTCTCCCTCGTAGTGTAAAATTTTTGGTTTGACTAGTGCGGACGTGGTTATTGGTTGAATGAAATGAGTCGATTTGACATACGCATTGGAATGAGCTCTATGGATTAGTCAACCCTCTTTTTACTTGCATATTTCTCAAAACACAAATCACCAAACTTCAAATCACAATAATTTTTATTTTTTCATTTCACAAATCACTTTTGAAAACACTTGTCCTTTCCTTCCCTGAGGAGATGACCTTGGAATACTCGTTCCAAGTAAAACACAACATTGCAAGTTTCTCTACACTTGGGGAGCACTTTTGCACACATACATTTTTGTTCACACACACGATTTTCTCATTTCTTGCATGGAGCCCGAGGAAGAGTGATACTCACCAACTTCTACACAAAGTCTGAGTTCGTGTTTGGAGATTAGGGAAAATCATCCAAGCATTTTTTGCGTCGTGTCAAGTTTGGAAGGTGATTTGGGACGACAGAGGTAAGTCTAGTGATTTTCATCACGGGCCAAGGTATGTCATCTCGATTGTAAATAGTTTTTTGTTGTTTGTGTTTTATGTAATGTTTCGTAATTTTTATGAAAATGTGTTAAATGTCCCAAATTTTGAAAATGTGAGCGACATTTGTGATGAGTATGAGCACATCACTAGTGAGTGCCCTTTAAATTATACGGTTTAAGACTTTGGATGTGAATGATCAATTTCAATACTGGGCCCTGAAAATTTTTACCCCGATCATTATGTTGTAACTAGTTATCCGAGTTGTGGTTGGGAGAACGAACCTTATAATTTTTCATCCAATCTCACACTACCAAATGAATTTTGCCACTATCCAACATATGAGGACTGAATCGAACAAGAATTGAAAAATACTCTTTGCAAGTTTATGCTATACCAAATGGAAGTCAATGCCTAACAAGCCCAACAGTTTTCAAAAATTAGAGATGACCTTATAGCATTAACTAATGCTATAATTACTATGCGTGAAGAACATCTTGAGCATAGTCAATGTATTGAGGATGATCATTTCTATGGAATGCAAATAGATGTTGAATCTCCAATTTTGATTTTAAAAAATTTATTGAAGGTATTTGTAAACCCCACCCTTTTATCTTTATATATGTATGTAGGTTTATGTAGCAAGTTATTATTTCTTTTGCAAATGTTAATGTGGAAATTCGAGGAAATAGTAGTTAAAACTTAGTTTAGCTTGCAAATATATGAAATCGTTGTAATAGAACTTGTACCAACTAGGTTTGAGGTACAAAAGCATGTTGAATAAACTTGGGTTGGATTTGGAAAGGTTTGGAATGAGTTTGAAATGAAAAATAGAGGAAATAGGCAAATTTGGACAGGACCTATCGGTAGTACGCTGTCCAGTAGATTCGAACTACCGGTAGTCAACAGGTAGTCAGTGGCGAGTGGATCCGAACTACCGGTAGTCAACAGGTAGTAAATGTCCAGTAGTTCCGAATTACTAGTAGCTCAACAGGTAGCAGGTTGCCAGTGTATCCGAACTACTGGTAGCTCGATACGAACTACCGATAGATAGTTAAAAAGTCGGGATTTTCTGCTTTTAAAACCCCATTTCCACTACATTTACTCCCATTCTTTCACACCACTCACTCCACACCTCTTAGAACCCTAATAGAAAGACTTAGAGAGGAAGAAAGAAGGGGAGAACAAGAGTTCTAAAGAGGATTAAAGATCAAACCTAGCTTCTCCAAGAACATCAAGGTAGGGGTTTTCTCTGAGCCTCATTAAGTGTTTTGCTAGCATAGTATATCACATATGGTCTATTTTCGTCCCTTTGACCGAGCACTGCGCCGACCGCGTAATCACTGGCGTCGCACATAAGCTCAAAAGGTAGATCCCAATTGGGTGGTCGCATGATCGGAGGTGTGACTAGCATGCTTTTAAGTTTTTTATAGGATGCCTCACAATCATCCGACCACTCAAATGGGACCTCTTTAGACAGCAGGTTGGTCAAGGGTCGGGCCAATGTATTGAAATTCTTTATGAATCGACGATAAAAACCTGCATGGCCCAAAAATGACCGGATGCCTTTGATAGCTCTTGGCGTAGGGAGGTTGGAGATGGCCTCCACCTTGGATTTATCGACTTCAATACCCCTTGCCGAAATTATGTGGCCAAGCACAATTCCTTCTGTCACCATAAAATGACACTTTTTCCAATTCAAGACTAAGTTCTTCTTCTCACATCTTGTTAGAACTTTCTCCAAGTTTGCCAAACATCCCTCGAATGAATCCCCAAAACCAAAAAGTTATCCATAAAGACCTCCACTATCTTTTCCACCATGTCACTGAAAATTCCCATCATACAGCGTTGGAAAGTCCCCGGAGCATTGCACAATCCAAATGGCATGCGCCGGTAGGCAAAGGTACCATAGAGGCATGTGAAAGTGGTCTTCTCTTGTTCCTCCAAAGCAATCTCAATCTGATTGTAGCTGGAGTATCCATCTAAAAAATAGTAGAATAGATGCCCCGCTACTCGTTCTAGAACTTGATCGAGGAATGGCAATGGAAAATGGTCTTTCCTTGTGTAAGCGTTCAACTTTCGGTAATCAATGCACACCCTTCATCCGGTGATTATTCTTGTAGGAATAAGCTCATTCTCATCATTCTCAACCACCGTAACTCCGGATTTCTTAGGTACTACTTGCGTGGGGCTAACCCACTTACTATCGGCAATTGGAAAAATGATCCCCACATCAAGTAGTTTCAGAACCTCATCCCTTACCACCTCCTTCATGATGGGATTCAACCGCCTTTGTGGTTGTCGAGAAGGTTTGGAATCCTCCTCAAGATATATGCGGTGGGTGCAAATGAGAGGGCTTATCCTCTTGATATCTTCAATGGTCCACCCAATTGCTCCTTTATGTTTTCTCAACACCTCCAAGAGTTCTTTTTCTTGTTCCATGTTTAATGTAGAGCTAATGACCACCGGGAATGTTTCACCTTCCCCAAGATATGCGTACTTCAAATGGGTGGGCAAGGGCTTCAACTCAAGTTGGGCTTTTGTTCATCCGACGGAAAAATTTTCTTTTCTCGATGGGGTAACTCTTCGAATGTAGGGATCCACCTTTCCATCCCTTTCAAATCTTCTACCTCCTCTTGCTCATCATAATTCTCAAGATCCACAATTCCTTCTTCCTTAAATTTTAATATCCCCTCCAGCTCCAAGTGCTCCTCAACCAAAGTGTCGATTCTATTGACCTCACTTACTTCCTCATCATCACCCGGTTGCTTTGCCAAGTTGAATACATTGTGCTCCATTGTCATATTCCCAAATGCCAACTTCATTAGACCGTTCCTGCAATTTATCACGGCATTAGATGTAGCAAGGAAAGGTCTTCCAAGTATTACGGGAATTTGGGAGCTAAGGTTTGCAACAGGATGTGTATCAAGCACAATGAAATCGACAGGGAAGTAAAATTTATCAATTTGAACTAAGACATCCTCAACTACTCCCCTTGGTGTACGGATACTACGATCCGCCAATTAAAGTGTGATTGAGGTGGGCTTCAACTCCTCTAGCTGCAGTTGTTGGTACACCGAGTAGGGAAGAAGATTCACACTTGCCCCCAAATCGAGGAGTGCTTGCTCCACTCAAAAATTTCCAATGGTGATGGCTATGGTTGGACAACCAGGGTCTTTGAATTTGGGAGGAGTGTTAGTCCTCAAAATTAAGCTCACTTGCTTGGTGAGGAATGCTTTCTTGTGGACATTCAGTTTTCTCTTCACCGTGCATAAGTCCTTCAAAATCATAGCACATGATGGAATTTGCTTGATGGCGTCGAGGAGTGGAATGTTAATCTTCACCTGCTTAAACATTTCCAAAATATCAGCATAATTAGCCACCTTGACAGGTGGCTTCAAACGACTTGGGAAAGGGGCAGGCATAGGAGGAATAAACACACAATCATCAATTAATTTTCCTTTCTCAACAACCTCTCTTTCTTTCTCTTCACGCACCTCACTCTTGTCGGCGTCACCCAAGAGATCTTTTTCTTTTGGCAATGTGGTCTTGGGTGAGACCATTAGCAAAATGGTTTTGTCAATTTCTTTGCCACTGCGGAGGGTGGTGACAGCTTTGAGTTGCTTGCAACTCTCTTTCAAAGGTTCCGATGACTCAACAAGGTGTTGACCCCTATGGTTCTCTTGTGGTTGAGCGGGGAACTTCCCCTTTTCTTGTTGAGATGCCCCTATGGAGTTTGTCAACTTTGTGAGTTGGGCTCTTACATCATTGATGGCTGTGTATTTTGGTTATTGATGGCGGTTTGACTTTGAATAAAGGAATGAACCATATCCTCCAAATTCCTTTTGTGAGGAGGTTGGTATGTGGATGGATTGGATGGTCCTTGAGAAAAACTTTGTGGAGGTGGATTTGGTGAAAAATTCTGTGGTGGTGGGTTTGACAAATACCCTTGTGGATTGGTCCGGGGGTATTGGGAGCTAGATGCTTGCCCTTGGCCATGGTATTGGTTTTGCTTGGGAGGCATGGGTGATGCATATGCACTTGAACCATGAGGAATGGGGTTTTCATGTCTCCAACTAAAATTTGGGTGATTACTCCAACTCGGATTGTAAGTATTTGAATTGGGAAAAAATGATTGTCTCGTTTGGTTGAATGCATGGACTTGTTCATGGTACGTTTCTTTAAGGGTCGGAATGTTTGGGCAATCCGATAGGGAATGCTCCATACATTCGCAAATTGAACAACCCTCCTTGGTTCGTGACACATTAGACACCTCGTGTCTCTTGTTGACTTCAAGACTCTCAACTTTCCTTGACAATTTAGCAATTTTTGAAAATAAGTCTTCCCGGTCTCTCAAATCATAAATCCCTCCCCCTTGAGTTTGGCCAGTCTTTTGAGGAGAAGACCTTGGTACATCGGTGGGATCTGTAATATCCCATGATTGTGCATTTTAAGCCAATGTATCAAAGTAATCTAAGGCCTCATCAGGGTCTTTGTTCAAAAACTCCCCATTACACATCATGTCAATGAACTGTCGATGGCCCGATGTGATTCCTTCATAAAAGAAACTCACCAATTGCCATGGTTCAAAGCCGTGATGTGGAAGGGATTGTAGCAATTCCTTGTACCTCTCCCAACATTGATAGAATTGCTCATTGGGCTTTTCCGAAAAGTTTTGAATTTGCTTTTTTAGGGTAGTGGTTTTATGCACCAGAAAGAATTTGTTCAAAAACTCAGAAATCATTTGGCTCTACGATGTGATGGTTCGAGGCCTTAAGGAAATAAGCCACGTTTTTGCCTTGTCTTTCAGGGAAAAGGAAAACAATTTCATTCTAGCTATCTCTTCCATCCCATGATTGGGGGGGGGGGGGAAAGTTGCAACCATTTCCTCAAAATCCCTTGTGTGTGAATAGGGGCTCTGAGTTTCAAATCCGTTGAACGTGGGAATTAGTTGCAACATCCCTGGCTTAACTATGAAAAGATGAGCTTAGACCAGAAGGAGGATGCATGATGGTGTGGTGCTTCGTGTTGGTTGTAGGAAATCACTCATTGACCTCACCGGGGGATTAATTTGAAAATTATTCCCCTCATTCACGGGAGGGGGAAAATTCATTCTCGGATTGGGTATTTGGGGTTCTTGTGGTCCCCCACCCCTTTGGATATTTGGATTTGCACCTATATTGTCAAAATTGTCACCCGCATCCTCGGGTTGTTCTTGGTCAATATTCATGGTAGGGGCCAAGTTTTGTCTAACAAGTCGGTTTCGGTCGTTCTGCCTCCATATAAAACAAAATATAAACAAACAAAGTTATACACAAACAAGATTATGTACACGGAACAACATACCTCAGCCCATGATGAAGATCAGGGGACTTACCTCCGTCGTCCGAAAATCACCTTCTTGGTTTGACACTTGCCTTCCCCGGCAACGGCGCCAAAAATGCTTGACAAATTTCCTTGTTGTTTCCTAACCTATAAACATCACCTTTTAGCATGTATAATATATGAATAAAGGGGAGTGTCACTCTCCTAGGGATGATGTCAAAAGAAAAGGCAACGGAATGGTGGATGAATGAGATTTCAAATGTGAGTATGTGTGAACAAAAGTGCTCTCCAAGTGCAAGGAGACTTTCACGGATCGTGTTTTACTTGGTGGTATTCCAAGGTCGTTTCCACGGGGAAGGAAGTAAACCAAGGGGAAGGTGATTTTGGGCAAAAGAAAGTGTAAAATCTTTGATTGTTGGAAGTTGTTTGGTGAAGTTGTTTTGATGCTAGTAAAATGAGAAACAAATGTTGGCAAATCCAAGAGGTCACTCCAATAGGAATACCGTCTCAACTCAAAATCCTCCTCCAATAGACCATGAATGAACAATTGATTCATGGAAAGCTAGGGGTAAGATTGGTGAGTATCTAAGCATAAACGGTGACTAGGCCTACGGAATATCAAAGACTCACCAAGTTATCCACCCCCAACCCAGTCAAACCGAACCATTGAACTCTGAAAAGAGGGGAGGAGAATGCGTTGAAATGGTATACGCAAGTGGAGGTTCCTCTTGGTTTTGCCAACTAAGAGATTTAGCTATTCATGCTTAAAATAAAGACAACAATATGATGAGAAGACATTATAAAAAAAAATAAAGACTAAAACTAAGCATAAACGAATTGCATAAATTTAACTTCCGGATAACCACCTCTTACTAAAGATTGGATGAGAAACTACTCACTCTTCATAGCTTTGTTAAAATTAGAAAAGTGAGTGATGTTCATCCCTCCAAGTAGAGGAGTTACAAGGTAACACATTTTACACAATGAGCCGATCTTCGACAAAGAATGAGTGAATCACGTTCCACCCTTCACGGCTTTTGTAAAGCTCTAGAAAAGTGGAAGAGTTTCACTCCTCTAAGGGAAGAAGGAAGCTCAAGCAATGGAAATAAAAGAAAGCAATAACACAATAAAAGAAAGCAATACATTAAAAAGAAGCAAGAATACAATAAAAGAAAGCAATACTTAAAGAAAGCTATAAGCAATAAGAAAAGCAATGATACTTTTGGAGGGTTTTCCACTACCAAAAGATGAATGTTTTACAAGTCCTAAGGGGTGGTATTTATAGGCAACAAGGGAGGGTGAAAGTCTTGTTAGGTGGCCTTGAATCTTGTTAGGTGGACTTGAAAAGTCTTGTTAGGTGGACTTGAAAATTTTGTTAGGTGACTTTGAATCTTGTTAGGTGGACTTGAAAATCTTGTTAGGTGGACTTGAAAATCTTGTTAGGTGGCCTTGAATTCTTTGATCCTCCTTTGTTTTGAGCTTTGATAATTGGTACCCCTGTAGTTTGTAGCTTTAATGCAATTGGCTCTCCAATAGTTTGTAGCTTTGACGCACAAAATCCTGAAAAGAACAACAATTAATGCATTATCCTTTATTCACACACTAATTCTAATTTGATTTATTTTGACTAGTTTAACTTTATTCAACTAATACAATTTACCTATTAAATTATGCCTTAATTAGGGTTAATCTGTACAGTCACAGGTTGACGTGTGTGTATTGACTATCGAAAGCTAAATTCCCTCACTAGAAAGGATCACTTTCCGTTGCCTTTTCTAGATCAAGTGTTGGAAAGAATAGCCGGTCATGCATATTACTATTTTTTAGATGGATATTCTAGTTATAATCAAATTAAAATTGCAATAGATGATCAAGAAAAATTTACATTTACATGTCCTTTTGGTACTTTTGCATATAAAAGGGTGCCTTTTAGATTATGTAATGCTGCAGCTACCTTTCAACTTTGTATGCTAAGTATATTCAGTGATATGGTAGAATGATGTCTAGAAGGTTTTATGGACGATTTTCAGAATATGGTGATTCATTTCATTTATGTTTAGAAAATCTTGAAAAAGTACTCATTTGATGCGAAGAAACAAACCTTATCTTAAATTTGAAAAAAATGTCATTTTGTGGTTACATAAGGTATTGTTTTAGGTCATATAGAATCTAAAAAAAGGATCGAAGTTGATAAATCTAAAAGTGATTTGATAGCTAACCTGTGTTCACCGAAAACTGTAAAAGATGTTCGTTCTTTTCTAGGTCATGCAGGATTTTATAGAAGACTTATTAAAAATTTTAGATCAATATCTAGACCTATATGTAATCTTTTATGTTAGGATGCATTATTTGAATGGAGTAATTAGCATGTCAATTAGCATTTGATGGAGTAATGCTTATTTCTACACCTATTATGCAACCTTTTTACTGGTCTTTGCCTTTTGAATTAATGTGTGATGCAAGTGATTATGCAGTCGAAGCTATATTAGGTCAAAGAAAAGATAAAAAAACCTTATGTTATCCTACTATGCAAGCAAAACTTTGAATGATGCACAAATGAACTATTCAACTACGGAGAAAGAACTACTTGCTGTTGTATTTGCTTGAGATAAATTTCGTTCATATCTGGTTGGATCGTCAGTTGTTGTATTTACAGATCATGCAACTCAAAAATATTTACTTACTAAGAGAGATTCTAAACCACTTCTTCTACGATGGATATTGTTACTTCAAGAATTTGATCTTATCATTAAGGATAAGAAAGGAGTAGAGAATGTGGTAGCAGATCACTTGTCAAGACTAAATTATGAAATAAAAGAAGAACCAATTCCGATTAAAGAAAGCTTTCCAGATGAACAACTATTTAAAATAATAGAAGTACCGTGGTATGCAGATATAGCAAATTATTTAGCCGTTAGTACTATTCCTTCTCATTATCCATGGTATGATAGAAATAAGTTTCTAAGTGAGGTACATAATTTTTTCTTGGAATATCCTTATTTATTTAAAAATTGTAAAGATCAAATAATAAGGCGCTGTGTACCTAATCATGAAATAAGTCAGGTAATTCAGTTTTTGTCACTTTGAAGCTTGCGAAGGCCATTTTGCTTCAAAAAAAACCGCTGCTAAAATTTTGCAGTGTGGATTTTATTGGTCATCTCTTTTTAAAGATGTTCATATCTTTTGTTTAAATAGTGACATATGTCAAAGAATGGAAAATATTTTAAAAAGAAATATGATGCCTTTAAACTCTATTTTGATTATTGAAATCTTCAATTGTTGGGACATCAATTTTATGGGTCCATTTCTCCCATCATTTGGTTATCTGTACATTTTATGTCTCTAAATGGGTAGAGGCAATTCCATGTAGAAATAATGATCATAAAACAGTGATCAAGTTTTTGAAAGAAAACGTTTTGACCAGATTTGGAATTCCTTGGACCATTATAAGTGATGGTGAATTAAATTTTTGTAATAAATTTTTTGAAAATCTTATGAAAAAAATACTCGATTTCACATAAAATATCCACTCCATATCATCCATAGACAAGTGGACAGGTTGAATTAGCTAATAGGGAGATAAAGTATATCTTAGAAAAAATAGTAAATTCAGATCGTAAATGTTACGCCCCTAAAACCGGGGATCCTTTTTCAACCGTTGACCATCCGTCAACCCGCGGAAGACTCATGATTGTCTCACAACTCGACATCACGTTAATAACATCCCCTTAACCGAGATTATCATCCACAAGTGTAACCCATGTATATTTTACCCTTTGACACAATCGAGGTCCAATATACCTCAATTAAAATCCATTTATATCATTTGAATGCAAGGACACTTAGCCCAAAAGCCTAGCCAAGCATTCTTAAAATTTCAGATTTTTAAAAAATCTACCGGTAGGTTTTATCCTCTGGAAAACTTTTACCGGTAACCTACCGGTAGGTTTTACCTATTCGAAAAGTTCTACCGGTAGATTTGACCTACTGGAAAAGTTTCACCGGTAACCTACCAGTAGGTTTTTATAAACCTACCGATAGGTTTTGCCCAAAAATGCCTGTTTCACCAGTTTTTCATTTTCAATCAGATCAAAACCATTCCAACACCATCCAAAACATGCCTTACAAGGTTTTTCACATAAAACCTAATATAGACAAGGTCTATTACCATTAATTCCATATGATTAGAAGCCCAAAATATACTTTTCACCAAATTTATACAATGGCATTACAAAAATGGATTCAAGGCCACAAGTCGGCCTTTTCTTCATCTTGGAGGTCCCAAATAAGAGTCCCCTGCTGGCCAAACCCCGCACCTAAAATGTGTTACTGTATAGGGTGAGCCACGCTCAATAGGGTAACTCCTAAAGAGGCTACTCCCCAACCTAGATGCATATTAAATGTCACCTGCAACATTCAATAAGAAACAACCATCCCAAACAAAAATATGCAATTCTATATTAGAATTCTACCATGTCATGCCATGAAATGAGATGAGACTCACTCATGCACCTTACCCCAAGTCTTCACCGACTCCCGCAACACAATGCAATGCTATTGTGAAAGAAATCTATCATTGATGAATTTCATCCAATGATCCTTTTGAAACAAAGGCCATATGTTTATAAAACCAAATTTTGTTGGATGATACACATCGAATGACCATTTGTATAACAAAATCATGTGTCTTTGTTTGGTAGTAGACTTTTGGAATCACACCATTGACTCTGTGTACCATTACACTTTTTTGGACTTGCACCGTAGGAAGTGTATAAAACCAGTAGCAGGGTCTTGCACCCGAGGGAGAGTCTAGTCCTTCTTGCTATACCCTACACAAGTTTTTGCTTTTCATGCAACCCATGCGACTCTGTTGAACCTTGGTCCAACGGTACCGAGCCCACTTATCATCCACCAAGTATGGTATTTGATCCAATATATGCACACATGCCCATACCCATGATGATGCCCATGAATGCGATGTTCCCGTGCAAATGCGATGTAATGCGCCATTGCAAGACTATAATCATGTTCAATATGTAGTGAATGTCATATGAACTATTTTCAACACATAATATGGATCATTACATCCTAAGCGTAAAGTGTCCATAATCAACAAATTGCCAATATATTTTAAGCATATGTCGAGACTTCATTCAACACAATTTTCAAGCATGTTATCACATAATCATGCACTTAACACACTAAACTCATCAAGACAATAATTTACACATATAACATGCGCATAAATCACACTTCCATGGAATTGCACAATCAACTATCACATATCAATTCCAAGCTAGGAATTCATTTTAAACGGAATTCATTTTAAACCATTTCTAATACCCATTTCTATCAATTTCACAACAATTGGTAAGTGATATATAATTCTATCAACCCATCGATTACATATAACATTCTAGGTTGTAAAATAAACTCGAGTAGGAAGGAAACCTACCTTTTGGAGCATGAAGTGAATTGTGGAAAACCTCAAAAATACCTCCCAAATCAAAAACTCTTGATTTCCCAAAATCCCCTCTTTGGATCTTCGATGAAATCTCTCCTTCTTGGTGTGGTTACGTAGCCCTCATCGCGTAGTTGAATTTTAACTCTTGGTTCGACGAATTTTGACTGACGAAACTCCATAGATCGAAGGAGAAAGCCTTGAGATTTGATTTTTTTTTCTCTTTTCTCTTTTCTCTCCCTTTGAACGTGTGGAAGCAGTAGAATATAGGGGTGAAAATATCTGAAAATCTGATATTTTACTCTTATTTATACTCTTAAATTGTGCGGTCCACGTTGCGCCGCACGTTTCTTATTTTCGGGTCCATTTTTACCCCGAAACGACTTAATTTTATCCCGATTTAAGTTCAAATTATTTTTATTTGAACTTTTCTTCAATTATAAGGAAATTTTATAAATTTTCATTTTTAGGGACCTTTGTGAGGTCATTTGTCACCCAATTGTCTCTTAAAACATGAAAAATCTGACTACCTCAGAATTCGACGAAAATTGACAGGGCAGCTTGATTTTGCGATACGAATTCAACGGTGAGGTCCGGTGTATCATTCGAGCTCTAGGAAAATATAAATTTTAATCCCGCATTATAGTGGTAAATTATCATTTTGCCCTTTTTCGGAATAAGTTCAAATTTACCTGGATTTTATATTCTTCCCCCTAAAAAAAATTTCGTCCCCGAAATTCACACACACATGCATATTCAACCACATGCACATGCAACAGTCATATAATACTAAATGACTATAATAATGTACCTCCATCCTTGAATAAGAAAAGATAACTGGTACGGATAGTGTCATCACGCTCCTATGTCACCTCCTTCACTCCTCGAAGGGTCCGATATACCTCGGCAACAGCTTCCCCCATTTGCCAAACCTGATCATTCCTCTCTTTGGCATCACCTTCAAGAAGACATGATCTCCCACCTCAAACTTTAAAGGCCACCGTCGTTTGTCGACGTAGCTCTTCTGTCAGCTCTGAGATGTGAGAAGAAGCTTCTGTATTAAGTGCACCTTCTCCGAGGTGTCTTTAACCAATTCCAGACCCGTTGAGAATCCCTCCTACCTCGTCCAACAAATCGGAGAGTGACAAGGCCTCTTATAGAGTGCCTTATAGGGTTCCATCTGTATGCTTGCCTGATAATTGTTGTTGTAGGCAAACTCTACTAAGGGTAAATGCTCTTTCCAACTACCCTTGAGATCTAGGACACATGTCCGTAGCATGTCCTCTAAAGTCTGGATGGTCCTCTCAGACTGACCGTCCGTCTGGGGATGAAAAGCAGTGCTCATCATCAATTGTGCTTCCATGGCTCATTGGAAACTCTCCCAAAAATGAGCTAAAACCTGGGATCCCGATCCGATACTATAGATACGGGACCCCATACAACCAGACAATCTCCCGTATATACAATCTGCAGAATTCTTCTAGTGTGAAGGTCATCCACATCGCCAAAAAGTGTGCCGACTTTGTAAGCTGGTCCACTATCACCCATATTGCGTCATGCCCTTGCAATGTTTGTGACAAGTGCGTCACAAAATTTATTGTGACATGCTCCCACTTCCACTCAGCTACCTCCAAAGGCTGGAGTACCCCTGCTGGCCTATGGTGCTCAGCCTTCACCTACTAACATGTGAGACATTGGCAAACAAAATCTCTGACGTGTCTCTTCATCCCACTCTAATAATACTGGTGACGAAGATCTTAGTACATCTTCGTGCCACCTGGATGCACAATAAATCGGGAGCAATGGAATTCCCTAAGGATCTCCTCCCTCAAATATGCTAACTGGGGAACCACAACCCCTCCCTTATACTGAAGACTGCCATTAAAGTGAATGGCCCAGCCCTCATCACCGATACCTGCCTACATTCGGTCCCTAAAGGATGATAACTCTAGGTCCTGTCCCTAGGACTCGATCACTCTACTCAGTAGGGAAGGTGTAGCCACAAAGCTCCCTAAAACACCCTGAGCTTGACCCCGATAATGCAACCCAAACTATCCCACAGTCTCGAGCATTCGCCATTCTCAGGAAGCCACACTAGCCACAACTCCTCGTGACTTTCGCCTGAGTGCATCAGCCACCACAATTGCCTTACTAAGATGGTAATACAAAGTGAAGTCATAGTCCTCCAGGTACTCCATCCGCCTACACTGCCTCATGTTGAGGTCTCGCTGAGTGAGGATATACTTCAAAGTCTTGTGGTCCAAAAATACTTCAAACTGTTCACCATACAGATAGTGGCGCCAAGCCTTCAAAGCAAAGACAATGATAGCCAACTCCATGTCATGCATAAGGTAGTTCTAATTGTGGTTCTTTAGCTGCTGAGAACCATAGGTCACCACCCTTCTAAATTGCATCAAAACACATCCAAGTTTGTCTCTGGAGGCATCACAGTACACCATGTACATCTGTCTCCTCTCTGGAACTATCAAAATAGGAACAGAAGTAAGCCTCCTTTTTAAATCTAGGAATGCCTTCTCGCACCATTCATTCCACTCAAACCTGACCTCTTTCCGGGTCAATCTTGTCAGAGGTGCAGCTAATTGAGAAAAGTCCTCGATAAATCTCTGGTAATACCCTGCTAATCCCAAGAAACTGTGTATCTCGAAGACTGACTTCGGCCTTTCCCAACTCATGACCGCCTCAACCTTCTCCAGGTGTACGGATACGCCCAAAATCGACACCACATGTCCTAAAAATTTTACCTTAGTTAGCCAAAATTCACACTTGTCAAACTTGGCAAACAATTGGTGGTCTCTCAAGGTTTGGAGAATAACTCTTAAGTGACCCTCATGCTCCTCCTCGGACTTGGAGTAGATCAGGATGTCGTCAACAAACACCATGATGAACTGATCTAAATAGGGTTGAAACACCCTATGCATGAGATCCATGAATGCCGTTGGGGCATTCGTCAATTCAAATGGCATCACAGCGAACTTGAAATGCCCATATCGCATTCTAAACACAGGCTTAGGGATATCTGCTTCCCTAATCCCCAACTGATGGTAGTCAGTGCGAAGATCTATCTTGGAGTAGACCCGCACTCCCCTCAACTAATTAAACAGATCGTCGATCCTCGGCAAAGGGTATCTATTCTTGATAGTAACCTGATTCAACTACCGATAATCTATACACAATTGAAGGGTCTTGTCCTTCTTCTTAGCAAACAATACCAGAGTGCCGCAAGGTGAAGTGTCAGTCTAATAAAGCCCTTGCCCAATAATTCTTATAATTGGACCTTGAGTTCTTGCAACTCAGCTCTCGCCATCCTATGTGGCGTCATAGAAATAGGCGATGTACCGGGATACAACTCAATGCTAAAGTTTACATGCCTATGGGGAGGTAATCCTAGTAGTTCATCCGAAAAAATATCCTCATATTCACAGACAACCTGAAGTAGACCCAACTCCTATCTCACCTCGTTCTCCAAAGTAAGGCTCGTAAACCAACCCATCAACTACCCGTGCCATCGAGAGTCATACACGGCTTGGGGCAAAGCATTGTACTTTTCCCCCTGAAATTTAAAACAAACACTGTCTAGTGTGTAGGTAGTGACCCTTTTTTGATCACAGTTAATGACAACTCGGTGTGCTGCCAACTAGTCCATCCCGAGGATAATATTGAACTCTGACATGTCCATGACCCTAAGATACACGGTGAGTAGAATTTATGATATTTCTAACTCACAACCCCGATATATTTGGTCAACACATACCCTAGCTCCTAGGGGAGAACTCACATGCAATGGCTCTTCTAAGGTCTCAACCTCTAAGCCTAAATCTTTCACACATGATGCAACAATAAAAAAAATGAGATGTACCAGAGTCAAATAATACCCTTACCCATAAGCGAGAGAGTAGAAATGTACCCTGAATGACCGACTGATCCACTGGCTTAGTCTGAGGTGTGATGGTGTAGACACACCCCTTGGGTCCTCAAAGTTTTGGCCTGCATGCCTTGTCCTCGACCTCGACCCATGCCCTGGCCCATCTGCCCTGATTATGGAGTCCTTACTCGTGAAGTTGTAGGGGTCTGAGTAGCATCCTAGAACTAGTACAGGCTTCCCTAACTCATGGTGGGGGTAGTAAGGAATGTAGTGTGTCTGTGGTTGCCCCACCGATGATTGGGATTGAGACGACCCATACTTCTGGGATCCCTGCCTCTAAGGGCAATCCCGTTTCAAATGACCCGACTGGTGGCAATGGAAACATGTCCATTGACCAGCCTGATATGTTGTCCTAGGATTTCCGCCACCTTGGGAGAATCAACCTTAGCCTTGGCCTTGATGGCTATGGCCCAGTCCCTATGGAGCAGAAGTCCTCTGTCTCTTTTCTGAACTAGAATAAGAGGGTTGGCCCTCCTTCTTCTTGTCTTTAGCACCTGCTTCTCGGATGTTTCGTGCGTTCTCAACTTCTTTCTCTATGGCCATAGCTGTCGTGACCATTGAATCCAAGTTTTGTAGGCAGTGGCCCACAATTTTACCCCGGATGGACAATTAAAGACCATCCTTAAACTTCCTCACCTTGGCCATGTCTGTGGCCACATAATCATCGGTGAAAAGGGCTAATTTAGTGAACTTAGCCACATACTCCATCACCGTCATCGTGCCTTGTCTCAAGTCTTAGAACTCCCGGGGCCTTTGCATGTCGAACGACTGCCGAAAAATACTTGCCCATAAAGAGTTCCTTGAACTCTCCCTATGTCTTTGCCTCAAAGTTCTTGGAGTCCTTTACCCAATCCCACCACAGTTGAGATTCTCCCTCTACTGGAATGTAGTTAGCATTATCTTAGTGGCATCAGAGGTGATCTCCATAGCCCTTAAGATCTTGTCAACTTGTTGGAACCAATGGTCAGCCACCATCGGATTCGGGCCTCCCTAGAAATTCAGAGGTTGATGTGCCTTAAACTTCTGGAGGTTACTTGAGCCTCCTTGACCACATTTGCACCAGTCTGTGCAATAGTAGTGACTTAACACTAGCTTGTACAATAGTGGCAGCCGTCGTACCAATAGCCTCTGCCGAAAACTTGATGGTCAAAGGCCGGTGGTGGTTGGCTATTGTTCCGTCCACCTTGTCGCCCCCTTCCTCTAGTTGTCATCTACACACACATAAGATAACAATAGACTGACAACTTAGTATCCCAAAGTTAGGGATCAAGTTTACACCTTGAACCATCCCGTTCATCCCTTATTCCGAACCCCAAGGTTTTTGTTTTCTAACCCTAGTGTTCATTCTCTCCCTATACATTTTACCATGTATATTTTTCACACAACACAACACATAACATGTAGCAATTTAAGCACATAACATGAAATGCACAATGAATGCAATGGTTTAAACCCATGCCCAAAAGCCCTAGGTAAATCGTATACCTATGCTATGATACCAGGCTGTGACCCCCTAAAATCAGGGGTCCTTTTTCAACCATTGACCACTCGTCAACCTGCGGAAGTACCGGTGATTGTCGCACAACCCGACACCACGTTAATAACATCCCCTTAACCGGGATTATCATCCACAAGTGTAACCCTTGTATATTTTACCCTTTTACCCAATCGAGGTCCAATATACCTCAATTATAATCCATTTATATCATTTGAATGCAAAGACACTTAGCCCAAAAGCCTAGCCAAGCATTCTTAAAATTTTAGATTTTTGAAAAATCTACCTGTAGGTTTTAATGGACCTACCGGTAGGTTTTGTCCTCCGAAAAAGTTCTACCGGTAACCTACTGGAAAAGTTCTACCAGCATCCTACCGGTGGATTTGACCTACTGGAAAAGTTCTATCGGTAAACTACCAGTAGGTTTTGTCTGTGCCAACACCTATCTGCACAAGATCTACTAGTAGGTTTTTATGGACCTATAGGTAGGTTTTGCCTAGAAATGCATGCTTCACTAGTTTTTCATTTTCAATCATGTCAAAACCATTCCAACACCATCCAAAACATGCTTAACAAGGTTTTTCACAAAAAACCTAATATATACAAGGTCTATTACAATTAATTCCATATGATTAGAAGCCCAAAATATACTTTTCACCAAATTTATACAATGGTTTTACAAAAATGGATTCAAGGCCATAAGTCGGCCTTTTCTTCATCTTGGAGGTTCCGAATGAAAGTCCCCCGCCGGTACAAACCCCGCACCAGAAATGTGTTCCTGTATAAGGTGAGTCACACTCAATAGGGTAACTCCTAAAGAGGCTACTCCCCAACTTGAGATTAGACTCGCTAATTCTATGTTGAAATTCTACCATGTCATGCCATGAAATGAGATTAGACTCGCTGATTAACCCTAATTAAGGCATAATTTAATAGGTAAATTGTGTTAGTTGAATAAAGTTAAACTAGTCAAAATAAATTAAATTAGAATTAGTGTGTGAATAAAGGATAATGCATTAATCGTTGTTCTTTTCAGGATTTTGTGCGTCAAAGCTACAAACTACTGGGGAGCCAATTGCATTAAAGCTACAAACTACTGGGGTGCCAATTATTAAAGCTCAAAACAAAGGAGGATCAAAGAATTCAAGGCCACCTAGCAAGATTTTCAAGTCCACCTAACAAGATTCAAAGTCACCTAACAAGATTTTCAAGTCCACCTAACAAGATTCAAAGCCACCTAACAAGACTCTTCAAGTCCACCTAACAAGATTCAAGGCCACCTAACAAGACTTTCACCCGCCCTTGTTGCCTATAAATACCACCCCTTAGGACTTGTAAAGCATTCATCTTTTGGTAGTGGAAAACCCTCCAAAAGTATTATTGCTTTCCTTATTGCTTATAGCTTTCTTTAAGTATTGCTTTCTTTTATTGTATTCTTGCTTCCTTTTAATTTATTGCTTTCTTTTACTTTAAGTATTGCTTTCTTTTATTGTGTTATTGCTCTTTTATTTTCATTGCTTGAGCTTCCTTCTTCTCTTAGAGGAGTGAAACTCTTCCACTTTTCTAGAGCTTTACCAAAGCCGTGAAGGGTGGAACGTGATTCACTTATTCTTTGTCGAAGATCGGCTCCTTGTGTAAAATGTGTTACCTTGTAACTCCTCTACTTTGAGGGATGAGTATCACTCATTTTTCTAGTTTTAACAAAGGCATGAAGAGTGAGTAGTTTCTCATCCAATCTTTAGTAAGAGGTGGTTATCCGGAAGTTAAATTTATGCAATTCGTTTATGCTTAGCTTTAGTCTTTATTTTTTCATAATGTCTTCTCATCATATTGTTGTCTTTATTTTAAGCATGAATAGCTAAATCTCTTAGTTGGCAAAATCAAGAGGAACCTCCACTTGGGTATACCATTTCAACTCATTCTCCTCCCCTCTTTCAGAGTTCAATGGTTCGGTTTGACTGGGTTGAGGGTGGATAACTTGGTGAGTCTTTGATATTCCATAGGCCTAGTCACGGTTTATGCTTAAATACTCACCAATCTTACCCCTAGCTTCCCACGAATCAATTGTTCATTCATGCTCTATTGGAGGAGGTTTTCGAGTTGAGACGGTATTCCTATTGGAGTGACCTCTTGGATTTGCCAACATTTGTTTCTCATTTTACTAGCATCAAAACAACTTCACCAAACAACTTTCAACAATCAAAGATTTTACACTTTCTTTCTCCCAAAATCACCTCCCCTCAGTTTACTTCTTTCCCGTGGAAACGACCTTGGAATACCACCAAGTAAAACACGATCCGCGAAAGTCTCCTTGCGCTTGGGGAGCACTTTTGTTCACACATACTCACATTTGAAATCTCATTCATCCACCATTCCGTTGCCCTTTTTTTGACATCATCCCTAGGAGAGTGACACTCCCCTTTATTCATATACTATACATGCTAAAAGGTGATGTTTATAGGTTAGGAAACAACAAAGAAATTTGTCAAGCATTTTTGGGGCCGTTGTTGTGGAAGGCAAGTGTCAAACCAAGAAGGTGATTTTTGGACGACGGAGGTAAGTCCCATGATCTTCATCATGGGCTGAGGTACGTTGTTCCGTGTACATAATCTTGTTTGTGTATAACTTTGTTTGTATATATTTTGTTTTATGTGGAGGCGGAACAACCGAAACCGACTTGTTAGACAAAATTTGGCCCCTACCATGAATATTGACCAAGAACAACCTGAGGATGTGGGTGACAATTTTGACAATATAGGTGCAAATCCAAATGTCCAAAGGGGTGGGGGACCACAAGAACCCCAAATACCCAATCCAAGAATGAATTTTCCCCCTCCCGTGAATGAGGGGAATAATTTTCAAATGGATCCCCCGATGAGGTCAATGAGAGATTTTCTACAACCAACACGAAGCACCACACCATCATGCATCCTCCTTCCGGTCCAAGCTCATCTTTTCATAGTTAAGTCAGGGATGTTGCAACTAATTCCCACGTTCAACGGATTTGAAACTCAGAGCCCCTATTCACACATAAAGGATTTTGAGGAAATGGTTGCAACCTTCCTCCCCAATCATGGGATGGAAGAGATAGCTAGAATGAAATTGTTTCCCTTTTCCCTAAAAGACAAGGCAAAAACGTGGCTTATTTCCTTAAGGCCTCGAACCATCACATCGTGGAGCCAAATGATTTCTGAGTTTTTGAACAAATTCTTTCCGGTGCATAAAACCACTGCCCTAAAAAAGCAAATTCAAAACTTTTCAGAAAAGCCCAATGAGCAATTCTATCAATGTTGGGAGAGGTACAAGGAATTTCTACAATCCCTTCCACATCATGGCTTTGAACCATGGCAATTGGTGAGTTTCTTTTATGAAGGAATCACACCGGGCCATCGACAGTTCATTGACATGATGTGTAATGGGGAGTTTTTGAACAAAGACCCTGATGAGGCCTTAGATTACTTTGATACATTGGCACAAAATGCACAATCATGGGACATTACAGATCCCACCGATGTACCAAGGTCTTCTCCTCAAAAGATTGGCCAAACTCAAGGGGGAGGGATTTATGATTTAAGAGACCGGGAAGACTTGTTTTCAAAAATTGCTAAATTGTCAAGGAAAGTTGAGAGTCTTGAAGTCAATAAGAGACACGAGGTGTCTAATGTGTCACGAACCGAGGAGGGTTGTTTTTGAATGTATGGAGCATTCCCTATCGGATTGCCCAAACATTCTGACCCTTAAAGAAGCGTACCATGAACAAGTCCATGCATTCAACCAAACGAGGCAATCATTTTCTCCCAATTCAAATACTTACAATCCGGGTTGGAGTAATCACCCAAATTTTAGTTGGAGAAATGAAAACCCCATTCCTCATGGTTCAAGTGCATATGCATCTCCCATGCCTCCCAAGCAAAACCAATACCATGGCCAAGGGCAAGCATCTAGCTCTCAATACCCCCGGACCAATCCACAAGGGTATTTGTCAAACCCACCACCACAAAATTTTTCACCAAATCCACCTCCACAAAGTTTTTCTCAAGGACCGTCCAATCCATCCACATACCAACCTCCTCACAAAAGGAATTTGGAGGATATGGTCCATTCCTTCATTCAAAGCCAAACCGCCATCAATAACCAAAATGCCACAGCCATCAATGATGTAAGAGCCCAACTCACAAAGTTGACAAACTCCATAGGGGCATCTCAACAAGAAAAGGGGAAGTTCCCCGCTCAACCACAAGAGAACCCTAGGGGTCAACACCTTGTTGAGTCATCGGAACCTTCGAAAGAGAGTTGCGAGCAACTCAAAGCTGTCACCACCCTCCGCAGTGGCAAAGAAATTGACAAAACCATTTTGCCAACGGTCTCACCCAAGACCACATTGCCAAAAGAAAAAGATCTCTTGGGTGACGCCGACAAGAGTGAGGTGCGTGAAGAGAAAGAAAGAGAGGTTGTTGAGAAAGGAAAATTAATTGATGATTGTGTGTTTATTCCTCCCTTGCCTGCCCCTTTCCCAAGTCGTTTGAAGCCACCTGTCAAGGTGGCTAATTATGCTGATATTTTGGAAATGTTTAAGCAGGTGAAGATTAACATTCCACTCCTCGACGCCATCAAGCAAATTCCATCATGTGCTAAGATTTTGAAGGACTTATGCACGGTGAAGAGAAAACTGAATGTCCACAAGAAAGCATTCCTCACCGAGCAAGTGAGCTCAATTTTGAGGACTAACACTCCTCCCAAATTCAAAGACCCCGGTTGTCCAACCATAGCCATCACCATTGGAAATTATCGAGTGGAGCAAGCACTCCTCGATTTGGGGGCAAGTGTGAATCTTCTTCCCTACTCGGTGTACCAACAGCTGCAGCTGGAGGAGTTGAAGCCCACCTCAATCACACTTCAATTGGTGGATCGTAGTATCCGTACACCAAGGGGAGTAGTTGAGGATGTCTTAGTTCAAATTGATAAATTTTACTTCCTTGTCGATTTCATTGTGCTTGATACACATCCTGTTGCAAACCTTAGCTCCCAAATTCCCGTAATACTTGGAAGACCCTTCCTTGCTACATCTAATGCCGTGATAAATTGCAGGAACGGTCTAATGAAGTTGGCATTTGGGAATATGACAATGGAGCACAATGTATTCAACTTGGCAAAGCAACCGGGTGATGATGAAGAAGTAAGTGAGGTCAATAGAATCGACACTTTGGTAGGAGCACTTGGAGCTGGAGGGGATATTGAAATTTAAGGAAGAAGGAATTGTGGATCTTGAGAATTATGATGAGCAAGAGGAGGTAGAAGATTTGAAAGGGATGGAAAGGTGGATCCCTACATTCGAAGAGTTACCCCATCGAGAAAAGAAAATTTTTCCGTCGGATGAACAAAAGCCCAACTTGGAGTTGAAGCCCTTGCCCACCCATTTGAAGTACGCCTATCTTGGGGAAGGTGAAACATTTTCGGTGGTCATTAGCTCTACATTAAACATGGAACAAGAAAAAGAACTCTTGGAGTTGTTGAGAAAACATAAAGGAGCAATTGGGTGGACCATTGCGGATATCAAGGGGATAAGCCCTCTCATTTGCACCCACCGCATATATCTTGAGGAGGATTCCAAACCTTCCCGACAACCACAAAGACGGTTGAATCCCATCATGAAGGAGGTGGTAAGGGATGAGGTTCTGAAACTACTTGATGTGGGGATCATTTTTTCAATTGCCGATAGTAAGTGGGTTAGCCCCACGCAAGTAGTACCTAAGAAATCCGGAGTTACGGTGGTTGAGAATGAGCTTATTCCTACAAGAGTAATCACCGGATGGAGGGTGTGCATTGATTACCGAAAGTTGAACGCTTGCACAAGGAAAGACCACTTCCCATTGCCATTCCTCGATCAAGTTCTAGAACGAGTAGCGGGGCATCTATTCTACTATTTTTTAGATGGATACTCAGCTACAATCAGATTGAGATTGCTTTGGAGGATCAAGAGAAGACCACTTTCACATGCCCCTATGGTACCTTTGCCTACCGCCGCATGCCATTTGGACTGTGCAATGCTCCGGGGACTTTCCAACGCTGTATGATGGGAATTTTCAGTGACATGGTGGAAAAGATAGTGGAGGTCTTTATGGATGACTTTTCGGTGTTTGGGATTCATTCGAGGGATTTTGGCAAACTTGGAGAAAGTTCTAACAAGATGTGAGGAGAAGAATCTAGTCTTGAATTGGGAAAAGTGTCATTTTATGGTGACAGAAGGAATTGTGCTTGGCCATATAGTTTCTGCAAAGGGTATTGAAGTCGATAAATCCAAGGTGGAGGCCATCTCCAACCTCCCCACACCAAGAGCCATCAAAGGCATCCGGTCATTTTTGGGCCATGCAGGTTTTTATCGTCGATTCATAAAGAATTTCAGTGCATTGGCCCGACCCTTGACCAACCTGCTGTCTAAGGAGGTCCCATTTGAGTGGTCGGATGATTGTGAGGCATCCTTTAAAAAACTTCATGCTAGTCACACCTCCGATCATGCGACCACCCAATTAGGATCTACCTTTTGAGCTCATGTGCGACGCAAGTGATTACGCGGTCGGCGCAGTGCTCGGTCAAAGGGAGGAAAATAGACCATATGTGATACACTATGCTAGCAAAACACTTAATGAGGCTCAGATGAATTACACTACCACCGAAAAAGAATTGCTAGCAGTAGTGTTTGCCTTAGATAAATTTTGTGCTTACATCATTGGTTCGCCTATTGTTGTCTTTACTGATCACTCTGCTTTAAAGTATTTGTTGTCTAAGCAAGATGCAAAACTGAGACTCATTAGGTGGATACTCCTCCTACAAGAATTCGACTTGACGATCAAGGACAAGAAAGGAGTTGAGAACGTGGTGGCGGATCATTTATCCCCGCTTGTGGTGCAAGAGGCCGATGAGCACATTCCTATCCCTAATTTTTTTCCTGATGAGCATTTGCTGTCAATTCACTCTGTATGTCCTTGGTATGCTGATATATGTAACTATCTTGCAACAGGACAGACACCACCGCAATGGAGCCTAGAAGATCGAAGACGATTTATGGCAGATGTGAAGTACTTCTACTTCGACAACCCGTATTTGTTCAAGTATTGCCCCGACCAAATCATGAGGAGATGCGTACCTGAAAATGAACTACGGGATGTCCTTGCATTTTGCCATTCACAAGCTTGCGGTGGACATTTCTCAGCAAAAAAGACTTCGGCCAAAATTCTTCAATCAGGTTTTTACTGGCCCTCTCTTATCAAAGATTGTGTTTCATTTTGTAAGAGATGCGACAAATGCCAATGGTTGGGTAGTGTGACCCAAAGAAACATGATGCCCCTTTCACTAATACTTGTCATAGAAATATTCGACTGTTGGGGCATCGGCTTCATGGGTCCTTTCCCTATGTCATTTGGTTATTTGTACATCCTCCTAGCAATGGACTATGTGTCCAAATGGGTGGAAGCTATCCTGACCAAGACTAATGACCACCGAGTCGTAGTCAAGTTTCTCAAGGAGAATATTTTTTCAAGGTTTGGGATGCCTCGTTTAATAATAAGTGATGGTGGATCACATTTCTGTAATAGGCCATTTGCATCTCTAATGTTCAAATATGGCGTCACTCACAAAGTATCCACTGCGTATCACCCACAAACAAATGGCCAAGCCGAGCTAGCCAATAGGGAGATAAAGAACATTCTAGAAAAAACGGTTAACCCAAACAGGAAGGATTGGTCCGATAGATTGACCAATGCCCTCTGGGCATACCGCACTGCCTTTAAAACTATTTTGGGCATGTCTCCCTACCGGCTTGTCTATGGAAAGGCTTGCCACTTGCCAGTCGAAATGGAACACGAGGCCTATTGGGCCATTAGGACTTTAAATTTTAATTTGAGAATGACAGGTGATCATAGGAAGTTAGAGCTAAATGAGTTGGAAAAGATTCGACGAGATGCGTATGAGAGCTCCAAAATCTCAAAAGAAAGAGCCAAAATCTTTCATGATAACTCCATTGTGAGGAAATCATTTGAGCCCGGGCAAAAAGTACTCTTATACAATTCTCGCCTCTCCATTTTCCAAGGCAAACTCCGATCCCATTGGGATGGCCCCTATCTTGTCAAGGTGGCCTACCCCAACGGAGCTGTGGATGTTCAAAACCCCGAAAATGGCCAGACATTCAAGGTCAATGGCCAAAGACTTAAGCCATTTTTTGGGGGGTTTGAAGAACAAGTGGTGCAGGAGAATTTGATGGATCCGATATACCCGGAAGTTGTGAAGGAATAATTAGTTTTTCTTTTTCCTGCTTTTTAATGTACAGGTTTTTATTTACTTACTTTATTTTTTTTATTCCATGTTAATTATGTTCTTTTGTCGTATAGTTTTGTTTTTCTTAGTCGCAGATATTGGTGTTTTTGTCAAAGCTCAAGTGCGAGATATTCTCTAACCCTTCTTATCTTTTTACTGTTCATCATTGAATATCATATTTGTTTTAGAACACTGCATGAATCAAGTTGGGAGGGGTGAGGTTGCACTATTTGCATATTACACCAATGTTTGTGGGAATATTTCGCGCGAATATTCGCGTCTGCCGACACTAAAAAAAAAATGGTGGGAATATTCCGCACGGATATGCGGCTGCCGACACTCAAAATAAAAATAAAAAATAAAAAATAAAAAATAAAAAATAAAAAAAAAAATAAAAAAATAGGATGCCTTTATAAGGCTTTCAATTTTTTTTTCTCCCATCCACCGGTGATTGGTCTCCCCTTCTTCTTCCCTTCTCTTTTCTTCTTCTTCTTCTTCTTCTTCGTCGTTCTCTCTATTCTCTGTAAAAACAAACCACCCATGCAAATCTATAACCATATACGCCGACAACCCAGTCCTTTGTTTAATAATTTGCCTTATATGTTTGTATTTGTTCATGGGTGCTCTTTTTCTGCTCACGCTTAGGGTGAGGGGTTTTCAGCCTAACCCAAATCTCCCTCGAGTGGGTTATTTGTTGTGTTTTGTTTGTTGGTTTTGGCAGCTAAACATATCTTTACACCCACCACTTTTTCCTCTTTCTTTGTCTTCTTCTTCTTCTTATTTCTATTGTGCTATTCTCTATAACACGACCCAACTCCCAACAAATCCCATGACCATATTCCCCGAAGACCTAGTCGTTTGTCTCATGCTCGGCATTTGTTTACTCTATTTGTACATGGCTCTTCTTCTTCTGTCTGCATTTAAAATCAAGGGTTTTCGTCCTAGCAGAAACCCAGATCTGCGTAGAGAAGATTAATTTGTGTATTTTCTTTGTAGGTTTCGACAGTTGAACAGATCTCTACCCTACAACTTGATCTCTAAACTCTACACACTGGTAAATTCAAAACATTGGGGACAATGTTCGATTTAGGTTGGGGGGGGGTGATCTACAATTCCAGTTTGTTATAGTTTCGTATTTAAAAAAAAAAAAAGATTGTTCTGGATTGCGTATTTTTACAGCATTTTTGCTTATATTTCATGATCACATCAAATGCAGCGTCAATCGTCTTTGTGACTGGCAGACGTTAAAGAACCAGATAGTGAGTCTTGAAGCATAGAAAGCATGGATGTTAAATTTTTTTGGTTTAGTTTGGGAGTCTTGCGCACATTTCCATCTGATGTGCATGTTGTGATCATGAGAAAAACAAGAGTAGTCAGAAAAATTGAAATCCGAGAAGTACAAGCAAAACCATTGTATGGCAGAAGTACTTTTGCTAAACGTCGTCGTGCCAAACGGCTGGGTGCTTGTAAACAATGTGGCAGATGTTTTCACATGAAAAATACAATCAGTATTCTGAACCAATTTCGGGTCGTGCAACTGATCGATTAAACTGGATAGTGTATGGGCAGAGTAAGGATTTTCCTGAGACGCCATCTTATACCAGTCCGGGACTTATATGTTATGTGCAACAAGAAGTGGGAAGGGTCACTAATAATGACATAGACACAAGCGACGACTCGGATTAAATTTTAACTAATAATGACAAAGCTGTGGAAAAATGTGTTTTGGGGATGAAGGTTAATGGTCCGAATTTTTTTTTTGTAAATATTTATTTATGTACAAAGTCTTTTTGTTGAAATAAAAATGTGGGTCGAGTAAGGATTGTCCTAAAATGCTAACTTGTAGCGTGGGTAGGGACCTATCCTGAGACACCATAGTTTTCCAAGTTCAATATGTGCATTTAGTCTTTTTGAAAATTTTCATAGATAAATGTGTATGTAAATAGTTTTGATTTTTATTCGAGTGAAAAAAAAAACAGCATTTCCTTGAAAAATGGTATTTTCTCTATGCTTAAATGTCAAATGTACATTGATATTTGTTAATCTTAAGGTACAGAATGATCAGACTCGAAAATAGAATTATAATATAACTGACATTCTTTGGAAACCTGACATAACCAGTGGAGATAACGAAGAATACCATGGTAAGTTTTGAGCCTTACGATGCTTTCTGAGAGACAATCAACATTTACTCAAGTAAGCTCTTTCAGTATCAATTGTTGAATAATCTCATTAAACTTGCTTTGATTAAATGCAACTAAAGTAATCTATTAACATATCCTACATGGAACCTTTGCATGCGACACAGACACATACTTGAGAAAGGATTTTAGGCCATCTTTGAGTTGATTTTGAACCTTAGCCATTACTTCTAGAAAATTATATCCCTAGTTAGCCATGTTTGAGCCTTCAATGAATGATGATTTTTTTTTCTCGAAAAACCCATATGATAACCGAGCACACAACAAAAAAAAAAAAAAAACTTAACATACCTTGCTATCCAATTTTTTCTTGCACCCTCTTATAAATCGGTATGATATAGAAAGGCAACAAAGAAATATAAAAGAAGATGGTGGCTACTGTTCAACGAAAATCGAAAAAAAAAATGAAAGAAAGAAATACCATTTCTAGGCAAAAGACTGAAAAGCAAGAAAGAGGTGTGCTACATTAAAAAAAAGGGATAGATTTTGAATACCATTGACGTCATTTCATTAGCCACTAACCTCTTGCCACATTACAACCTATAGAAAGTCCTAATTGATCTCAAGTCTAATGCATGTGCGCTGTCGACCGAAAACTGGGGTATGTTAAATAGTATTTCTTTAATTGCATTGATATTCTTCCATGAGATTATGCCAAGAACATGATTAGCCTACTTTATTAAGACTTTCACTCCCTTTCTAACTGTGCATGTGATTCTTCGATTAACCATCCTCTGATCACATGCCCTTTGAGAGACAAGTCACTATAATCGGAGTGAATTTTTTGCTGAGAGCATTGTAAGAGAGATTTGAGAAATCAAAGCTATCCATGGAAGGTGATAAAGTAGAATGTTTGTTATATAACAATTCTTGCTACTAGAATGATCATTCCTACTACACAATGAATTCCAAATACCAATGTAACAAGTGTTTATTTTTGTATAGAGTACGTACCAATGACAGAGAAGTGTTCGAGAAACAATTCAAAATTAAGAGATGTGTGCCTCAATGATTCTGTTGCTAACTCATTTTGACAAGAAATCTTACATATACACATCTTTTAATTGGAGTTTGTAGGTAGCTTCACTGGAAACCTTCATGAGACAAAACTCATCCACTAGGGATCACCTAGGGGTTTAACGGCTTATTGCATATTCTAAATGCAATCGTGTTATCTACGAAAGTGATTTTATTTTGTTATGTTGTTTATTACAAGGGACTAGTAATATTTAGGTTGGGGGGTGTGATTAACCCTAATTAAGGCATAATTTAATAGGTAAATTGTGTTAGTTGAATAAAGTTAAACTAGTCAAAATAAATCAAATTAGAATTAGTGTGTGAATAAAGGATAATGCATTAATTGTTGTTCTTTTCAGGATTTTGTGCATCAAAGCTACAAACTACTGGGGAGCCAATTGCATTAAAGCTACAAACTACTGGGGTGCCAATTATCAAAGCTCAAAACAAAGGAGGATCAAAGAATTCAAGGCCACCTAACAAGATTTTCAAGTCCACCTAACAAGATTCAAAGTCACCTAACAAGATTTTCAAGTCCACTTAACAAGATTCAAAGCCACCTAACAAGACTCTTCAAGTCCACCTAACAAGATTCAAGGCCACCTAACAAGACTTTCACCCTCCCTTGTTGCCTATAAATAACACCCCTTAGGACTTGTAAAGCATTCATCTTTTGGTAGTGGAAAACCCTCCAAAAGTATTATTGCTTTCCTTATTGCTTATAGCTTTCTTTAAGTATTGCTTTCTTTTATTGTATTCTTGCTTCCTTTTAATTTATTGCTTTCTTTTACTTTAAGTATTGCTTTCTTTTATTGTGTTATTGCTTTTTTACTTCCATTGCTTGAGCTTCCTTCTTCTCTTAGAGGAGTGAAACTCTTCCACTTGTCTAGAGCTTTACCAAAGCCGTGAAGGATGGAACAGGATTCACTCATTCTTTGTCGAAGATCAGCTCCTTGTGTAAAATGTGTTACCTTGTAACTCCTCTACTTGGAGGGATGAGCATCACTCACTTTTCTAGTTTTAACAAAGCCATGAAGAGTGAGTAGTTTCTCATCCAATCTTTAGTAAGAGGTGGTAATCCGGAAGTTAAATTTATGCAATTCGTTTATGCTTAGCTTTAGTCTTTATTTTTTCATAATGTCTTCTCATCATATTGTTGTCTTTATTTTAAGCATGAATAGCTAAATCTCTTAGTTGGCAAAATCAAGAGGAACCTCCACTTGGGTATACCATTTCAACTCATTCTCCTCCCCTCTTTCAGAGTTCAATGGTTCGGTTTGACTGGGTTGAGGGTGGATAACTTGGTGAGTCTTTGATATTCCGTAGGCCTAGTCACGGTTTATGCTTAGATACTCACCAATCTTACCCCTAGCTTTCCACGAATCAATTGTTCATTCATGCTCTATTGGAGGAGGGTTTCGAGTTGAGACGGTATTCCTATTGGAGTGACCTCTTGGATTTGCCAACATTTGTTTCTCATTTTACTAGCATCAAAGCAACTTCACCAAACAACTTCTAACAATCAAAGATTTTACACTTTCTTTCTCCCAAAATCACCTCCCCTCAGTTTACTTTCTTCCCCGTGGAAACGACCTTGGAATACCACCAAGTAAAACACGATCCGCGAAAGTCTCCTTGCGCTTGGGGAGCACTTTTGTTCACACATACTCACATTTGAAATCTCATTCATCCACTATTTTGTTGCCCTTTCTTTTGACATCATCCCTAGGAGAGTGACACTCCCCTTTATTCATATACTATACATGCTAAAAGGTGATGTTTATAGGTTAGGAAACAACAAGAAAATTTGTCAAGCACTCGCTCATGCACCTTACCCCGAGTCTTCACCGACTCCCGCAACACAATGCAATGGTAATGTGTAGAAAATCTATCATTGATGAATTACATCTAATGATCCTTTTGAAATAAAGGTCATACGTTTGTAAAACCAAATTTTGTTGGATGATACACATCAAATGACCATTTGTAAAACAAAATCATGTGTCTTTTTTGGGTAGTGGACTTTTGGAATCACACAACTGGCTTTACGTACCATTACACTTTTTTGGAATTGCACCGTAGGAAGTGTATAAAACCAGTAACTGGGACTTGCACCTAAGAGAGAGTCTAACCCTTCTTGCTATACCCGACACTAGTTTTTTTTTTCATGCAACCCATGAGACTCTGTTGAACCTTGGTCCAATGGTACCGAGCCCACTTATCATCCACCAAATATGGTATTTGATCCAACACATGCACACATGCCTATACCCATGATGATGCCCATGAATGCGATGTTCTCGTGCAAATGCAATGTAATGCACCATTGCAAGACTATCATCATGTTCAATATGTAATGAATACCATATGAACTATTTTCAACACATACTATGAATCATTACATCCTAAGCATAAAATGTCCATAATCTACAAATTGCCAATATATTTTAAGTATATATCGAGACTTTATTCAACACAATTTGCAAGCATGTTATCACATAATCATGCACTTAACACACTAAACTCATCAAGGCAATAATGAACACATATAACATGCCCATAAATCACATTTTCATGGAATTGCACAAGCAACTACCACATATCTATTCCAAGCTAGGAATTCATTTTAAACCATTTTTAATACCCATTTCTATCAATTTCACAACAATTGATAAGTGATATGTAATTTTGTCAACCCACCCATTACGTATAACATCCTAGGTTGTAAAATAAAATCGAGTAGGAAGGAACCCTACCTCTTGGAGCGTGAAGTGAAGTGTGGAGAACCTCAAAAACACCTCGTAAATCAAAACCTCTTGATTTTCCAAAATTCTCTCTTTGGATCTTCTGTGAAATCTTTCATTCTTGGTGTGGTTGCGTAGCCCTCATCGCGTAGATGAACTTTAACTTTTGGTCCGACGAATTCCGATCGATGGAAGTTCGTAGATTGAAGGAGAAAACCTTGAGATTTGATTTTTTTTCTCTTTTCTCTCCCTTCGAACGTGTGGAATCAGCAGAATACAGGGGTGCAAATATCTGAAAATCTGATATTTTACTCCTATTTATACTCTTAAATTGTGCAGTCCACGTTGCATTGCATGTTTCTTATTTTCAGGTTCGTTTTTACCCTAAAACGACTTAATTTTATCCCGATTTAAGTTCAAATTATTTTTATTTGAATTTTTCTTCAATTATAAGGAAATTTTATAAATTTTATTTTTGGGGACCTTTGTGAGGTCATTCGTCACCCAATTGTCTCGTAAAATGTGAAAATTTTAACTATCTCAGAATTCGACGAAAATTGATTGGACAGCTCTATTTCGTGATACGAATTTAATGGTGAGGTCTGTTGCGTCATTCAAGCTCTAGAAGAATATAGATTTTAATCCCTTATTATAGTGACAAATTACCATTTTTTTCTTTTTCGGAAAAAGTTCAAATTTACCTAGGTTTTACTATAAAGATTGGTCTTTAAGATTAATTGATGCATTTTGGACTTACCGTACTATATATAAAACTATTTTAGGGATGTCTCCCTATCGATTAATTTATGGAAAACCATGTCATTTGCTTATAGAATTAGAATATTGAGCATATTGGGAAATCAAAATGATGAATTTTAATATGAACAAAACTGGAATAGCTCGCAAACTCCAAATTATTGAATTGGAGGAATTAAGAAACAAAGCTTATGAAAATGCGAAGATTGCTAAATCTTGAACAAAAATGTTTCATAATAAAAACATCATAAGAAAATCTTTTGAACCTTCTCAAAAAGTTCTGTTGTACAATGCAAAACTTCGTTTATTTCCTAGAAAATTAAGATCTAGATGGATAGGTCCTTATATGGTCAAGCAAGTTTTTAACTATGGGGCAATTGAAATTGAAAATCCATTAACTAAAAATACTTTTAAAGTAAACGGTCAAAGGCTTAAACCATATTATGATGGATCTACTCAAGATATAACTTCTGTACAACTTTTTGATCCAATTTTTGTGCTTTGAAAAATATATTGTTGTTTGATTAATAAATAATATTACTAATTAGTTGTAATATATTTGACAAATTAAATCCCCTGAGTAAAAGCCAGATATCATAATCACTGAAAGACAACAGATTGCTGGTTCTTATTATCAGTACTAATTATCACTGTTTTATACATTGCAAATAATGTCTAATTTAAGTTGGGGAGGTATGGGTGTAAATTTAATTATGTGTGGACTTACTTACGTGTAAATTTACTTATATTTGTGTTTAGTGTTTTAAGTTTTTTTTTTTAAATTTGTTCGTCTTTGTGACTCACAGACATTAAAGAACCAGATAGTAAGTCAAAATAAATAATAATAATAATAATAATAATAATAATAATAATAATAATAATAATAATAATAATAATAATAATAATAATAATAATAATAATAATAATAATAATGTACAATGGACAAGAAACTATTGTGGTTAAGTTTAATTCTATTGCATCATCTTCCAAAAGATATACATGCATTGATCATGCAAAAAGTTAGAAAAGTTAGAAATTTAGAAATTTTTGAAAATCAACCAAGACCCCTATGTGGAACAAGTACATTTGCTAAACACCAGAGATCAAAGTGTCTCGGTAGTTGTGTAAGATGTGGTCGTCTAGAACATTTGAGACAATATAATCAGTGTGCAGAACCAATTTCAGGTCAAGTGTTAGATTGTCTCAAGTGGATTAGGTATATGCAGAGTAAGGAATATCATGAGACGTCAAGTTATTCTACTCCAATGTTAACAAGATATGTAAGAAATGAAGTTAACCGTGTCACTAATATTATTGATCCAGATAGTTCTGAATCTGAATCAATATGATCAAATAATGTATAATTTTGGAATAATTGTACATAACTATAGATTAATTGCGAAAATCAATAAATAATAAGTAACAAATAAAAGAATGAAAACAACCATTTTTTGTTCACAAGAAAAAGAGTGATTAGCAAAGTTTTGTAGAATAGATAAAGTTGTATTTAATTTTGTAAACTACAGGAATTTAAAAGGAAGAAAGTAGAATTTCAGAAAATCAGAAGGAACAGCCTGCGGTTGCAAAGCAAAATCCAGCCAGGTAGCACTATCTGGACGGTGGGGCTAACATCTGAACGACAGTATGTATATATATATATATATATATATATATATATATATATATATATATATATATATATCACTCCCATGCAGAAAAACCAATCAGTTCATCTCCCTCACAAGCAAAATTTGAAAAAACTGAGTTTCTCCAAGAGATTCCTCTCAAATATGCTACACTCAATTGTTTATCTTCAAATTTGTTCTGATTATTCACTTACCCATCACATTTTGAAGGTTTCTATTGATTGAAATCAGTTGAAACTGAGTATTTGAAGAGAAATTAGGAAAAATATGGATTCAAGATGTCGAACGAGAGGATCTTCAAGTCTTGCACGAAAGGATCAACCTCGGCAACCTCAAGCATCTGCACAACAACCTAGACCAGGAAATATCTTTAATGAGGTGATGTTTGAAAATTTTGAACAACAGGCCTGATATGATGTTAATTTTATGTCTAAAACTATAATTTCTGAAAGGCCAGTTATTTATGAGGATTTTGAAAACATAGGAGTAAGACAAATTCTTGCTAAAAGAGGATGGTTGTATTATGTTAGATTTATAAATATTGCTTATGATTGCTTGGTCCATGAATTTATAGTAATGCTGAGATAACTAGAGAAAGACAATTGCGTGTGTTTGTGTGAGGTAGAATTTTTCAAGTTACACCAGCTACTGTACCCAAAGTTTTTCAGCCCATGCAAAGACCAGAGAACCCACAATATCCTTATACTAATTTGCTTGATTTAACAACCATAGGGAGAGAATTGACTAGTAATCCAGAGTTTGTTTGGGGTAGACCAAATAAATACATAAAGCAAGGGGATCTGACAGACAAATACCAAATCCTGAATTTGATAACAGTGAACAGTTTGTTACCCCAACTCAGAAAAATCAAATTTATACTGAGCAGGCCTACTTTGTATATGCTTTTGGAATGAGACACACAATTGATCTTCTGAACTTAATCATGGACCAAATGTTGCTTACTGTGGATAGGAAAAAACCCCACTCCCATATGCTATGTTAGTATCTCAATTATGCAGGAACAAGGGAGTAATTGTTGATCCTACATGGAAAACAGTGGAACATTTTGGACCGTTAGATAAAACTTCTTTAAAGAAGAGTCATGGAGTACAGCCTGAAGAACAACCTGAAGTACCTCCACCACAAGAGGAGCCATTCCAAGCTCCTGAAGAATTTTTGCACAAGAATAGAAGCAGCCACAAGAGGATCAGCCATACATACCAGTGGATGACAAAACTGACAAACAGATTTTGCTAGCATTGAAAACCACTATTAATCAACTCAATCAACGTATGGATGATTATGAGCAGAACCAAGCAGAAATGCTGAGGCTACTTTGAGAGCATTTTGGAGGTGGACCATCTACTTCATAAACATTGGAGATTCAACACAAAAACTTTGCTATCTTTCACTCATCTTTTAAATTATGCACATTTACTTTATGTTTTGAATTAATGTTTGGAACTTGTTTATGTTTTGAACCTATTTGTGATTTTGAAGTTGTTTGTGTTTAAGTTTGTTTTTGTTACTAGATAGGGAACTTATGTTGTTTGGAAGAGTAGTTCATATAATTCACAGTTAAATTAGGTTAAATATTCCCATGCTTTGCAAGAATAGTCTTAATCTGATCATGCGGGATTTTCATATTTTAGTTGTGCATTTTCTTAATATTTTTTGTTTAAACTTATCCTTTTAAGCATAATTAGATTTCTTTATTGTTAAAAACCTTGTGAAATATTACAATCTTTGCATACATAGTGGAGATATAAGACCTATTACAGATTTTGAACCAATCTTTCTTGGAGAGATATTCTACATCTACTCAAATAAGAATCTTCTATTCAGTGGTAAACTTTCTTTGAATAATCTCATTATTTTTGTTCTGATTAGCTTAAGACTTTTATTTAGAAATTATACTAATGTATGATTTATGGAAAATAATCTTAGGCCATTTTTGATTAAATCTTCAGCCTTGACCATTTTTTTTACAAAATTATATCCTTAGTCAACCGTGATTGAGCCTAACACGAATACAAATTCTTGAAACCCGAAAAGAAAAATACCCGAGCCATATAAAAATATATTAAACCTACCTTTGCTATCTAATTTTCTTACACCCTCTTTTAAATCATCAGTATCCGAAAAAACAGAAAAAGAAGCAAAGTTAGAAAAGAGTAAAAAAAAAAAAAATCAATGTTCAAAAACAAAGAGAAATATGTGAAAAGAATTTCAAAGGAAAAAGGAAGAAAGAAAAGAGCCAAGAAAGTGAAAAATGGAGGAAAAATAAAAAGGATGATCATGCAAAGTCTTAGCAGAATAACATGAGGTATGACACAATGCTAAAATATGATAGCTTTTGAATCCCATTGACATCATTTCTTAAACCCTAAACCATTGGCCACGTTACAACCTTAAAAAGTCCTTTTTGATTCCAGAAATCATGTGTTTGTACTAACCTTAGCTATTCTAAAAAGGAAAATGTTAATGATATATTTAAAATAGTGTTAATATTCTTTTATGAGATTATTTCAAATTCCAATTTTATTCGAATAACCGCTCTTTTGATTGACTACATGTGAGATTATTTGCTTTGTTTACAATATTCCAATCACATGTAGTTATTGAGGAAACAATCACTATAACATATGTGTATTCTTTGCTGAATGTATTCTAAGAGAGGATTGACATTAAAACTACCATGAACGATGGTAATATTTTTTAAGTGATTTTTGAAAATAAAGAAATCTTTTCACACACACACACATACATACACAAGTTTTTATAAAAATATATAGATAATGTTACAACTAATGTGTGTTACTCTTATAATAATTAGAAAAAGGAAGTATTCGAGCAATGTACAGGAATATTAATTTAATTTTATTTGTGAAAAGTATGAATTATGAACTCCTAACTACTGAAGTTCGTAGGTAGCTTCACTGAAAACCTTCACGAGACAAAATTTGTCCACTAGGGATTACCTAGTGGTTTAACGGCTTGTTGCATATGCTAAATGCAATCGTGAAAAATCTAAGAAAATGATTATACTTTTGCTTGTATTTTATTTTCATTTTGTTAATAGTTTTTTATTAGTTTACTAGGGAGTAGTAAAGTTTAAGTTGGGGAGTGTGATTAATCTTAATTAGTATATGAATTAAAATAGTTAAATAAGCTAACTTAGAAAATAAAATAGTTAAAAATTGTTAATTAGAAGTTGTGCGTAAGCTAGGGTTTTATCTATGTAATGTCTGAATTTCAGGGTTTTATGCGGAATTGCTGAAAATTACATGGGACAATCTATCAAAACTTGACAGAACAAGGGAACAAAGTGTAAAATAACCAAGGAATAGCCAACAAGACAAGAAGATCAACATCCAAAAATATAGCAATGCGCCACTGTCTGGACAGTTTTGCATGGCAGCTTGTCATGATCCTTCCACCTCCTACTTAATCCTTTGCCTATATATATGGCATGCCACTTTCATTCTTCAGCAGATCGAAAAGTGGAGCTCCAGGAGAGAATAAAGAATAAGAGAAGAAAAGAAAGAAAAAGAGAGAAAGTCATAGAAATATTTCAGATTCGATCCATCCTACTCACAAGTCGAAGCTCTGTATTTTTACATTTATGTTTTATCTTTCTATTCGGATTGTTGAATTGTTGCCACCTTTTTGTCTTAACTGATAATAAAGGTGGTTGTATTTTAGTTGTTCTTTGTGAGATAAGTGTTAGTGTCAATATTTTATTTACAGTTGTAATGATAATTACCCGCACTTCTTGGTTGTCTATAGCAATGAAGTGTGAGTAGTTTACTTTTACCCTTTAGTGAGGGGTAAAAATATGTATAATACTGGTTATATTCTGAAAATGTTGATGTTTTATTATGTTATATATATATATATATATATATATATATATATATATATATATATATATATATATATATATATATATATATATATATAGCTCATGGTTGTGAACACTGTGCGATATTTAATGTTTTATACTATATATTATTATGAACTTCATGTATGATACAGTGACGTACGTAATTGGGTGTTCCTACGGAACCCAGAATCAATTTCATGGGTCCATTCCCTATGTCCTATGGCTACCTTTACATACTCCTAGTTGTTGATTACGTGTCTTATTGGGTAGAGGCAATATCGACCAAGACTAATGACCACTGGGTTGTGGTCAAATTCTTAAAAGAAAATATTTTATCTAGGTTTGGGATGCCTCGAGCTGTGACAAGTGACAGTGGTTTACATTTCTACAATAGGTCATTTGCTTCATTGATGCATAAATATTGCATAACACAAAAGGTGTCCACTGCATGTCACCCCCACACCAATGGCCAAACCAAGTTGGCTAATAGGGAGACAAAGAATATACTTGAGAAAATGGTTAACCCTAGCTGAAAAGATTGATCACTTAGATTGACTGATGCCTTATGGGCTTACCGCACTGCTTAAAAGACCATTCTTGGTATGTCTCCCTATAAGTTAGTCTATGGCAATGCCTATCACATGCCAGTGGAGATGAAGCAAAAGGCATATTGGGCCTAGCTGGGAGTCAAAGGAAGTTGGAAGAAATCTGTTGGGATGCATATGAGAGCTCTAGAATTCACAAAGAAAGGGCTAAAATCTTTTATGACATATCCATTGTAAGGAAAACATTCAAGCCCGACCAAAAATTGTTCTTGTATAATCTCTGCCTCTCCATTTTCCAAGGGAAACTTCAATTTCAATGGGATGACCCCTACCCCCTACATTGTCAAGGTGGCCTACCCACATGGAGTCGTAGACATAGAAAAGCCAGAGGATGGCAAGACATTCAAGGTCAATGGCTAAAGACTTAAACCATTCTTTGAGTATTTTGAACTTCAAGAAGTTGAGGAGTGTTTGATGGTTTCCGTTGTACTCGCTAATCTCTAGACATCATCTCTCAGTTGTGTATGACTTATAGGAATGGGGGAGTGTCACTCTCCCTCGGGATGATGCAAGAAATGGGGAAATGGAATAATGATGGAATGAATTGTAAAATGTGTGTGTGTGTGAAGAAAATGCTCCCCAAGTGCAGATAGACTTTTGTGTGTCGTGTTTTACTTGGAAAAGTAATTCAAGGTCGTCTCCTCAGGGAAGGAAAGTTCAAATGTGGTGAAGGTGATTTTGTCAAAAAGAGAAAAGTGTAAAATCCTTTGAGTTTGAGTTTGGTGATTTTGTTTTTGGTAAAAATGAAATGAAAATAAGTGTTGGCTAATCCGAAGGGTTCACTCCAATGGGAATGTCAAGTCAACTTGAAGCCTTCCTCCAATAGAGCTTAGAATGATTGATTTGTGAAAAGCTAGGGACGAGGTGGAAGTGAGAATCCAAACATAAACCATAACAAGTTGATGGGATATCAAAGACTCACGACCATATCCACTCTCAACCTAGTGAAACCAAACCATTGTAATTTGAGAGGAGGAAATAAATTGAGTTTAGATGACATACCCAAGAGGTGGTCTCCCTTGGATTAGCCAACTTAAAATCTAGCTACTCATGATCAAATGAAAGACATACTTAATGTAAAGACATAATGGAGAAATCAAAATTAGAACTCAACTTAATGGAAGAAATCATAAACTATGAAGAAAAATATGTAATACCCATTTCAAAAGCTTGAAAAGAGGAAAACTTAACACAACAATGGTAGAAACAAGAAGATGTAACTAAACTTGCAATATACTTTAAATAAATGTCATTAAGTGAAATAAATGAAGATTACAAGAGTCTTAAAATAAACTACAAGCAAAAGGATGGAAGTAAATACAAAAACATAAATTTCTTTATCTCACTATTCATCATCTTCCTCCTTGGAATTCCTAAGCTTAGGTAGCCACACTTCAAAATCTTGTGGAATGTTGAATATATGGTGAAGGAGTGATGCATTTTCGTCCATGAGGCTCCCCTAGCCTGTGAGAACAGACCTCCCATCCATTGGAGACTGAGTTGATACTTGGACAGGCTAGGACAAGGCTAGCCTGTAACACACCACACCTCCCTCTTTCTCTCTCCTCCTCTCCTATCTTCCATCTTCTTTTGCTAACTTTGGGGTGTAGGAGACATATATATATGTAGAATATGTCAGGGGACAAGTGGGATAATCATAGGTGGGATCCCCAAGGAAGTGGAGTATGAGTTGCAGGCGTTCTGGGCATTCTGGGCAAAACCTTCCGGAAGGTCGATGAAAACCTTCCGAAAGGTTTATTCCAGTAAGCTAAACCTTCCGGAAGGTGACAGCTCAGGACCAATTTTAGTACAATTGCCATAACATTGATCCGAATATTGGATTGAGCTAAAATTTTGATACAATATAAAGAACATCCAGAAATACATCTTTCATGTTTTTCACTTTTTCAGATTCAAAGTGGATCATGGTAAATAATGGGAAAAACAACGGTACTGTGTCAAAAAATAGGAAAACTAGTGGGCTAAATATTCCGGAAGGTTTTCATCCAAATGCATTTTTTCTTGATTTTTTCACCTTCCAAGCCTCTAAATCCTCATATAATGTGTCCATATCTTCACCACACATTCACACTTCGTTGCAAAGCTCTAAAAGCCATCATTTATGCTATAATTACCTGCAACATCAAAATGTCCACATTATTCATAACTTTGACTAAATCTAACTAATTAAATGAAAAGTTGAGTTAAAATGCATGTAATGAGGCCGTTAAATATGCAATATTATGTGCTCATCAAGGAGGGGTTGGTTGATCTAGTTTACCCAGATCTTGTTGAGGCATAGTTGTTTAGTAAATGTTAATGTATAGTTGTTTTTCATACTACTTTATTTCACTAGTTAAATTATTGACTTACTTGCATTATGGTTTTTGTATTTTGACTATTTTGTGATTTACTGGTATGAATGGGTTGTTGTAGTTTTCTACGTTGTGGTTTGAAAGTAAAGTTTGCTAGGGACTAGACAAACTCAAGTTGGGGGAGGGGGGTTTGATTAGCACAAAATATTGCAAATCATGTATACTTTTGTATCTCTTTTATACTTGCTTTTGTGGTGAAAATGAGAGGAAATGCAATTAATCAAACAATTAATGAAGTTTCTATGTGATTGTAGGTAAAGATTTGGAAATGGCTGGAGTTAAGCCCCCATCATAGTGTTCAAAGACAATAGAGATGAAGGGGAGGCTTAACGGGTGGCTTGGAAGGTGAAAAGATCAAGAAAGGAGCAAAGCAAGGAAAAAACTATCGGTAAGTTTTGCACACTGGAGTTGGACCTACTGGATCATCTCCCAAACCTTTCATAAGGTTTTACTTACTGGAACAAAACCTACTGGCAGGTTTTGTCATTGACCTACCAGTAGGTTTACTGAAAAATGCCAAAACCTGCAACTCATACTCTTCTTGCTTGGAAGGCCCACCTATGCTTCTCCCACACATCCCCTGACATATTCTACATACAAGCATGCCTCCCTACACCTAGGATTGGACTTTGGAAGAAAAATTATTTAAGAAGAAGAGAGAGAAAGAGGGAGGCATGGTGGATTGTAGGCTAAGCTTGTCCTAGCATGTGCTATTGTCAAATCACTTCCTATGGACAGGAAGTCTGCTCGCAAAGACCATAGGGGAGCTGATGGACAAAAATGCATCATGCTTACACCATTATTTAGCTAGCAAAGATTTTAGAGAGAGAAGGTCCCAAGGAAGAAGACAATTTTAGAAAGAGAAGTTGGATTTTTGCATTTTCTTACCCATTTTACTTGTAGTAAGCTGTAATACTCTTGTAATCTTCATTTCTTGCACTTTAACCTTAGTTATTCCAAGTGTATTTCAAGTTTAATTATGTAACCTTAGTGTTCTACCATGTTTATATTTGAGTTTTTCATTTCAAGATTTTGAGTTGGGTATGAAACGAACTTATCTTTGTAGTTTAACTTTTCTTCGCATTAATACAAGTTTTAATCTTCATTCCTTTACCATGTATCTTTACATTATTCATGTGTTTGCTTTAATTATGAGTAGCTAAGTTTTTAGTTGGCTAATCCAAGGGAGATTTCCTCTTGGGTATGATAAATTGAGTCTCCTCCATTCTTCCTCGTAGTGTAAGGTGCTTGGTTTGACTAGGTTGAGTGCGGACGTGGTTGTGAGCTCTTGATACATTGTAGACTTGTCATAGGGTATGCTTGAGCCTACACTGCCACATTAGTCCCTAATTTCTAAGAATCAATCAAGCACCGAGACACCATTGGTAGAATGTTTTGAGTTGATTTGGCATTCCCATTGGAATGACCTATTTGGATTAGCCAACCTTGTTTTCATTACACTTTTATGAAAAACTCCACTCTCCAAAACACACAACTAAAAGATTTAATACTTTTTCATTTCTTTTCAAAATAACCTTCACTACAATTCAACCTTCTTTCCCTGTGGAGATGACCTTGGAATACCCATTCAAGTAAAACACGACACTTGTACACACTAGGACAAGCTTAGCCTGCAACCCACCATGTCTCTCTCTTTCTCTCTCTTCGTCTTAAATAATTTTTCTTCCAAAGTTGAATCCTAGGTGTAGGGAGGCATGGTTGTATGTAGAATATGTTAGGGGATGTGTGGGGGAAGCATAGGTAGCCCCCCCAAGCAAGTACAATCTGAGTTGCAGGTTCTGGCATTTTTCAACAAAACCTATAGGTAGGTTTTTTTCCAGCAGCAAAACCTTTTGGAAGGTTTGGCAGATGATCTAGTAGGTCCAACTCCAGTGTGCAAAACCTACCGGTAGTTTTATGAGCACACCTACTGGTAGGTTTTTCCTTGATTTGCTCCTTTCTTGATCTTTTCACCTTCCAAGCCATTCGTTAAGCCTCCCCTTCATCTCCATTGACATTGAGCACTATGATGGGGGCTTAACTCAAACCATTTCCAACTCTTTACCTACAATCACACAAAAACTTCATTAATTGTTTGATTAATTGCATTTCCTCCCATTTTCACCACAAAAAACAAGTGTAAAAAATATACATGATGTGCAATATTTTGTGCTAATCACACCACCCAACTTGAGTTTGTTTAGTCCCTAGCAAACTTTATTTTCAAACCACAAATAAGAAAACTACAACAATCCATTCATACCAATAAATCGCAAAATAGTCAAAATACAAAAATCACAATGCAATTAACGAAATGAACTTGGGCAAAATAAAACAAATAACTATGGTTCTTTTCATTAATTTCTTTCAAAATTTTAGCAGAAGGATTTAGAATTTAAAAACAAAACGGCCAAAAAATCCTAGAGACTCTTCTACTAGGCTGATAATTCTAATCCTAACTATGTAATTACTAAAACCAAAAGAACAAACAAACAACACCCCTACTCATCGTCCTTATTGCCAACCTCATCCTTCTCACTCTACTCCTCCTCATCATTAGAATCTCGTCATCAAAACCTTCCACCTGGACAATCGTAGAAGTCATCGGGGCAGAGGTAGAGGGTCCAACAGATGAAGGCAGAGGTCCACTGGGATTTAGCTCACCTGGGAAGGAGTGCTGAAAGATCCTGGTCATCATTAGTGATAGCCCATGCATCGTCCCCTCCAAAGCGTCTAAGTGTTGTGAAACTGTACGGACCAGGGTAGAGGTGGAAGGCCCAGAAGTAGATGACCCAGCAGATGGTGGCTCAGGTCTCGAGGATCTAGCTCTCTCACGTTTACTTATTGCTTTTCGCTTATTTTTACTTGATTTCACAATAGCTCCAAATTCAGGGGGTGTCAGCAAATCAGAGACATAGGCCTTGACCTTGCTGTGGTAGCACATCCTAGTGACTAGATTGGCGCATAGGAGATTTGCCTTCAGCTTTCTAGCCTAGGCAAACTCCTTCTTAAACTCCCAGATCAATAAGGCCACATCCATAGCCTTCCCAGTCATAAAAGAATAAAGCAGGGTGTTCTTCTTCACATTTGAGTTCTTTTCTAGACCCATGGGGATCAAATTGTAATGCAAGACTTTATTCATAATCTCGTATAAGTGCTTGAGGCCCTTGACTTGAATTGTACCTTTGAATTGGGTCGGGTTCTCATAAGTTAGCTCCACAAACTCAAGGATTGATTTTACTCGTTGGATGTTGTGTGGATACATTAAGGTATTGGAGGGAGGTCTCTCGTAATTCATCAGGCTCGTAATCACATCCGGGGTCACATTAAAAACTTTACCCCTCACATGTGTCTTAAGAATATGACCATCCTCGTCCACCACATTCAATCTTTTATAAAACTCCCTACACATAGCCAGTATTTACCCACTGAATGGCTTAAACCAAATCCTAATACCATGTTCCTCAATCACTCTCACTACCTCGTGATTTGGCCTGAGACTAATCCTATCCATGTGACGCTCATAGGTGACATTTTTCTCATCAATACTCTAGTTGCGAGCATCATTCCATGCCTTCTTTCTCCTTTTTCCCCTATCTCCACTAGGTCCTTCCTCGGTCCTCTTGCGAGAACTAGTGCCACCCGACCTCAGTCATTTTGTGCGGGCCATGAGGATTAATAGTGCCCTAGACGCCACAAAGGTCAACAACCACCTACACAATCGCTCAATGGGATCAAAAGAGTTGAGAGATGAAGTACTAATGTGAGGCATTGCAAAAGAATTCCAAGCTTTGGAGAAAACCTAAATGAAAATGGAATTTGACGAAAATGGGAATTTCAAAGAAATCCTTCAAATCACAATGAAATCCAAGTTAAAATCAACCCAAGGTGTAGTGATTAGGAGTCTTAATGGATGGGTAGGTGATCTTTGAGGATTATACAGGCTTTGAAAGAGAGAAGAGAGCTAGGGAGATTAAGAGTTATTAAAGAGATGAATAGTTTCCCTAAAAAAATGAACTTAAAACCCTCGTTTTTAGCTTTCCGGGCAAAACCTACCAGTAGGTTTTGTGCACTGGAAAAATACGAATCAAAAGGTTTTGGCCCAAAACTACCGGTAGTTTTTTTCTTGTTTACAAAAACCCTATGCACTCCCATTCTCAATTTCACTCCAATCTATATCAACCCCTACACATTATAACACCCTACTTATGCCCTCTACTCTACCAAAAGCATGAGTTATGCTTGTGAACCACAATTGAGTAATCATGCCCCAAGTCATTTATAAAATTGCAATATGATTTAAAATTTTGATGCTTTCAACACACAAGGCATGGATTTCTACATTTAACTACCAAAATAAACACCCAAAATGTAAAGAACAAATTCAAGTGATAAAGGTATTTCTAATTCTATCCAATATCAAAAATTTGAGCATTATTCCCCCATCTTACAAGACTAGGGTTGCATGACACATTGTTCTAATACTCGAACGAATTACACATGAGCATCACCATGGCTTTAAATGCTATTCTTGAGTATGCACCTACACATTCATTTTCAAACTCGCGTGTGTATGAAATGAACATGTAATTTAAGCATTTACCCAACAGAATTCACATTCACCAAGCTATCCAAATTCAGCTTTGATGCAAAACTCACTAACGATTTCTCTCAATGATGAATCACACTATGATTATCCTGGAATGCTCTCCGTATGTATATGTGAGATAGAATCTTGTGCACAAAATGAAGTATGTTTACAGATAATCCAAAAATGAGGTACATGTATAAAAATAAAACAACCTTGGCATAATTTCATGAAAGGAATGTTAGGGCACTAGATAGCAAAATCAAATTTTCTTTTCTTTAAAGGTATGTTTTTCCCTTGCTTTCTCTAGATCATGTAGGACTTTCAAGGGTTGTTATGAGACCTTGGGGTGATATTTAGGAAAGTGAAACGAAGGATAGAGGATAACAAAGAGTGTTGTTCAAAGTAAATGACCTTTATTTTAGAAAAATCTCCCTTTTATGGGATTTTCATTCTAACACCATCACTTCACTCTTTGTTTCTTTTTCTTTCTTTTTCTTAACATTTTCTTTTTCTTTTCTCCTTCTTTTCTTCATTCACCCCTTTTTTCTCCTTTTTCTTAGATTTTTCATTCTTGGCCATTCAACATTTGAATTTGGCATCATTCATACCTTTTTGCTGGGTTTTCGTACCACTACTCCTCCTTATGATCTCTCATGGTCGGTCTCAGAATAATCAAGGTGTGGTAAAGTTGTATCATTTTGCACTGGTTTGGTCAATTGTGTGGCATGGAAACAAATTTCAACAAGGCTCAATCATGACAGTGGGGATAACATTTTCGCAAGAAAAAAAGGATAAGGCTCAAAATAAATCAAAGATGGCCTAAGATCATTTTTGGATAAGCATGAGAGAGCATATTGCATATCATGACAAAGTCAATCAATTACCCAATTATACTCTAACCAAAACAAGCAAAATAAGATTATTGAACAAATTTGGGATTTGAAAAATTATTCCTTGAGTAAACGTAAGTTCCCTCCAACAAGAATTAGCGTTAAAGCTGTCATGGCACTATTCATGTCAAGCTCTAAAATATGAATTCAATTCGTAAATTGTCAAAATTACACATTCAAGGTGCACTTATGGTTGAGTTTGAAAGCAAACAAGTATGTGATAATCTTAGCATAGGATAAACTTCTATAATGTGCTCATATATTTACAATTCAAAGCAAAGATCATAATACGAATAAATCCACAACATTTTGAATGGGGGAATAAAGTTCAACATTTGGATATTTGTCACAAAAGTTTCAAACTTTTCACATATTTCTCAACTATTGTAAACAAAAATCCGTAGAACATGTGAATGGTGAATTTCACCACAAAATGGTATTACCAACAACAAATTTTCACAAAAAATTGGTGTATCATACAAATGTTGCACCTCACCCCCAACTTGATTGATGCATTGTCCTCAATGCAACAAAAAAATTATGATATGCAACGATGGACCTAAAAAGATAAGTAGGGTTAGAGAACACCTTGCTTGGAGCTTTGACAAAACACTCCGTAATCTGTGCATTTAAAGAAAGGAAACTACACAAAGATGAAAGTAAGTAAACAAAATAACTTGGAAAGTAAATGATAAAAGAAAATGAATGTACACTAAAATCTACATGAACAATTATTCCTCCAAAAGGTCTGGGTAAACCGGATCCAACAACTCTTCCTCCACCTTTTGACCCTCAAAATCCTCAAAGAATGGCTTAAGTCTTTGGCCATTGACTTTGAATGTTTTGTCATCCTTAGGGTTTGTGATTTCCATGGCTCCATTAGGGTAGGCCACCTTGACAAGATAGGAGTCATCCCAATGGGATTGAAGTTTTCCTTGGAAGCAGGATAATCGAGAATTATACAAGAGCACTTTTTATCCGGGCTCAAATTTTTTCCTTAAAATGGATTTATCATGAAAAATCTTAGCCCTTTATTTGAAAATTCTTAAGCTCTTGTAAGCATCTCCACGGATCTCCTCCAACTTCCTATTCTCTTTGGCTATTCTCAAGTTGAAGTGCAAGGTCTTGATGGCCCAATAGGATTTCTGCTCTATTTCTATCGACAAATGACAAGTCTTGCCATAGACTAGTCTATAGGGTAACATACATAGAATGGTCTTGTACGTAGTGCATTAAGCCCATAGGGCATCGGTCAACCTAAGTGACCGATCCTTCCTATTAAGGTTCACCATTTTTTCTAGGATGTTATTGATATCCCTATTGGCCAATTCGGCTTGGCCAGTGATCGGTGGGTGATAAGCGGTGGACACTTTGTGTGTGACGCCATACTTATGCCTTAAAGATGCAAATGACCTATTACAGAAATGAGAACCACCGTCACTTATCATTGCATGAGGCATACCAAACTTTGAACTTGACCATAACCTGGTGGTCATTGGTCTTGGTTGGGATAACCTCTATCCACTTGAACACATAGTCCACTGCCAATAAAATAAAGGTAGGAAAATGACATAGGGAATGGACCCATGAAGTCAAAGCCCCAACAATCGAATACCTAAATTACTAACACGGGGACAAGGGCATCATATTCCTACGGGTCACACTACCCAATCTTTGGCACCTATTGCATTCCTTGCAAAATGAAACACAATCCTTAATTAAGGAAGGCCAATAAAAATCAAATTGCAAAACCTTAGACAAAGTCCTTTTGGAAGAGAATTGTCTACCACATGCTTCAGAATGGTAGAATGCAAGAACGCCCTATAGTGCATTTTCAGGAACACACCTCTTCATGACTTGGTTAGGGCAATATTTGAACAAGTATGGGTTGTCAAAGTAAAAATACTTCACATCTGCCATAAATCTTCGTCTATCCTTCGGGCTCTAGTGTAGTGGGATTTGTCCTGTAGCAAGATAATTGCAAATGTCAACATACCAAGGACAAACAAAATGAATGGAAAATAAAAGCTCGTCAGAAAAAGAGTCAGGGATAGGAATATGCTCTTCGGCATCTTGAACTACAAGCTGGGACAAATGGTCCACCACCACATTCTCAACTCCCTTTTTGTCTTTGATTGTCAAGTTGAATTCTTGTAGGAGGAGGATCCACCTAATGAGTCTCGATTTTGCATCCTGCTTAGACAAAAGATACTTCAAAACAGAGTGATCATTGTAGACTACAATAGGTGAACCAATGATGTAAGAACAAAATTTATTTAAGGCAAATACTACGGCTAGCAACTCTTTTTTGGTGGTTGCATAATTCATTTTTGCCTCATTTAGAGTCTTTCTAGTGTAGTATATTACATATGGTCTTTTGTCTTCCCGTTCACCAAGCACATTGCCGACCACGTAATCGCTCATGTCACACAAGAGCTCAAATGGTAATTCCCACTTGGGTGGTTGGCATGATTGGAGGTGAAGTGAGCATGCATTTGACTTTTTTTAAATGATGCCTCACAATCATCCGACAACACAAATGGGACATCTTTTGAAAGCAAATTGGTCAAGGGTCTTGCCAAAGCACTAAAATTTTTTATAAAACCACGATAGAAGCCGGCATGGCCAAGAAACAACCTGACATCCTTGATGACTTTCGGAGTAGGGAGGTTGAAAATTGCTTCCACCTTGGATTTGTCGACTTTGATCCCTTTCTCCGAAACAATGTGCCTGAGTACTATCCCTTGTGTCACCATAAAGTGACATTTCTCCCAGTTGAGAACTAAATTCTTCTCCTCACATCTCTCAAGTACTCTCTCCAAGTTCTCCAAACAACCATTGAAGGAATCCCCAAACAGCGAGAAATCATCCATAAAAACTTCCACAATATTCTCCACCATGTCACTAAAGATCCTCGTCATGCATCTTTGAAAGGTTCTTGGGGGCATTGTGCTTGATGGTTTCCGTTTTATTCCCAATTATTCACACAAGAACCCTCGATATGTATATGACTTATGTAAGTGACTGAGTGTCACTCTCACTCGGGTTTAATGCAAGCAATGGGAAAACAAATGTGTGGTGGAATGAAATGTGTGTGTGTGTGTTTGAACAAAAGTGCTCCCCAAGCGCAAGGAGACTTTTGAGCGTCATGTTTTACTTGGAAATCGTATTCCAAGGTTGTCTTGATTACGCCTAAAGAATAACACTGTAGTTGTAGCACAACTTTGGGGTGTCAATTCCATAGAGAGACAAACTAAAAGAATAGTAGAAGAAACAAAAGAACTAAAAAAAAAATTAAATAATTACTGGAGAACAAAGATTAATTTTAAATGCAAATTAAAATGAAGCAAAGTGACTAACAGAAAAAGTACTCAAATTTGACAAATAGTAAAGCGTCGGGAATCCCTTGCACAAATCCGGTATTTTAGTTATTCTTAATTCATTGAATAACTCAATTGGGAATTCAATTCCCAAAATTCCCAACTGGAAGGTATAGATTTATAAACCAAGATTAAACCACATGTAACCCTTTGAAAATACGTAAATTATTATCACTATTGAGAAAATTCAACGGTGATAATATACTAAAGAAGAGATATTGCGGCAAAGAATTAAATCAATATAGATAAATAATTGATCCAAACATAATCAAAGAACTAATCCATTCAATAGAAAAAGCCTGCCTAAATCCATAAATAGAATAAATTCTATGACTATTCGGAGAAGAAAACATCAACAATAAATTGAGAATGATAAAACAAAAGAGTTTTACTAATTAGAAATCAAATGCATAAATTAAAAATAAATAAAATACTATTTACTGTACAAGTTCTTCCCTTGCCCTACCTGAGAATTTAGTTACCCATAAATATAATGGACAACAAAAATCTCCCAAAAAAATAGAACAAACCGGGGGCCATCGGAGCTTTTTTCCTAATTTGCGTCTGCTTCCCAGCCAAAATAGCCACCTCCTCTGTTTTATCTTCAGTATCTCAACCACCACACACAAGAAGAAAACAACAAGCCCTTTTTTAAAAGTCCACCCCTTTTCTCGAGAAAAGCCTTTTTCATCCCCTTTTGATTCTAACTTTTTTACTTTACCCCCTAAAGTCCAAATCTTGTGTAATTTGAGAAAGATATAGCCTAATAAAAATTATGAGTGTTGGGGCCAATAGACAGCTGCATCAATTTCAGCCTTTTTACTACATGGGCTGCCATCAAAATAAAAACAAATATAAAACCCGAATAATAAAAGTCCTAAAAATATTAAGTGTCAAGCCCAATTATAAATTATCACCCACCAACCAATAATGCAATATTTAAGATTTAAAATATTATAAAATCATGCTCAAATATATCTCAGTGTGAATAAATATTAAATTCAATAATATAAATTATATCTAATTATTTCTGTTCACATTTTAATCAAATAATAGGGTATTTAGAATGCACTTTTGCGCACTCATCACACCCCCTAACTTACTCATTGCTAGTCCCTAGAAATTTTCATGCCAAAACAACGAAAGAAACCAAAGAAAATCACACACAAAGGCCACCAAGTCACACTTTCCAAATTCAGATATCAAAACAATCTTAGGAATTCAATAACCCCATCACAAGCAATCCACCTGAAGCAATCCATTGAGTGTCTATGTGTTCCAAACTATATCCATCTAACCAGAAGCCTTGACACATTCAACATCAAGAACATCTCAAGCGAAAGGTTCAACTTCATAACTCACGAGTATAAAAGTGTATCGTGCAAAGATTCTCTCTATGGAGTTGACAATGGGTGTGCACATACTCTCATAGGGAATTAGACAATTTTGTACAAGCAACAAACAAACATTGATCTTATAAGAGGAATACTAACAAATGAGACTTCCACCACGCTTTTTCAAGAGCTTACTTAGGATCAGAACAGTCAACACAAAAGGTTGTAACATGGCTTAAGTTTGAAGTGATATAAAAAAAATGAAAAGGACTCAAAAACTTCCAAGTACATGCAAAGGGAATCTTGTTAAACGTCTCAATAAATCACATTTCTCACTTAATGTACTCTTCAGCCTTTCAAGTCATCGAATAATGCCTTTTTTTTTTCTTTTTTCCTTTTTTTTAGAAACAATTTGGTGAACAATTATGTCACCATGGTATTTTGCTATTTCTACCCAACCTTGGTTTTTTTTTTTTTTACAGCAAACTCACTTGAACACCTTGTAACTCACATTCTTCCCTTTCCCTCTCTCTCTCTCTCTCTCTTTCTCTCTCTCTTTCTGTTAAAAAAGAATTCCACATCTAGTACACACTTGGAAGTAACAAGGGTAGGAAAATCAGTGTATAGGTTATACTCCAATGTGGAGAGGTGTGGATAATATAGGCATATGAAAAGAAAAAATTACATGTGTTTATTGGCTCAAAGTTGGCTACTAGGGGTCTATGGTGGAAAGGGCTAGCTTGAAAGACTCAAACGTTGATTTGATGTTGATCTTCGTCATATCCCAAGTATATCCACCATCTTACCACAAGCCAAGTAATGATATTCTCAAAAGAAGTATCCAGTTCAACAGATCAATGAACGCTTATCACAATTTACTACATTTGTAGGCTCTCACTCCTCTCCAAAACTCACATGAATACTTAAGCAAAAGAGTTCTCTAGCTATATGTGTCAATCCACCATCCTACCATAAAGTTTGGATGAGTGCATTAGGAGTTATGTGAATGCTTCAGCAAAAATTGATTATAGTGAGTTTGGAGAATTCATGAAGATGGCTATGAATGAGAATAAGTACACATGTGAAAGGATGCACGTGTGATATAAAATTAAAAATATTTGACACATGAAAATATGTCATAGAGTTCCAACAAGCATTTTAAATATTGAATTGCACCACCACCCCCCAACTTAAATGAAACATTGTCTTCAATGTTTAAGAATCAAATTTGAATGGGGAGTAACTAAAAAAAAGTAGAATGCACCTGATGAGTGACGTGGGTAGTTCGCTAAGCACCAAAGATGGTAACTTGAAATGACAAAATGAAACTAACCTGCAAAAAAAAACAAAGAAAACAACAACAAACTAAAAGGAAAACAAAACAAAACAAAACAAAACAAACAAAACAAATAAAGAAAAACATACTTGCGTGGTGTGGTCATGGTTGATAGACCAGATCCTCAATTGGAATGTCTTCCACTTCCAGAACTTGCCTATTAATTAATACTTTAAGGCCTTGACCATTTACTTTAAACATCTGACCATCCTTAGGATTCTCTATTTCCACCGCCCATGTGCAAAAACATTCTTTACTACAAAAGGGCCAGTCCACCTAGACCTAAGTTTTTCGGGGTACTTATGAAGTCTAGAATCATATAAGAACACTCGATCATTATGCTTAAATGTTTTTCTCAAAATATTTTTATCATGAAATGCTTTCATTTTAGCCTTATAGATTTTAGTGTTCTCATAAGCATCATTTCTCAACTCCTCTAATTCGATCAACTGAAATTTTCTAAGCTTACCAGCTTCTCCCATGTCAAAATTGAAATTCTCGATGCTCGAGCTCCATAGGTAAATGACAAGGCTTTCCAAAAACAAGCCTATAAGGTGACATGCCTAAAGTAGTTTTGAAAGTTGTATGGTAGGCCCAAAGCGCATCAATTAGTCTCAAAGACCAATCTTTGTGATCTGGGTTAACTGTTTGTTCAAAAATTTGCTTAATTTCCCTGTTTGCAAGTTCTACCTGTCCACTTGTCTGAGAGTGGTAGGCAATAAAGATCTTATGTATCACCCCATACTTTTTCATCAAAGCTTCAAAAGAACGGTTCCAAAAATGCGTACATTGGTCACTAATGATAGCACGTGGTATACGAAATCGAGATAATACATTCTCTTTGAGAAATTTAATTACCGTCTTATTATCATTGCTCTTATAAGATGCTACCTCCACCCATTTGACACATAATCTATTGCCACAATAATACATTGATATCCAAAAGAAGGAGGAAATGGTCCCATAAAATCAATGCCCCAACAATAAAAAATTTTAATTACTAAAATTGGGTTTAAGGGCATCATATGACGACGAGACATAACTCCTAACTTTTGACACTTTTCACATAAGGACAATAGATATTTGCATCCTTAAACAAGTTTGGCCAATAAATCCACACTTCATAATTTTTGTAGTGGTTTTCTTCGGAGTGACAAAATTCCAAGACACTAGCAATCTCCTCATCAGGGATGCAACGCCTTAAAATTTGGTCAGGACATTATTTGAAAAGAAAAAGGGTATCCCATTAGAAATTACGTACGTCAGTCATGAACTTCCTCTTGTCCTGGGCATTCCAATCCACCAGTATCTCACATGCAGCCAAATAGTTCACAATATGAGCAAACGACGGTGGAGAAGTAACAGAAAGTAAATGCTCATCAGGGAAAATCATCCTTAATTGGCAGGTAGTCAGAGATGTCCTCAAAGGTGAGCCTCGAGAGATGATCAGTCACTACATTCTCCACTCCTTTCTTGTCTTTGACGGTGATGTCAAATTCCTGCAAAAGTAAAATCCTCCGTATTAATTGTGCCTTAGCATCTTTCTTTGTAAGAAGGTACTTAAGTGCTGCATGATCTGTTAAAATAATAATAGGAGAACCAATCAAGTAAGCACGAAACTTATCCAAAGCAAACACTATAGCTAGCAACTCTTTTTCCGTGGTGGAGTAATTCATCTAAGCACTATTTAGTGTTCTACTAGCACAATAAAAGACAAAAGGCTTCCCCTCCCTTTGCTATCCAAAAAAACACCTACAGCAAAATCACTAGCATCACACATGATCTCAAAAGGTAAAGTCCAATCAGGTGGCTGCATTATGGGTGCTGAGGTAAGCTTGCCAATTAGTGTTTTAAAGGCCACTTGACAAGCTTGTGTCCATTCAAATGGGGCATCTTTAGCTAGGAGGTCACATAATGGTCTAGATATGGCGGAAAAATTCTATATAAACCTCCTATAAAAGCCTGCATGACCAAGAAATGATCTCACATCTTTTACTGTCCTAGGTGTAGGCAACTTCGAGATTAATTTAATCTTATATTGATCAACCTCTATCGACCTAGAAGAAATAATATGCCCTAAGACAATACCTAAAGGTACCATAAAGTGGTATTTCTCCTAATTCAAAACTAAATTATTTTCCTCACAATGAGTCAACACTCTCTCTAAATTCAATAAGCATGCATCAAAAGAAGATCCAAAAATAGTAAAGTCATCCATAAAAACTTCCATGCAATTTTCAACCATGTCACTAAAAATGCTTATCATGCAATGTTGAAAAGTAGTAGGTGCATTACATAATCCAAATGGCATTGTAAGAAAAGCATAAGTACCAAAAGGACAAGTGAAAGTGGTTTTTTCCTAGTCTTCTAATGCAATTTCAATTAGATAATAACTAGAATAACTATCCAAGAAAAAATAGAAAGGATAACTAGCCACACCCTCAAGAATTTGATCTATAAAAGGGAGAGGAAAATGGTCTTTCCGGGTGATAGCATTCAATTTTCTATAATCAATGCACATCCGCCACCCAGTCATAAGTTTTGTAGGGACTAACTTTCCCAGCTCATTCTTCACTACAGTAACACCTGACTTTTTAGGAATAAACTGTGTAGGACTTACCCATTTACTATTAGCAATAGGATATATGATTCCTGCATCTAATAGTTTCAATACTTCATTTTTCACCACTTCTTTCATAGTGGGATTAAGCCTACACTGGGGGTCTTTACGAGGGCTAGTTCCTCCTCCAAATTAATTTTATGAGAATAGACCAGGGGGCTAACACCTTTTATATCCGCAATGCTCCAACCTTAGGCTGACTTATGCTCACTTTGGGTCAGAATTAATTTCTCAACTTGAGACTCAGACAATTCAGATGAGATAATAATAGGAAAAGTATCACTTGGACCAAGGAAAACATGCTTTAATCCCTTAGGGAGAGGATTCAATTCAACTTTGGGCTTCCACACTTGAAGGAATTTGTTTTTCACCTTTCTCAGGCAACTCCTCAAACTTCGGTTGCCATAGTCCTGAGTCCTATCAAAAATAACACAAATATCAACTACATCAGATGGATCACTAATATAATCAAACTCAAAATGAACAAGAAAATACTCAAGGGGATCAAAATCATGAGGTATAGAAATTTCCCTATCTATGAGTGAGTCAATCATGTATGTCTGGTGGCTCTCATCATCATCTTTTGGTTGTTTTACAATATGAAAAATATTCACCTCGAGAGTTATGTTTCCAAAAGACAGCTTCATGAGCCTGTTCCTGCAATTAATAAGAGCATTAGCAGTGGCAAGAAAAGGCCTACCTAAAATCAAAGAAATTTTAGAAGTAATATCAACAACAGAGCTAGTGTCAAGGATTAGCAAATCAACAGGATAATAAAACTTGTCAATTTGAATTAGAACATCCTCTACCACACCCTGAGGTACTTTGACTGAACGGTCAGGTAATTGCAATAGCACATTAGTTGGTTTGATTTCTCCTAACCTCAACTGCAAATAAATATAATATGGCATTAGATATGCTAGCTCCTAAATCTAGCAACGCTTGCCCAAACTCATGATTTCCAATGCCGCACGCAATGGTTGGACAACTAGGATCCTTGTACTTGGCAGGAATCCACTGCTCAATTAGAGCACTAACTTGCTATGTTAGGAACGCTGTCTTCTTCACATGGTGCTTCCTCTTAACTGTACACAAATCCTTGAGAACTTTTGCATAAGTAGGAACTTGTTTAATCACATGCAAAAAGTGGAAGATTGATTTTTACCTGCCTTAGATTCTCTAGGATTTCGTTGTTAGGATCTAGAGTTTGCTTGCTTGATTTTAAAGCTTGAGGGAATGGTACCTTAACAAGACTCTTTCTCACCTCAGGTTCCTTGGTCAGCTCGGCATCTCTATTATCTTGATCATTGTCCACATTCTATGATTTGTCCATTGTTGGGATGTGTAATGAATCACCACTTCGTGTCAAAAATGGCATTCACATCCTTCAAATTCTCTTGTGTCATGTGTTGACCATGAGGTACTGACTGAGTTTGAGAAGGGAACTTACCTCGCTCATTCACACTCAAGGAGCTCATCAATTTGGACACTTGGCTCTTTATCTCTTTGTTTTCTTCAGTAACCTGCATAATCAAAGATTCAAACTTTTGATTAGTCTTACCCTGTGTGTCAATAAAAGCATGCAAAGTGTCTTCTAAAGGACTCCTAGAAGATGAAGGTGCATGATAAGGTGCAGGATATGATCTAGGTTTGTGCAGGCGACTAATTTTTAGACTTTTAGCTAAAGTTGGGGTGATTACGCCACCCCGGATTATAGGTATCAGAGTAAGGTATAAAAGGCTTCTTGTATATACCTAAGGCATTACATTGTTTCTCATACATCCCTCTCATCTCAGCAAGTGTGAGACATTCTTAGGCAAGGTGATCTACCCCGCAACACAACAAAACATGGTCCAAAAGACTCTGCATGATTAGCCATCTGTGTTGGCTTTAAGTCCTTAGTCTTTAACATATCTAGCTCCATAGTGAGCATCTCAACCTTAGCCTTTAGGCTATCCTTTTCCATAAGATGGTAAATTCCACCACCATTTAGGTTTCCTGTAGGTCATAACCTATTTGTACTTTCAGTAGCACTAGGTCCAGTCTAAGTGTGAGCTTTTTCAGCAAGCTCATTGAGGTATTCTATAGCCTAATCAGGATCTTTTTGTAAGAACTCACCATTACACATCATCTCCACAAATTGGCGCTCTCTAGGTGTAAGTCCCTCATAAAAATAGTTCAGTAAGCGCCAATTCTCATACCCATGGTGAGGACACACACTCAACAACTTCTTAAATCTCTCCCAAGACTGATACAAAGTCTAACTGTCCTTTTGTGCAAAGGTGGAGATTTTCCTTTTTAAAGCGTTGGTCCTATGTTGGGGAAATATTTATTAAAGAAGACCTGAGTCATCTCACTCCATGACCCAATAGATCGTGGTCTCAGTGAGTATAGCCAACTCTTAGCTCTATCCTTCAAAGAGAAAGGAAATAACTTAAGTCTCACAACATCATCAAGTGCAATTTTGATTATGAAAAGTTCCTCAAACTCCCTAATGTGCACATATGTATTTTCATTTTCTAAGCCATGAAAAGTAGGGAGTAATTGTATCATCCCTGTTTTAAAATTCAGTTGGCGAGTATTAGCTAGAAACATGATGCATGATAGTGTGGAAATACGTGTAGGGTGGAAGTAATCATGAAGAGTTCTAATGGGTTGATCTTCGTGTTCACCCATTTCTTCAGAACTTGATGGATTGTCAAATAAAGGATTTAAAAAATCTGATTCTAACTCTACCACAGGCCTACAAGAAAATCTACCCAAGGTGTCCTTATATCTATGCATGCAAGGCAATGGAATACTAAAAGAATAAAAATACTATAGAAAGAAAGAAGAAAAATAATAATAATAAAGATAATGTAGTAAGCTAAAAGAAGGAACAAAGTTACCGCTTTTGCAAACTATTGAAAAGAAAAACTATCTACCAATTCTTCTACCATCTCCCCTAAAACAGTTCCAAAATTTGATTATGCCCAAAGAATAACGCGGTAGTTGTAGAACAGCTTTGGGGTGTCGATTCCACAAAGAGACAAACTAAAAGAACAGTAGAAGGAACAAAGGAACTAAAGAAAAATATTAAATGATTACTGAAGAACAAAGATTAATTTTAAATGCAAATTAAAGTGAAGCAAAGTGACTAACCGAAAAAGTACTCAAATTTGACAAACAGTAAAGTGTCGGAAATCCCTTGCACAAATTCGATATTTTAGTTATTCTTAATTCATTGAATAACTAAATTGGGAATTTAATTCCCAAAATTCCCAACCGGAAGGTATAGATTTATAAACCAAGATTAAAACCACATGTAACCCTTTGAAAAATCATTCACTACTTTGAAAATACATAAATTATTATCAATATTGAGAAAATCCAACGACGATAATATACTAAAGAAGCGATGTTGCAGCAAAGAATTAAATGAATATATATAAATAATTGATCCAAACATAATTAAAGAACTAATCAATTCAATAGAAAAAGCCTGACTAAATCCATAAATATAATAAATTCTATGACTATTAGGAGAAAAAATCATCAACAATAAATTGAGAATGATAAAACAAAATATTTTTACTAATTAGAAATCAAATGCATAAATTAAAAATAAATAAAATACCATCTAATGTGCAAGTTCATCCCTCGCCCTACCTGAGAATTTAGTTACCCATAAATATAATGGACAACAAAATCTCCCAAAAAAATAGAACAAACTGGAGGCCATCTTTTTTCCTGATCTGTGTTTACTTCCCAGCCAAAAAAGTCGCCTCCTCTGTTTTATCTTCAGTATCCCAGCTGCCACACACAAGAAGAAAAAAGCAAGCCCTTTTTTAAAAGTCCACCTTTTTTCTCGAGAAAAGCCTTTTTCATCCCCTCTTGATTCTAACTTTTTTGCTTTAGCCCCTAAAGCCCAAATCTTGTGCAATTTGATAAAGATAAAGCCCAATAAAAATTATGAGTGTTGGGCTCAATAGACAGCTGCATCAATTTTAGCCTTTTTACTCCATGGGCTGCCATCAAAATAAAAATAAATATAAAACCCGAATAATAAAGTCCAAAAAATATTAAGTGTCAAGCCCAATTATAAATTATCTCTCACCAACCAATAATGCAATATTTAAGATTTAAAATATTATAAAATCATGCTCAAATATATCTCAATGTGAATAGATATTAAATTCAATAACATAAATTATATCTAATTATTTCTATTCATATTTTAGCATTTTAATCAAATAATATGGTATTTAGAAAGCACTTTCGTGCACTCATCATGTCTCGTCAAGGAAGGAGGTGAATCGCGTTGAAGGTGATTTTGGTGAAAATGGAAAATGTAAAAATCTTTGTTGTTTCAGTTTGGTGATTTGTTGGTTGTGATAGAAAAATGAAAATGGAACAAGTGTTGGCTAATCCGAAGGGGTCACTCCGATGAGAATGCCAAGTCGACTCGAGACCTTCCCCCAATAGTGTCTAGATGTTCGATTGATTCATAGGAAGCATGGGGCCAAAATGGAGGTGAGGATTCAAGCATACCCCGTGACAATGCCTATGGTGTATCAAGAACTCACAACCATGTCCACAGTCAACGTAGTCAAACCGAATCAACATACACTATGAGGAGGAAAGAAAATGAGTTGATGTAGCATACCCAAGAGGAGTTCTCCCTTGGATTAGTTAGCTATACGCTTAGCTACTTATGTTTAAATCAAAAACATAAGTGAAATGAAGAGACATTGAATAGAAATGAACCTTGTAATTTAACTAAAGCAAGAAAACACAAAACTACAGGAAAATGCATTCAATACCTATTTAAAGCTTGAAATGTAGAAACTCAAATATATTAATGGTAGAAGTTAAGATACTCAACTAAACTTGAAATTTACTGGAAATAAATGACATTAAAGACAATAAAGGAAGCTTACAAGATCCTTCAAAGAGATTACAAGTGAAATGGATGGAAGAAAATGTAAAAAATCTTAAGCTTTCTATCTCTAACTATGTCTTCTACCTAGAGCTCCCCTCTCTACAATGCAATACAATTAGAATAATACATAATAAATCCCTATTTTCATCCATAGAGAGCTCCTTAGGTGTGTGATTGGACTCCCATCAAGAAGGGGCTGATTGGATGGAATGTTCCATGCTAGGACAAGCATAGCCTTCCCCTCTCTTTGTCTTTATCTTCTCTCTCCTCCTCATTAATGCCAAGGCCTTCAAATTCTAACTAGAGGTGAGGGGAGGCTTGTAGATGTGTAAGGGATGGCAAGGGACCTATTGGAGAAGTGTAAGTGGGACCCCCAAATGGCAAAGCTTGAGTTACAAGCAATCTGGGCAATTTAGGCAAAACCTTCTAGAAGGTCAACACAAACCTTCTAGAAAGGTTTGTGCAGGAACAGTTAAATGAACATTCCAGTAGACAAAACATTCCGGAAGGTTTCTGGCAGGGAATAAGCAGACCAAGCACAAACCTTCCGGAAGGTTTTCATCCAAAATGCAATTTTCTTGGTTTCTTCACCCTCCAAGTCTTCCTTTAAACCATCCACTCATTTTCATCTATTTCAAACACTTCATTAGGGGTATAACTCCAACCATTTACGCCTTTTCACCTACATTTACACAAAACTCCTTTAAAGCTAAGATTAAACACATTTCTTCCCAATTTCATGACAAAAACAAGTATAAAAGGGCAGATTAGCATGCAATATATGTCATGTTTTTGTGCTAATCACACCCCCCAACTTGAGTTTTGCTAGTCCCTAGCAAAAATTTATTTTAAACCACAAGCTATAACTAAACTAAGATCCATGCATACACACAAGCAAACATCCAAACACCTAAAACATATAAATCATATTACAATTACATAAATAACTTTGGGCAATGTTTAAACAAAAAAACTGTGGTATTTCATTGATCATGTTCAAAATTTCATTACACTGGGTTCAAGTTCCAAAATAAAATGGCCAAAACCTAAAGATTCTTCTAGTGGCTGATACACGAAACCCAAGCTACGTACAACCAAAATTCAAAACAAAATGTGATAGACTTCAATCATCCTCCTCATCGAATGCATCCACCTCCTCAGTCTCTACCTCCACGAACTCGGACACCTCATCCTCGTCATCATCGTCGTGGATCTCAATAGTTGTGAAGGGCACTGAGTGTAAAACTCGGTAAATTTAAACTTTTGTAAACAAGAGCAAAACGATAATTTTACCACTACAGTACGGGTTGAAAACCTGAGTTTTTCTAGATCTCGGATGATGAAATGGACCACACCATTGGATTTGTCTTACAAAATCTAGTTACCATCTCAAATTTCATCAAATTCTGAGACAATCGAATGTTTTGCATTTTGTGAGACGGTCGAGTCTCGAGTGACCCAAAAATGGGATTTTCAATAAAATTTCAAAAATTGGGAAATAAATTAAGGCAAATTAAAATAAAAATTTGAGAAAGATGTGTATCACTTGCCTATGGATATAGAATTGGTGATGTGGGTATTGAAATTAGGTAAGACGAATTTTACCTTGAAAGGCTTGTGAATTGATAAAATGTGATCCATTGAATTGATTATTATGTGGGCATGTTATGTGTATGTTTTATGCCATGGGAGTTAAGTGTGTTGTTAGCATATTATATGTTATAACATGTTTGTGAATTGTTGTTGAGAATGATATATATTGATATATAACATTGAGAGAAAGTTTGGTGCTTATATGCTTCGGATATAAATTGCCATGAGACTTGTTAGAATGTAGTTAATTATTTTCATGTGGCATTCATTACATGTGGGCATGATGTTGAATTATCAATGATGCATTACATTGCATATGGACGTAGACATCGCATTTTATGGGTATGGGTGCATGGTTAGCATCAAACACCATGTAGGTGAATGATGAGTGGGCTCGGGGAAGTTGGATTGAATATTTGGCTGAGTCGCACAGTTACATGGAAAAAAGAAATTGGGTCAGGGTAGCAAGAAGGGGTTAGACTATCCTTCGGGTGAAAGACCCGGTGTTTGGATACGCACTTTCGTTGGTATTAGAGCCCATAAAGTGTGTCGGTGTACACGAAACCGTTGATAAAAGTCTATAAATTATGTGTGGATTGGGTGACCGTTGGTGTAAATCCATAAATACCCACCCTAAGAAAGACCTGAAGATTTTTAGTTAGTCATTGTATGTGTAACACAAATGACAGGGGCTTGGAGAGCCCGATTTTGATACTCTTTGCATAGCATGCGGTGAAGGTAGATAGCCAGAGCTGGAAAAGCTCGGTGTAAATACACATTGGCATGACATATGTTATGGAGCCAGGAAGGGTTCAGGTAAATTGCATGAATGAGCATCATCTCATCTCATGGCATGGTATGTTAGATTTCAATCTTGACTTGCTTAAGTGTTGATTGAAATGGATTTTGGTTGTGTTTTGTTGCATAATACATTGCATATGCACTTAAGTTGGGAAGTAGCCCTTGTAGGAAATACTCTACTGGGCGTTGGCTCACCCTATATGGGAAACATTTCAGGTGCAGGGTTTATACTGGCAGAGGACTCACATTCGGGGCCTGAAGGGTGAAGAAAAGCCGGTTTGTGGCTTTTGGAGACAAGTTTTTGTAAAACAATTGTAAAATTCTATTTTAAGCATGTAATTGTGTAAATAGGCTTGTAATCATATGGAATTAATTGTAATAGAACTTGTATGGATCATGTATAATGTAAAAAATAATTATTGTACATGTTTGGGATGGATTTGGAAAGGTTTTGAATGGATTGGAAATGAAAATTTGAAGAGGCATAAAATTCTGGGCAAAACCTTCTGGAAGGTCGCAACAACCTTCCGAAAGGTTAATGCAGACTTTTGGTCTAGCAGGCAAAATCTTCCAGAAAGTTGAAGAAAACCTTCCAGAAGGTTAGTGTAAATTGTTATCCAATAGACAAAACCTTCCGAATGGTCTATAAAACCTTCCGGAAGAACTTTTCCAGTGAGTAAAACTTTCTAGAAGGTATGACTAAAACCTTTCGGAAGGTTTTCCAAAAATTTGAAAGTTTAAGAATGCATTGCCATGCTTTTTGGGCTGTGTTTTTTGGTTCCAATAACACAAATGGACCTTAAATGAGATACATTGGGGTATGTTGAACCTCGATGGGATTAAATGAATTAAAGGCAACACGGACCCTCGTTTAGGTTATAATCCTAGTTATAGGGATGTGATAGATGTGATGTCGAGTTATGCGACAACTACGGGTATTTTTCGGGTTGACGGGTGGTCAACGGGACCCCTGATTTTAGGGGCGTCACAGCTTGGTATCAGAGCCTAGGTATACGGATTATCTAAGGCTTGATGGGCATTGGATTTAGACCATTGCTTGTATCGTACATTTCATCTTATGTGCTTACATTGTGTTACATGATTGCGTACTATGTGATTATGTGAATGATATACATGGTACAATATATATGGATAGAGACACTAGGGTTTGAAAATATGACCTTGGGGGTCGGAAAAGAAATGAACGGACTAGTTCAAGGTATAAATGTTTACTAGTGGGTGGTATAGTCTCCACTAGGGAAACAAGGAGAAAAATCTCAATGCTTCAAGTTTGGTCCTTATCATGGGATACTAAATAAATGCTATATTGCTATCTGGCCTGTGTGTAGATGGCAACTAGAGGGAGGGGACGTGGGGGTGGATGGAACAACCAACCACCACCAGCCTTTGACCAACAAGCCTTTGTGGAGGCTATTGGTGCAGCGGCTGCTACAATTGTACAAGCTAGTGCTACAGCTACTACTATTGCACAGACTGGAGCAAGTGGAGGGCAAGGAGGCTCAAGTAACTTCCTGAAGTTCAAGGCACACAATCCTTCAGTCTTTATGGCAGGGGCGGATCCTATGGTAGCTGACCATTGGTTCCGGCAAGTCGAAAAGGTATTAAGGGCTATGGAGATCACCTCCGATGCCACAAAGATAACTCTGGCTACATTTCAACTAGAAGGAGAATCCCAAGTGTGGTGGGATTGGGTAAATGACTCCAAGAACTTGGAGGCGATGTCATGGGCAGAGTTCAAGGAGCTCTTCATGGCCAAGTACTTCCTGGTGACTGCTAGACATACAAAAACCCAGGAGTTTCTAGACTTGAAGGAAGGTACCATGATGGTGATGGAGTACGTGGCTAAATTGATAGAATTAGCACGTTTCACCGATGACTATGTGGCCACAGATATGGCCAAAGTCAGGAAGTTCGAGGATGGTTTAAAGTTGTCCATCCGAGGTAAGATTGTGGGTCTTCTTCTACAAGACTTGGACTTGATGGTCACCACAGCTATGGCCATTAAGAGAGAGATTGCAGACGCAAGAAGTATCCGAGAGTCAAGTGCCAAGGATAAGAAGAAGGAGGGCCAATCCTTTTCTTCTAGCTCAGAAAAGAGGCAGAGAACTACTACTCCTCAAAGACAGGGCTGTGGTTATCAAGGCCAGGGTCAATCCTTCCAAGGTGGGAGAAATCAGCGTACTACATATCAGGCGGCAGAGGACATGTTTCCATTGCCACCAGTCAGGTCACATGAAGTAGGATTGTCCCCAGAGGCAGGGATCCCAAGGCTATGGCTTATCTCAGTCCCAGACTTCGATGGGACAACCACATACACAGTACATTCCTCCTTATCCCACTATGGGTCAGGGGAACCAATACCAGTTCCGGGGTGCTACACAGGTCCCTACTACTCTACGAGCGGGGACTTCGCAAGTAGGCTAGATGGGCCAGGGTATGGGTTGAGGTTGAGGCCGAGGCCAGGGCTCACAGGCTGGTACTTCAGGAACCCAGGGGCGTGTTTACGCCATGGTGCCACAGATTGAGCGGGCAGATCTGTCGGTGATACAGGGTACATTCCTACTCTCTCACTTATGGGCTAGAATGTTATTTGATTCTGGTGTATCACATTCATTTATTGATGCATTTTGTGTGAAAGACTTGGGCTTAGAGGTTGAAACCTTGGAAAAGGCATTGCATGTGAGTTCTCCCCTTGGAGCTAGGGTGAGAGTTGATCAGATGTGTCGGGACTGTGAGTTAGAGATCTCGGGAATTCTACTCACCGTGGACCTTAGGGTTATGGACATGTCAGAGTTTGATGTGATCCTTGGGATGGATTGGTTGATGGCACATCGGGTCGTCATTGATTGTGATAGGAAGAGGGTCACTACTTACACACCTGATGGTGTATGTTTTAAGTTCAGGGGGAAAAGCATGATGCTTTACCTCAAGCCATGTATGACTCTAGATGTCCCGAACAGTAATGGGTTGGCTTGCAAGCCTTACCCTGGAGGATGAGGCGAGACAGGACCTGGGTCTACCTCGGGTTGTATGTGAGTATGAGGATGTTTTTTCAAATGAACTACTAGGATTACCTCCACATAGGGATGTAGACTTCAACATTGAGTTACATCCTGGTACGTCACCTATTTCTATAACTCTACATAGGATGGCACCAGGTGAGCTGTAGGAACCCAAGGTCCAGTTGCAAGAATTACTGGACAAGGGCTCCATTAAACCGAGCACTTCACCTTGGGGCGCTCCAGTCTTGTTTGCCAAGAAGAAGGACAAAACCCTTCGACTATGCATTGATTATCGGCAGTTGAATAGGGTTATTATCAAGAATAGGTGCCCTTTGCCGAGCATTTACGATTTGTTTGATCAGCTAAGGGGAGCATAGGTCTACTTCAAGATAGATCTCCGAACGTGTAACGCCCCAAAAACCCCCGTGGGTGACATTACATTCTAAAAACCATTTACCGTATGAGAGCATTAAGTAAAATTCATCACGACGAAAGTTTCATTCATCAACCATTCATATTTTAACAAAATTTGGGCAGAGTCTCCTTTGTACGGGGAGCTCTACCCAAAACACAACCTGTACAATTATATTACAATTGACCACACCGGGTCCACATATGCATAACTATTGACCACACCGGGTCCATTTTTCCATCATAAAATAATCTTGCATTCATCATATGTCATATCCACACTATCATCCCAAATTAATAGGTCTAATCTTGGCCTTTACATCTCCAAAATGTAATAATATAACGCAGCGGAAATAACAGAAATGAACTAGAGTTCAAAAGGATATTCTAAGCATAATCTAGTCTAGAACAAAATAAAAGTGTCGCTCTAAGCGTCCACCTCGGGATCCACATCCCCGTCAAGCGGAGTCTTCCAATGGGTGGGCTCCTCGGCTCCTAACTCCTCCTCAAGTGTGAAATCTGAAAAATTTTTATTTGTAGGGGGTGAGCACGAAGCTCTGTAGCAAAATCCTCTCAACTCAAACAAGGTTTGAAAAACATAGCAAATGGTCGGTCTCATTTCACAACTAACATATATATAGGTTTGGAATGAAAACAGTGACATTTTAAAAGAGATCTCAAGTTTAAACAATAGCAATAATCAGTTAAAAGAATAAAGTGAGTTTAGCATCGATAAACAAAATTCTAATTTAAGCTATTTAAGAAGGGCTTCTCCCTAAGCATTGTCCCATACCAATGCATCGGCAAGAACGACCCAACTCCCGATTCCATGTATTTTTGGTTCATCCCCGTACCATGTATGTTGATTGCTTCTCGTGAATCTACCTAACGATCATGCCTAGTCCACCAATTCCAACCAACAATCACAAATCTCTTTAGGAAGGGCGTGTACCGTCTCCTACGGCATTGACGAAATCCTCCCAAGGTGTCTAGTATACTAACCCTTTTCCTCGGTGTATATGTGAACAATAGTGATCGCGAGCACAACAACGATCCACTACGAGCATTAGGCAACCATCTCACCCCCCATTGGGATAGACTAACCTCTAACACTCTACGGCATCTCTCGAAGGTAATCCAAGTCCATCACAACAACCATACAATGAGGAAATCAAGAATATTCACAATTCACAACAATTTCCCAAATATAGTAAAATCCCCAATTTTGTTTTCACATTTGTCATATAATCGAATAATCCAAGAAAATATGCAAGAGATCGTAATCTATATCATTTTGTTATACAATATTCAACACTAAAGTTTTAAAATCAAAGACAAAGAAGAAATTAGGAGAAAATCCCCTTTTCTTGAAAACTAGGGCTTTGAAGATAAAAAAAAATCAATAGAGCTTTGGTGGTTAACCACCCTTCATATTGTTCAAAACATGGCATTTATTACAAATAGAACAAGAATCATATATTTCATATTATATATATGAGAAGGAGAGTGAAGAAATATATATCTATATACATATATATATCTATAGATATATATCTAGCCTCAATGTGAGAGATTGAGAGAAAATCCCCTACCTTAAATCAAGATTCCAAGCTAAGACCCAAGCTTCAAGACCTTCTTGCTCTCCTTTCTTTTCCTCTTAATCTTCTCCTCCTAGGGTTTCAAAAGATTTGGGTGAGAGGGTAGCAAGAATGGAAGAAAATGGGAGGAGAATGTATTCTTGAAGAATTTGAAGTTTTGATTTCTACAAGGTATAAATCCCTCTTGATTGGTATTTCTATCTTCCTCTCTTCCTCTAAAATGGTTCCTAGGGTTTGGAGGGGTGAAATGAATGCTAAAGGGACGACATTAGGTTTTTATAGGGCAAGAAAATCGAGCAAAACCCGATATTTTCTGTTCAGAAAAAAATCGGGTTTCCTTCGTACTGTTCACAGATTTTTGGTGCGACTTCCAGGTCAGTTTTGACCCATTTAGAAGTCGAATTGGAAATTTTTCATGAAATACACTTTTGTAGCCCTAGATGTCTACTAGTTTCTGTCCAAATTTCAGATCAACTGAACATCAAAATATAAAGTTATGATCAAAATACTAAGCAGTGTCTATCACCCCTTTTTACCCAATTTTACTCCAATTTGGTTTTACTTCTAAAATACTTCCTAACTTCTAATACATCCCATATTACCTCTCCCAATGTTTTCCGACCTCCCGAATTCAATGGTAATGTTATTTTGATAAAAAAAATTTAATATATTTATTTAGTTACCCTTATCAATCTTAAACACATCTAAAAAAAATAAAAAAAAAAATAAAGTTTGACCCAAAAGTCAATCCGTTCGAAACTCAAACTTCTTGATTAATATTTCAACAATGATTCTAAGTTTTTTATCCTCATTTTATTCATATTTGGAAAACTCTTAAGATATTAGTATTCTTATTTAATTTTAGTATAGGGTCTTACAGCACGGGCTACCATCAGTTGAGGATCAGGGAGACTGATATCCCTAAGATGGCGTTTTGAATGCAGTATGAGCATTTTGAGTTTACAGTCATGCCTTTCAGGTTGACGAATGCTCCAGCGGCATTTATGGATCTCATGCACAGGGTGTTCCAACCCTATCTAGATCATTTCTCGTAGTCTTTGTTGACGACATCTTGATCTACTCCAAGTCTGAGGAGGAGTATGAGGGTCACGTGAGGGTTGTTCTCCAGATCTTGAGAGATCATCGGTTGTATGCCAAGTTCAGCAAGTGCGAATTTTGGCTTACGGAGATGAAATTTTTGGGACATGTAGTGTCGGCTTCGGGTATATCCGTGGACCCGAAAAAGGTGGAAGCAGTTATGAATTGGGGAAGACCGAAGTCAGTCTTTGAGATACGCAGTTTCTTGGGATTGGCAGATTATTATAGGAGTTTCATTGATGACTTCTCTCGATTTGTAGCTCTGATGATCAAGTTGACCCAGAAGGAGGTCAAGTTTGAGTGGAATGATGCTTGTGAGATGGCATTCCAGGAGTTGAAGAGGAGGCTTACATCAGCTCCTATTTTGATCATTCTGAAAAGGGGACAGACGTACACAGTTTATTGTAATGCCTCAAAGGATGGACTTGGATGCGTTTTGATACAATTCGGGAGGGTAGTAGCTTATGGTTCTCGATAGTTAAAGAATCACGAGCAGAATTACCCTAAGTATGACATGGAGTTGGCGGTCATTATCTTTGCCTTGAAGGCTTGGTGCCACTATCTATGTGGTGAACAATTTGAGTTATTTTCAGACCACAAAAGTCTGAAGTATATATTCACACAGTGGGACCTCAACATGAGGCAGCGCATGTGAATGGAGTTCCTAGAGGATTATGACTTCACTTTGCATTACCATCCTGGTAAGACAAATGTGGTGGCCGATGCACTCAGCAGGAAGTCACAGGGAGTCTTGGCTGGTGTGGCTTCTAGGGAGTGGCAGATGCTCGAGACTGTGGGGCAAGTCGGGCTACGATACTTGGGTCATACTCAGGGCATTCTGGGGAGTTTGGTGGCTACACCTTCCCTATTGAGCTGGGTGATTGAGTCCCTGGGGCTGGATACAGAGTTATCATCCGTCAAGGACCGTGTACACACAGGTTCTAGTGATGAGGGCTGGACCACTCACTCAGATGGTGGTCTTCGATTTAGGGGGAGGATTGTGGTTCCCTAGTTGGCGAAGCTTAGAGAGGAGATTCTCAAGGAGTTGTATTGATCTTGATTTGTTGTACATCCAAGTGGCACGAAGATGTACCATGATCTTCGTCGTCAGTATTATTGGAGTGGGATGAAGAAAAACGTTGGAGACTTTGTTAGCTGATGTCTCACGTGTCAATAGGTTAAGGCTGAGCACCAAAGACCAGCAGGATTACTCCAGCTGGGATCATGTCATGATGAATTTTGTGACTCACTTGCCACTGACATCGCAGGGACATGACGCAGTGTGGGTGATAGTAGACCAGCTTACGAAGTCCGCACACTTTTTTGCTGTGTAGATGACCTTCACACTAGAGGAATTCTGTGGGTTATACATACAAGAGATTGTTCGATTGGATGGGGTGTCTGTATCTATAGTATCGGATTGGGATCCAGGTTTATGGGTTATTTTTGGGAGAGTTTTCAGCGAGCTATGGGAACACAGTTGATGATGAGCACTATTTTTCATCCCTAGACAGATGGTCAGTCTGAGAGGACTATTCAGACGTTAGAGGACATGCTAGAGGCATGTGTCCTAGATCTCAAGGGTAGCTGGGAAGATCACTTGGCCTTGGTAGAGTTCGCCTATAACAACAGTTACCAGGCGAGCATATAGATGGCCCCCTATGAGGCATTATATGGGAGGCCGTGCCGATCTCTGATTTGTTGGACGGAGGTGGGAGAGAGACCCTCTATGGGTTTGCATTTGATTAGAGACACCTCGGAGAAGGTGGACTTGATTCAGAAGCTTCTTCTCACGGTTCAGAGTCGGCAGAAGAGCTACGTCGATAGACGGCGATGACCTCTAGAGTTGGAGGTGGGAGATCATGTCTTCTTGAAGGTGATGCCTAAGAGAGGAGTAGTCAGGTTTGGTAAGGGGGGGAAGCTGTAGCCGAGGTATATCGGGCCCTTGGAGGTACTTGAGAGGGTGGGTACAATTGCTTACCGGTTGGTATTACTGCCAAATTTATCGGGTGTTCATGCGGTATTCCATGTCTCTATGCTCCAAAAATGCACCTCGGATCCAACTCATGAGGTGGATTAGGGAGAACTTGTGGTTGATGCTGATAAGACCTTTGAGGAGGAACCAGTGCGCATCATGGATAGCTGGGAGCAGGTTTTGCGAGGCAAGACCGTGCGGCTAATAAAGGTGCTATGGCACTGACGAGTGGAGGAAGCGACATGGAAATGCGAGGACACTATCCGTACCAATTACCTCTTCTTATTTGAGGGTGGAGGTACACTTTTATAGTCTTGTAGTATTGCCTGACTATTGCATATGCATGTGTTTGAATTTATAGGTGTATGTGAATTTTGGAGACGAAATTCTTTTAAGGGGGAAAGAATGTAAAACCCAGTAAATTTAAACTTTTGTAAACAAGGGTAGAATGGTAGTTTATCGCTACAGTACGGGTTGAAAACCTGAGTTTTTCTAGATCTCGGATGACAAAACGGGCCACACCATTGGATTCGTCTTGCGAAATTTAGTTACCATGTCAAATTTCATCGAATTCTAAGACAGTCGAATTTTTTGCGTTTTGTGAGGCGATCGAGTCTCGGGTGACCCAGAAACGGGATTTTCAAAAAAATTTTGAAAGTTGGGAAATAAATGAAGGTAAATTAAAATAAAAATATTTTGAACTTAAACCGGGATGAAATTTAATGGTTTCAGGACGAAAACGAACCCGGGAAAAAAAGGTCCGTGTGGCTCGTTGTGGGCCAAGTATTCTAAAGTATAAATAGGGGAAACAATCAGATTTTTCCCCCATTCTTCATCCGTTCACCCAATAGAGAAGAGAAGAGATGGAAAAGAGAGAAATTCTTCATTTCTCTGTATGATTTAGGAAGCTACGGAGCTCGAATCCACTTGAGGGAAGAACAAAAGTTGTTCTCCTCGCCGAGGGCTACTCGACCACACCAAAAATGACGAGGTTCACCGAAATTTGAAAAATAAGATTTTGGAAAGGGTTGGATTAGAGCTCGAGTTGAAGTCTTGGAGCCTTCCCAACGTGTTCCTCATGCTTCAAGAGGTAGGGTTTGTTCCTACTTGGGTTTATTTGTAATGGATAGGTGAGAAAGATGTGTATCACTTGCCTATGGATATAGAATTGGTGAAATGGGTACTGAAATTGGGTAAGACAAATTTTACCTTGAAAGGCTTGTGAATTGATAAAATGTGATCCATTGAATTGATTGTTATGTGGGCATGTTATGTGTACGTTTTATGCCATGGGAGTTAAGTGTGTTGTTAGCATATTATATGTTATAACATGCTTGTGAATTGTTGTTGAGAATTATATATATTGATATATAGCATTCAGAGAAATTTTGATGATTATATGCTTCGGATATAAATTGCCATGAGACTTGTTAGAATGTAGTTAATTTTGTTCATAAGGCATTCATTACATGTGGGCATGATGTTGCATTAGCAATAATGCATTACATTGCATATGTACCTAGATATCGCATTTTATGGGTGTGGGTGCATGGTTAGCATCAAACACCATGTAGGTGGATGATGAGTGGGCTCGGGGAAGTTAGATTGAATATTCGGCTGAGTCGCACGGTTACATGGAAAAAGAAATTGGGTTTGGGTAGCAAGAAGGGGTTAGACTATCCCTCGGATGAGAGACCCGGTGTTTGGATATGCACTTCCGTTGGTATTAGAGCCCATAAAGTGTGTCGGTGTATGCGAAACCGTTGGTGGAAGTCCAAAAATTCTGTGTTGGTTGGGTGACCGTTGGTGTAAATCCATAAACACCCATCCCAAGAAAGACCCAGAGATCTTTAGTTAGCCATTGGGTGTGTAACACAAATGGCGGGGGCTTGGAGAGCCCGATTTTGATACTCTTTGCATAGCATGGGGTGAAGGTAGATAGTCAGAGCTGAAAAAGCTTGGTGTAAATTCACATTGGCATGACATATGTTGTGCAGCCGAGAAGGGCTCACATAAATTGCATGAATGAGCATCATCTCATCTCATGGCATAGTATGTTAGATTTCAATCTTGACTTGCTTAAGTGTTGATTGAAATGGATTTTGGTTATGTTTTATTGCATATTTACTTAGGTTGGGGGAGTAGCCCTTGTAGGAAATACTCTACTGGGCGTTGGCTCACCCTATACAGAAAACATTTCAGGTGCGGGGTTCGTACTGGCAAAGAACTCACATTCGGGGCCTCGAGAGTGAAAAAATTCCGGTTTGTGGCTTTTGGAGACAAGTTTTTGTAAAACAATTGTAAAATTTCATTTTGAGCATGTAATTGTGTAAATGGGCTTGTAAACATATGGAATTAATTGTAATAGAACTTGTATGGATCATGTATGATGTAGAGAATAATTATTATACATGTTTGGGATGGATTTGGAAAGGTTTTGAATGGATTGGAAATAAAAATTTGAAGAGGCATAAAATTCTGGGCAAAACCTTCCGGAAGGTTGTAACAACCTTCCGGAAGGTTAATGCAGACTTTTGGTCCAGCAGGCAAAACCTTCCAGAAGGTTGAAGAAAACCTTCCGAAAGGTTAGTGTAAATTTTTATCTAGTACACAAAACCTTTCGAAAGGTCTATAAAACCTTATGGAAGAACTTTTCCGGTGAGTAAAACCTTTCGGAAGGTTTTCCAAAAATCTGAAAGTTTAAGAATGCATTGCCATGCTTTTGGGCTATGTGTTCTTTGGTTCTAATGGCACAAATGGACCTTAAATGAGATACATTGGGGTATGTTGAACCTCGATGGGATTAAATAAATTAAAGGCAACATGGACCCTTGTTTGGGTTATAATCTCGGTTATAGGGATCTGATAAACGTGATGTAAAGTTATGCAACAACCACGGGTATTTTTGCGGGTTGACGGGTGGTCAACGGGACCCTCGATTTTAGGGGCGTCACACTGAGGCTAAAGTCGACGGACCAACTGACTGTGATGGTGGTCCTTCTGGGATAGGCTCACCTGAGAATATGTGCTGGAATAGCCAAGTCACCATGACTGACAGTCCATGCATGGTGGACTCCAATACGTCCATACACTGCGCCATAGTGCGTACCAGAGCTGGTGCAGGTGGTGGGGGTTCTGAAGAAGATGGTATGGCTGTAGACGGCTGTGGCTCCCTGGCCCTAGGTCTCTCACCCCTTGTCCAGGCAGCCCTTTTTTGACTGCTGGACTTCCTTATGGCTCCATTCTCTATGGGAGCAGTGTATCATGGGCATAGTGCTTCACCTTAGCCAAGTCGCAGAGACGGGTGATGAGGCTGCCAAAAAGGGAGATTTGCCTTCTGCTTTGCGGCCTAGGCAAACTCCCTCATCTCTTTCCAAATCAAGTAAACTATATCCATTGGCACCGTCGTCATGAAAGCATGGGGGAGGGCCAATTTCTCAATGTTCCCAGGGCATCATGTTGTAATGCAGAACCTTATTTATAACCTCGTAAGAATGCTTGAGGCCCCTAAGCAACGTCGTTCCTTTGAACGTGGTTGGGTCCTCATAGGTGACAGCCACATAGTCTGATAGAGTCCTACCCCCATCTATATTGTGTGGTAGATGGGGGTAGTCAGGGGTGGTCTCTCATACTCCATAACCGTGGCAATAGTGGCGGGGGTCACTTCAAATGTTTTTCCCCTCACATTGGTCCTTAATCTTTCCTTGTCATCACCAAACACCGATAACTTAGTGTAAAATACATGGCACATTCCCAAGTTATACCCCTTCACTTCTTTAAACCAAATATGTAACCCTTGGGCCTCAATCACCCTCACAACCTCACCATTGGGTCCCAGAGAAACCTGGTTGACATACATCTCATATGTCACCCCCTTCTCCTCAATTCGTTGCCTCCGGCCATCATGCCTAGCCTTGGTCCTTCTCTCCTCCCTCTCTTGGCCACTTGGGCCTTCCCCGACTCTCTTTGTGCAGGCCTTGAGGGACAATAGTGTCCCAAGACCTAGAAATGTCAAAATGATCCACCATAGTGTCTCCACCAGTTCAAACATACCCATGGACATCCCATTCATCCTTGCCATGATAATGGAGTCAATTAGGTTCAGTAGAGATCAAAGAGGGTGAATGATTTGGAGGAAAAAGAAACCCTAGAGTTTGGTGGAGAACTCTTGAAATTTTTGGCTAAGACACTCTAAAATTCAACCCAAATCAAGAGAAAGTAGGAAATTTAAAGATTGGGAGAAGTATTTTTAAGATTAGAGGAGAGTAGGAGGAGAGGAGAGGGATTGTAAGCAAGAGATGGATGAGAAATGTGAAGAGTTTTTCGAATTTTTTGAACTTAAAACCCTTATTTTTAGTTTTCTGAGGCAAAACCTTTGGGAAGGTCGATTAAAATCTTCCGAAAAGTTTTTCTTACTGCCTGAGGTAAAAAATTTCAGTGGACAAAACCTTCCGAAAGATCGATCAAAACCTTTCGGAAGGTTTTGCCTTAGCTGCAAAACCATTCATTTGTGCAAAAATTCTCATCCAGTCCAACACTCCTCATCTCCAAAACATTTCAACACCTTTTCTAAGACATCTAACCTACCAAAAACTTGAACCACACATATGACCCACAATTGGTTGATCACGCCCAAAGTCATTTCCAAAATTGCAACATAATTTATGATTTTGATGTTTTCAAAGCACAAGTCATGGATTTCTAACTTAAACTACCAAAATGAATACCTAAAATGTAAAACATGAATTCAAAAAACAAGGGCATTCCTAACTCTTATCAAATATCGAAAGTTGAGCCATATTCCCCCATCCTTCAAGCATAGAGCTTCCTAATACGTCGATCAACTGACCAAACCAAGCACACATGAGCAACACTATGTCTTTAAATACTAGTCTTAAGTATTCACCTATACATTTATTTTCAAAATCGTGTGTGTGTGCAATGGACAAGTAATTTAAGCATTTACACAATACAATTCACATTCACTCAGCTATCCAAATTCAGCTTTGAAGCAAAACTCACCAAGGGCATTTCTCAACAATGAATCACACTCTAGTTATCCTGTTATGCTCTCCATGTGTATATGTGAGACAAAATCTTGTGCACAAAATGAAATATGCTCACATATAATCCAAAAATAAAGTTTATGCATGAAAGTGAAACAACCGTGGCATAATCTCATTAAAGGAATGCTAGGGCACTATATAGCAAACCAACTTCTCTTTTTTCTTTAAAAGTATACATCTCCCATGCTTCTATAGATCAATTAGGACTTCAAGGGTTATAATGGGGCATTGGGGGGTGATATTGAGGCAAAAGAAATGAAGGATATAGGTTAATAAAGAGGGTTGTTCTGAGTGAAAGACTTTTATTTCAAAAACATCTCCTTTTCATGGGATTTTTATTCTTATACCATCACCACACTCTTTGTTTCTTTTTTTTCTTTTCCTTAAAATTTTCCATTTCTTTTGATCATTCTTTCTTCTTTTCACCCCTTTTCTTCCTTTTCTTGGATTTTCATTCTTTTTCCATTCAAATCCTTGAGTTTCAACATCATTTCTCCCTTTTGTTTGAGTTTCCACACCATACTTTCTTCTCTTTTACGATCACTCATATTCAGCTCTAGGAACAACCAAGGTGAGATAGATATCTGTCATTTTCCATTGGCTTGGTCAAATGTGTAGCATAGAAATGAGTTTTAATTAAGGCTCAATCACGACACTAGGGATAATATTTCACAAGAAAAAGGCTAAGGCTCAAAGAAATCATAAATGGCCTAAGATTATCTCTAGATAAGCATGGGGGAGCATTATGCATTTCAAGACAAGTGAATCACTACACAAATGCACCTAACCAAAACAAGCATAATGAGACTATTGAACAAATTTGAAATTTGAGGAATTGTTCATTGAGTAAATATAAGTCCCCTCCAATAAGGATTGACAATAAAACTCTAATGGGTTCTTACTCATCTCTATAATTCATGTTAAGCACTAAATTGTGAACTCAATCCGTAAAATGCCAAAATTACACATTCAAGGTGCCATTAAGGTTGAATTTAAAAGCAAACGCATATGTGATACTCAAGCATATGATGAATCTCTATAATGTGCTCATGTATACCAAATTCAAAGCAAAGATCAATGTAATAACAAACCCATAACACTCTTAATAAGGGAATACAAATCAACATTTATAATTTTCACAAACATTTTCAAAATTTTCACATAATTTGCACTATTGTGAACAAAAATATGTATGTTATGTGCAAGGTAAATTTTCACCACAAAAATTGGTATTATCCACAAAACTTTCCACAAACATTGGTGAATCATGCAAATGGTACACCTCACCCCCCAACTTGATTCATGCATTGTCCTCAATGCAACAAAAAAGATATGATATGCAATGAAGTACTGTAAAAAGATGAGTAGGGTTAGAGGACACCTTGCACTTGATCTTTTGATAAAATACCAACATCTACAACTAGGAAAAACAAAGCTATATGACAAAAGAAAGTAAGTAACATGAAATAAAAATAAAGTTAGTAATTAAGAGCGACTATACACTAAAAAGCATAAAAACCAGTTACTCCACCAATTCTGGATATATCAAATATGTCAAATCCTCCTCCACTCCTTGTCCTTCAAAACCCTCAAAGAATGGTTTGAGTCTTTGGTCATTGCCTTGAATGTCCTACCATCCTCAGGGTTTATGACTTCAACAACTCTAATGGGGTAGGCCACCTTAACAAGATAGGGGCCATCCCATCGGGATCGGATTTTGCCTTGAAAAATTGAGAGACGAGAGTTGTATAAGAGCACTTTTAGGCCGGGCTCGAATGAATTCTGTGCAATGGATTTTTCATAAAAGATCTTAGCTCACACTTTTGAAATTTTTGAGCTCTCATATGCATCTCTTCGAATCTCTTCCAATTCATTCAATTCTAGCTTCCTATGTTCTCCAGCCATTATCAATTTGTAGTTTAAAGTCTTTATGGTCCAATATGCCTTGTGTTCCATTTCAACTGGAAAATGGAAAGCCTTTCCATAGACGAGCTAGTAGGGAGACATGCCTAAGACAGTCTTGTAGGTAGTGCGGTAAGCCCATAAGGCATCAGTCAGTCTAAATGACCAATCTTTCCTATTTGGGTTCAATATTTTCTCTAAGATATTCTTAATCTCCCTATTGGCCAACTCAGCTTGGCCATTGGGCTGTGGGTGATATGCGGTGGATACCTTATGTGTGACACCATATTTATGCATAAATGATACAAATGGTCTATTATAGAAATGTGACCCACCATTGCTTATCATTACACGAGGCATCCCAAACCTCAAAAAGATGTTCTCTTTCAAGAATTTGACCACAACCCGATGGTCATTGGTCTTAGTTGGGATAGCCTCCACCCATTTGGACACGTAGTCCACTGGCAGTAGAATGTATAGATAAGGGACCCATGAAGTCGATGCCCCAACAATCAAATATTTCTATAACAATTACAGGGGAGAGGGGCATTATGTTCCTTTGGGTCACATTACCCAAATGTTGGCATCTATCACACTCTTTACAGAATGAAATACAATCCTTTATTAAAGAGGGCCAATAGAAACCTAATGGAAGAATTTTTTCCGAAGTCTTCTTTGCAAAGAAATGGCCACTGCATGCCTTTGAGTGGCAGAATGCGAGGACTTCCCGTTGTTCATTTTCTAGTACACATGTCCACATGACTTGGTCAGGCCAATACTTTAACAGGTACGGGTTATCGAAGTAAAAGTACTTCACATCCACCATAAATCTTCTTCGATACTTTGGGCTCCAATGCAGTGGTATTTGTCCTGTTGCAAGATAATTACATGTGTCAGCACACCAAGGACACACATAATGAATTGAACGTAAATGTTCATTAGGGAAGAAATTAGGGATAGGAATATGCTTATCGGCCTCTTGCACCACCAGTTGGGATAGATGAACTGCCACCACGTTTTCCACTCCCTTCTTATGTTTGATTGTCAGATTGAACTCTTGGAGTAGGAGGATCCACCTGATGAGTCTCGGTTTGGCATCCTACTTAGACAACAAATACTTCAAAGCAGAGTGATCAGTATAGACTACTATCAGTGAACCAATGATGTAAGAACAAAATTTATCCAATGCAAATACTATTGCTAACAATTCCTTTTAAGTGGTGGTATAGTTCATTTAAGCTTCATTAGGGGTTTTGCAAGCATAATATATTACATACGGTCTCTTATCCTCCCTTTGACCAAGCACTACACCGACTGCGTAATCACTCGTGTTGCACATAAGCTCAAAAGGTAAACCCACTTGGGTAGACCACAATCAGAGGTGTAGTAAGCATGCCTTTGTGTTTTTGGAAAGATACCTCACAATTATCTGACCAAACAAATGGGACATCTTTTGACAGCAAACTGGTCAAAGGTCGGGCCAATGCACTAAAGTCATTAATGAAATGATGATAAAAGCCGGCATAGCCAAGAAACGACTTGATATCCTTGATGACCTTTGGCGTAGGGAGGTTGGAAATGGCCTCAACCTTTGATTTTTCTTCCTCACTCACCTTTACCGAAATGATGTGCCAGAGTATAATTCCTTATGTCACCATGAAGTGACACTTCTCCCAATTCCAGACTAAGTTTTTCTCCTTGCATCTGTCGAGAATTCTCTCCAAATTCTCCAAACATCCACTGAAGGAATCCCCAAACACCGAGAAGTCATCCATAAACACCTCCACTATCTTCTCCACCATGTCAGTAAAGATCCCCATCATGCAATGTTGAAAGGTCCCAGGGCATTACACAACCCAAAGGGCATACGTCAGTAGACGAATGTACCATAGGGGCAAGTGAAAGTGGTCTTCTCCTGACCTTCCAATGCGATCTCAATTTGATTGTAGCCAGAGTATCCATCCAAAAATCAATAGAATAGATGCCCCGCTACTCGTTCCAACACTTGGTTGAGGAATGGCAATAGGAAGTGGTCTTTTCTTGTGCATAAGTTGAGCTTTTGGTAATCAATGCACACTCTCCATCTAGTGATCACCCTTGATGGAATAAGTTAATTATCCTCATTTTCCATCACGGTGACTCCCGACTTCTTGGGTACTACTTAAGTGGGGCTAACCCACTTACTATCAACAATCAAAAAAATGATGCACATGTCAAGTAGTTTTAGCACCTCGTCCCTTAGCACATCCTTCATAATTGGATTCAATCTTCTTTATGGTTGTCGGGATGGTTTGGAGTCATCCGCAAGGTAGATGCTGTGTACAAATGAGGGGGCTTATCCCCTTGATGTTATCAATTGTCCAACCAATCGCCCCCTTATGCCTTCTCAACACTTCCAAGAGCTCTTCTTCTTGTTTTCCATCCAAGGTTGAGCTAATCACCATCGAAAAGGTCTTGTCCTCCCCAAAATATGTGTAACACCCCACCCTTCACATGGTATAATATTGTCCGCTTTGGGTCCACTGGCCCTCATGGCTTTATTCCTCCCAGTACCCCTAAGAAAAGGCCTTATACCATGTAAGGCGAAGGGTTTACTAATAAGCCCAACAAATTTTCCCTCCCTAACCAATGTGGGACTTATAATCCACCCCCCTTAGGGTTGCACGTCCCCGTGCAGCAGCTCGCCAGCTACCTGCCTGCCCACATACACGCAAGTACGGTAGGGGCCCATACTTGATCCAGGCGATGGTTGGCTCTGATATCATTTATAACACCCCACCCTTCACATGGCATAATATTATCCGCTTTGGGCTCACTGGGCCTCACGGCTTTGTTCCTCCCAGTACTTCTGGGAAAAGGCCTTATGCCATGTAAGGCGAGGGGCTTACTAATAAGCCCAACAACTTTTCTCTCCCTAATCGATGTGGGACACCCTCCGTAATGTGTAGCCCTAAGGAGGTGGATTATGAGATTTTGGTGTCCCACATCGGTTAGGGAGGGAAAATTTACTGGGCTAATTAGTAAGCTTCTCACCTTACATGGCATAAGGCCTTTTCCTAGGGGTACTGGGAGGAACAAAGTCGAAAGGGCCATTGGGCCCAAAGCGGACAATATTATGCCATGTGGAGGGTGGGGTGTTACAATATGCATACTTCATATGGGGTGGTAGTAGATTCAACTCCAAATTGCATACTTTAGACGAGGTGGTAATGGCTTCAACTCCAAGATGGGTTTTTGTTGGGTCGATGGAAAAATCTTCTTTTCTAGATGTGGAAGCTTCTCAAAAATAGGAGTCCATTTTTCTACCCCTTTCAAGCTCTCCAATTCCTCTTGCTCATCATCTTCCTCTATATCAACATTCTCCTCTTCTCACAACTTTAGCATGCCAAGTAACTCCAAGGGTTCCTCCACCAAGGTGTCAATCCTATTGGCTTTGTGCATTTCCTTATCATCCGCTGGTTGTTTGTTCAAATTGAACACATTAGAGTCCATAGTCATGCTCCCGAAAGTATACTTCATGAGACCATTCCTGTAATTAACAATAACATTAGAGGTAGCAAGGAACGGTCTTCCTAATATAACAGGGATTTGGGAGGAAGGGTTAGCAATAGGGTGAGTCTCAAGCGCAATGAAATCAACAGGAAAATAAAAGTTATCCAGTTGAACCAAAACATCCTCCCACCCTCTTTGGTGTTCGAGTGCTCCAATCCACCAATTGAAGAGTGATTGAAGTTGGCTTCAACTCATCCAGTTGAAGTTGCTTGTACACCGAGTAAGGTAGGACATTGACACTAGCCCCCAAATCAAGCAATGCTTTCTCGATTTGGTAATTCTCGATTGTTATGACAATGGTAGGGTAGTCGGGGTCTTTAAACTTCGATGGGGTGTTTGTCATCAATATTGAGCTCACTTGCTCAATAAGGAATGTCTTCTTGTGGACATTGAGTTTCCTCTTAACTGTGCACAAATATTTCAAGATCTTTGCACAAGATGGAATTTGCTTTATCGCGTCGAGGAGTGGAATGTTGATTTTCACCTACTTGAACATCTTAATTATATCATAATAGTTAGCCACCTTGACAGGTGGCTTCAAACGATTAGGAAAATGAGTAGATGATTAACCCTAATTAGTGTATAAATTAGAATAGTTGAATAATTCAAATTGATAAGATAAAATAGCTAAAAAACTATCATTTATGGTTAGTTAGGGTTTGTGCAGAAATCAGGATTTTACGTGTTTTACATTTGAAATTTCAAGGTTTAATGCAGAATTACCAGAGAATAGGTGGAAAACACATCAAGGCTTGAAATAATGAAGGACTGAAGTGTAATTTCCACAAAACAAGAGTTAGCATCCAAGTTGATAAATCCAGCAAGATGCCACCGTTTGGACAGTGTTGAAGGAGTCTACACGGTCACCAAAGGTGGCTAATATTGATCTTGACACCTCCTGGTTGCTTCCTCCTCTATATAAGCACATGCAAGCCTCCATTTCAAGAAGGTCGGATCCAAGGGAGTCTAGAGATAGTTCCAAAGAGAAAAAGAAAAAAAAAAGAAAGAGAAAAAGAGAAATTGCAACACAGATCCGGTCCGTGAATACACTCCACCCGATACTCTGTCTTTTATATTTTTGTTGTATCTTTTTATTCGGATAGTTGAACTGCCGCCACCTTTTTGGTCGTGACTGATATTAAAGGTGGTTGTGTTTCAGTTGTTCCTTGTGAAAGAATTTTTCGAGTCTGTATTTTAATTTCAGTTGTAATAAAAACTACCCCCACTCCTTGCTTGTTTGTAACAATGGGGTGTGAGTAGTTACTTATATCTTCTAGTGAGAGGTAAACATATGTACAATATTGGTTCACTTCTGGAAATGCTGATGTTTTATATATTTCTATATATATATATATTTATATATATATATATATATATATATATGTATGTATGTATGTATGTATGTATTAGATGCTTCATGCGTGATACAATGATGTATGTAATTTCGGTGCGGTGCCTAGAATTATGTCATCAATGCATTATGAACCTACCGGTTAAATATCTACGGTGTTGCTATCGGTATGGGTTATCCTCCTTCTAAAACATCAGGGTTGTTTAACTACTATATGTAACTATCAGATTAATGACCTAAGTGATCCTCATGAATGGCTTACCTTTCTAGATTACTAAGATCATTTAATAGGTATAAATGATAATATTCCCAGTTAAATATCTATGGCATTCCTATCGGTATGGTTTATCCTCCACCAGAACGCTGAGGATGTTGAACTGGTATATGTATCACAGGTGGTGTTAAATGAATTATTCAATTATTCTTGATGAATGACTTGTCCTTCTGGTTTACTCGAATTAGTCAGTTGGCACATCTATAACCAGCTAACCTAAGAAGTTGTTGTGTTATGAATTAATACCACCACTTAACCTAAGAAGTTTTAAATGGTTAGATTAAAACTTTTTTTGTTTTCTTTGAAAGTTAAAGAAAAACAATGGCTTAATTCTTTAAGAGCTAATTCAATCACAAACTGGCAAGCTTTACAAGCTGAGTTCTTTAAAAAAAAATTTCTTGTGCATTGTACTAATACATTAAGACGTCAAATAATGAATTTTTCTATTAAAGAAGGTGAAAATTTTTATCAATTTTGGGAAAGATTTAAAGATGTTCTCCAAGCTTATCCACATCATGCATTTGAAAAATAGACTTTAGTTGATTTTTTCTATGATGCTCTTCCACCTGCAACGCAACAATTTGTTGAAATGATGGCGCATGGGCAATTTATGAGTAAAAATCCTAAAGAAGCATTTCAAAGTTTTAATACTGTTTCTGACAGTTCCTAGATGTGGGACTCAACTTCTTCAAATATAGTAGAAACTAAGCCATCTACATTCGAAAGAGGAAAATATGTGTTAAAAGAAGATGATGATTTAAGAGCTAAAATGGCTAGTTTATCTTAAAAGCTGGAAGCTTTAGACATTACAAAAAATTAAACAAGTGTTTGTTGTTTCAACTACTTATCAAATTTGTGAAATTTGTGGTTTGTCAGGGCATCCTACAGCGGAATGTCCAACTATACCTACATTCAAAAAATTTTTAATTGAACAACCTAATGTTGTTCCAACTTATAATAATAAGCCTTATTTGAATCCATATTCTGAAACTTACAATCTAGGATGGAGGAATCATCCAAATTTTAGTTGGAGAAATACACAACCTACAATTCAAACACAAGGTCCACCACAGTCACAAAATCAACAACAACAACAACAATATCAACCATATCAAGCCCCACAAAGAAGAACTCTGGAGGATACTATGAATCAATTTATTCAAAGGCAAATGAGTTTTAATAATCAAACAACTCAAGCTTTTAATGATTTTAAAGCCCAAACTTCTCAGAGTATTGAAGATATCAAGAGTCATCTAGCTAAGTTGACTCAGTCCCTTAGTATGCCATAAAAGGGAAAATTCCCATCATAGCCAAAACCTCCACAAAGTCAAGCTAATTTTGTGTCATCTAAACCTTGTCCAAGTCAAGTATAAGCAATCACAACATTAAGAAGTGGTAAAGTCATTGATAAAATGATTAAACCTAAAATCTCTAAGAAAATACTTAAGTCAATTCCTGTTAATGAACCACTTGAACATGAACCTTCAATTAAAAAACAACTAGACGTACAATATGATAAAGATCTACCATGTCCTATTCCTTTACCTTTTCCTCAAAGGGTTAAGAAAGTTACATCTGAAAAAGATCAATCTGAAATTTTTGAGCTATTTAAACAAGTCAAGATTAACATTCCTTTATTAGATGCTATAAAAAGAGTTCCAACTTATGCAAAGTTTTTAAAAGATCTTTGCACAATAAAAAGAAAAACAAATGTGCCAAAGAAAACATTTCTTATTGAACAAGTTAGTACTATAATACAACATAATACTCTTCTTAAGTACAAAGATCCAGGAAGTCCAACAATCTCATGCATCATTGGAAATTTCTGAATTGAAGAAGCTCTACTAGATCTTGGAGTCAACTGTAATTTAATGCCATATTCAGTGTATACACAATTAGGATTAAGTGAACTAAAATCCACCAGTGTTACACTACAATTAGCAGACTGATCAATAAAAACTCCACGGGGGATTGTGGAAGATGTTATCATCCAAGTTGATCAATTTTATTTTCCAGCATATTTTATCGTTATAGATATATAATCAATTTTCCATGCATTTGCATACATACCAATTATTCTAGGTCGACCATTCCTAACTACATCAAATGTGTTGATTAATTATAGGAATGGAATCATGAAACTCTCATTTGGAAATATGACCTTGGAATTAAATGTTTTTAACCGTGCAAAACAACCTAGAGAGGAGGAAGAAATTTGTGATGTAGATGTAATTAATGAGATTGTAGAGGAGAAAGTTAACACCTACTCTTATTCTGACCATCTACAAGTCTGTTTGATTAACGCTGTTATTGATAGTGAAAATTCTGATGTACAATTTTATGCTGATTTGTAAATTCTTCACAAGAAATATCAGGGAATGTAAGAAACTTTAATTGGGAACTTAAGCCCGATTGATCTATCCTTTATGCATCTCTTGTATATAGTAGTTATAATTTCTATAGTTTATTTGTTTGCTTTACAAATTAGGTTTTGTACTATGGGTGTATCTCGCTTCCAGATCTGATTAGCAATTGTCTAATATTCTATTTCATTTATGTCATACATTAAAGACAATGTCTAATTTAAGTTGGGGGGTATGGTTGTTAATTTACTTATGTGTGAATTTACTTATATTTGTGTTTAGTGTTTTTATGTTAAAAAAAAAAAACTATTTTGGTTATGTACAATGGACGAAAAACTATTTCGGTTAAGTTTAATTATACTGTGTCATTTACCAAAAGATATTCATGCATTGATCATGCAAAAACCTAGAAAATTAAGAAATTTAGAAATTTTTGAAAGTCAACCAGACACCTACGTGGTACAATTACATTTGCTAAACCTCGAAGAGCAAATCCTCTCGGTGGTTGTGTAAGATGTGGTCATTTAGAACATTTAAGACAATATAATCAGTGTGCAGAACTAATTTTAAATTGAGCGCTAGATTGTCTCAGGTGGATTAGGTATGGATAGAGTAAGGAGTACCCTGAGACGCCATCCTATTCTACCCTAATGTTAACAAGATGTGTAAGAAATAAAGTTAACCTTGTCACTGGTAATATTGATCCAGATAGTTCTTACTCTGAATCAGTATGATCAAAAGAATATATAATTTTTAGAAGAATTGTACATAATTATAAATAAATATACATAATATATAACATTATAAATAAGTGTACATATTTGTAAATAAATATAAATAACTATAAATTAATTAAGAAACTCAGTAAATAAGAAATAACAAATAAAATAAAAAATAATAAACCCACCAATTTTTGAAAAAAAAAAGAGTGGTTAGAAAAAGTTTATGTAGAATATATAAAATGATATTGTTATAAACTGCAGAAATTTAAAGGAAAAAGAAAAGAATTCTAGAAAATCAGAACAACAACCTACAGAACACAAAACCAAAACTAGCAACATAGCACCATCCAAACGGTGGGCTAGGCATCCGAACAGTAGTGTTATATATATACTGCTCCATGCAAAAAATCGATCAGATGCTCACCCTCGCAAACCAGAAATTTATAAAAAAAAAAAATCGAAATCTTGAGGCTACTGAGAGAGCGTTTTTGGAGGACGACCTTCTACTTCCTAAAAACTGGAGATTCTACATAAAAACTTTGTTATCTTTCACAAACTTTTTAAATTATGCACTTTTGCTTATGCACTTGAACTTTAATTTATGTTTTGCACTTATTTGCTTTAGACTGTTTGTCTTGAACTTATGTGTGTTTTAAACTTGTTTGTTTTGAACTAATGCGTGTTTAAGTTTGTTAACGTTAATTTGAAACTTATACTTTTAAGTTAGGAAGACTAGTTTATATGATTGACAACTAAGTTAAATTTTTATTCTCATGTCTTGTAAGAATAATCTCAATCTAATCACGCGGGATTTTCATATCTTAGTTGTGCATTATGTTAATATTTTTGTTTAAACATATCTTTTTAAGCACAATTAGATTTCTTTATTGTTAAAACCTTGTGAAATATTACAATCTTTGCATATATAGTAGAGATGTAAAACCTATTACAGATTTTGAACCAATCTTTCTTGGAGAGATATTCTACATCTACTTAAATACAAATCTTGATTTAGCGGTAAATTTTCTTTGAATAATCTCATTACCTTTGTTTTGATTACCACTTATTAAAATATATTGTTAGCATTATCCTTAAATTTTTTTACTTAGAAATTATTCAAATGAATGATTTCTAGAAAATGATCTTAGGCCATGTTTGACTAATTTTGAGCCTTGATCATTTCTTTTACAAAATTATATCCTTAGTCAACCGTGATTGAGCCTAACAGAATACAGATTCTTTTCTTGAAACCCAAGAAATACCCGAGCCAGATAAAAATATATAAAACCTACCTTACTATCTAATTTTCTTGCACCCTCTTCTAAATCAGCAAGATACAGAAAAGTAGAAGAAGAAGCAAAAGCAAAAGAATGATCAGGATTTAAAGAAAAGAAATCTGAGAAAGAAAATTTTAAAGAAAGAAAAGAGCCAAGAAAGTGAAAAATGAGAAAAATAAAAGAATAAACATGCAAAGTCCCAGAAAAATAGAATTAGGGGTGCCATAATTCTAAAGATAGCACTTGAATTCCACTAACATCATTTCATACAACTTAAACCCATGGCCACATTACAACCCCAATAAAGTCCTTTTTGATTCCAGAAATCATGCATTTGTATTAATCCTAACATTCTAAAAAGAAAAATGTTAATAATATATGTTTAATACAGTGTTAATATTCTCTCATGAGATTATGTCAAATTATAATTTAATCAAATAACTGCTCTTCTAATTAACTACTCGTGAAATTATTTGCTTTGTTAACTATATTCTAATCACATGTAGCCTGAGAGAATAGTCACTATAACTGGTGGGTTTTTTTTGCTGAGTGTATTCCAGGAAAGGACTGACATCAAAACTACCATGAAAGATCGTAACATTTCTCAAGTGATTTTTGAAAATAAAAAAATCATTACACACACACATACAAGTTTTTATAAAAATATATAGATAACATTACAACTAACATGTGTTACTCTTATAGTGATCAGAAAAAGAAGTAGTTAGGCAAGACAGAAGGAATATCAATTTAAATTTTACCTGTGAAAAATATGAATTATTAAGTCCTAATTACTGAAGTTTGTAGGTAGCTCCACTGAAAACCTTCACGTGACAGTACTCGTCTACTAGGGATCACCTAGGCGTTTGAAGGCTTATTGCGTATGCTAAATGAAATCGTGAAAAAATCTATGAAATGATTTTACCTCTGTTTATATAGTTTACTAGGGACTAGTAAAATTTAAGTTGGAGAGTGTGATTAACCCTAATTAGTGTATAAATTAAAATAGTTAAATAAGTCAAAATTATAAGATAAAATAGCTAAAAGCTATCATTTAGGATTAATTAGGGTTTGTGTTAAAATCAAGATTTTACGTGTTTTATGTTTGAAATTTTAGGGTTTAATGCAGAATTACTAGAGAATAAGAGGAACAATGCATCAAGGCTTGAAATTGTAATGCCCCAAAAACCACCTTAGATGGCAATACAATTTAAAATCATTCACGTCATGAGAGCAACTAATAAAATCCATTAATAAATAAAAATCCATTCATCATATCTAATATTTACAACATCATCCCAAAAGAATATGCCCAACCATGGCAATTACATCCAAAATAGTCAAATTTAAACTGCAGTAGAATGACAAAAATATTGACATTACATAGTCTCAAAAGGAATTTCCTAGTCTAGTACTTAGGAGAGTATAACCCTAGACATCCACCTCGGGATCCACAAGCCCGTCTAGTGGAGCTTCCCAATGTACCGGCTCCTCAACTCCTAGCTCCTCCTCTAGACCACAATCTGAAAAATATAGTTTGTTGGGGGTGAGCACTAAGCTCTGTAGCAACATTCCTCCTAAACTCGAATAAGGTTTAGAAAACATATAAAACAGGTCGGCCTCATTTTGCAAATATCATAGATCAATTTTTTTTTTTTGAAATAAAATCGGGACATTTCAACGGATCTCAAGTTTACGCATTAGCAAGAATTTAAATGAACAGTAAAATGAATTTCCCAACAATAAACCATTTCCAACCATAAACCATTTCCCACAAGTTCTTGTGGAGTCCAATACCTCCACAAGCTCTTGTAGGAAACCAATTCCACATAATAACAATAATCGTTCAATAGTGTCATCCCATATTCTCAATGAATCTACACCCCGATTCTATCTCGTTCACCCACCACAATCACATAATTCCAAATATTTTAGGAAAGACGTATACCGTCGCTCATGGCATTGATGAATCCTTCCCAAGAAAGGTATACGGTCCCTCAGCCTCGAACTTACGTGAGCAATAGTGGTTGCTTTCACAAACAACAAACCACTACAAGTGTTAGAAACCATCTCACCCCTACTGGGATAGACTAACCTCTAACTGTAAAACCCGGTAAATTTAAATTTTTGTAAACAAGGGCAAAATGATAATTTTGTCTCTACAGTACGAGTTGGACACCTGAATTTTTCTAGATCTCAGATGCTGAAACAAACCTCACCGTTGGATTCATCTCATGAAATCTAGTTACCACGTCAAATATAATCGAATTTTGAGATAGCCAAAATTTTCACAATAATTTGAACTTGAACTGGAATAAAATTTAATCATTTCAGAATGAAAATGGACCCAAAAACAAAAGGGTCGTGTGGCGCATTGTGGGCCAAGTATCCTAAGAGTACAAATAGAGGAAAAAATTAGATTTTTCTCCCATTTCTTCAGTCGGTTAACGTGAGAGGGGAAGATGGGGAAAAAGGGAGGAGCTCTCCACTTCTCTCTACGATCTATGACTCCACGGTGCTCAAATTCACTTGGGGCAAGAACAAAAGTTGTTCTCCTTGCCAAGGGCTACGCGACCACACCAAAAACGATGGGTTTCATCGAAGGTTAAAAAACAAGATTTTGGAAAAGTGAGGATTCAAGGTTGTTTTGGGTTCTTGGGGCTTCCCAACGTCATTTTACGCTTCAAGAGGTAGGGGTTCTCCTACTTTGGTTCATTTTCCACTTGTAGTGTTATATAAAATATGTGGGTTAAAAGGGAATATGTATTTCACTCATTTATGTATATGACATGGGTGAAATGGGTATGGAAAATGAGTATGTAATTGGTTGGAATAGAATTTCGTAGCTCGAAATTGTGATGTGGAAATTGCTTGCTTGGTAATTTCATGGGAAAAGTGATTATATGAGCATGCTATATGTTTTATATTATGCTTTGTGAATAAGGTGAAAATTCTTATGTGATAAGTGGAATTGTTGCCTTAAAGGTGTTTGCCAAAATGCCTAAGTGTGGATTAAGTTGTTATGACATGATGATGTGTTGGAAAGAAATGTTAATATGTTCTCATTGGGATATTGACATTGTGATGATTTATGGAATTTACATGCATATGATATGAATCATCATAGAATATGTAGACATGTGGTTTAAAATTGCTTATAAGACATTCATTACATGTGGGCATGATGTTGTAAAAGCAATGATGCATTGCATTGCATATGCACTTAGACATCACAATTTATGGGTGTGGGTACATGGTTGGCATCAAATACCACGTAGGTGGATGATGGGTGGGCTCGAAAATGTTAGATTGAATGTCTGACTGAGTCGCACGGTTGCATGAAAAAGACTTGGATCGGGGTAGCAAGAAGGGTTAGACTATCCCTCGGGTGAGAGATCCGGTATTTGGATACGCACTTCCATTGGTATGAGAGCCCATAAAGTGTGTCAGTGTATGCAGAACCGTTGGTCGAAGTCCATGAATTCCGTGTCGGTTGGGTGACCATTGGTGTAAGTCCATAAATACCCACCGCAAGAAAGATCCAGAGATTTTAGTTAGCCATTGGGTGTGTAACACAAATGACGGGGGGCTTAGGGAGCCCAATTTTGATATTCACTGCACAACATGGGGTGAAGGTAGATAGTCGGAGCTAGAAAAGCTCGGTGTTAATACACATTGGCATGGCATGTGTTGTGGAGCTAGGAAGGGCTCGAGTAAATTACATGAATGAGCATCATCTCATTTCATGGCATGGTATGTTAGATTTCAATCTTGACTTCCTTAAGTATTGATTGGAATGGATTTTGGTTGTGTTTTGTTGTATAACACATTGCATATGCACTTAGGTGGGGAGTAGCCCTTGTAGGAAATTTTCTACTGGGCGTTGGCTCACCCTATAAGGGAACATATTTCAGGTGCGGGGTTCGTACTAGTGGAGGACTCACATTCGGGGCCTCAAAGATGAAGAAAAGCCGATTTGTGGCTTTTGGAAACAAGTTTTGTAAAAACTTTGGTTAAATGTCGTTTTGACATGTAATTATGTAAAGGCATGTAATAGAACTTGTACGAAGAATATATATTGTAAAAAATACCTTTATACATGTTTGGGATGAATTTGGAAGGGTTTTGATTGAATTGGAAATGAAAAACTGATGAAAAAATAAAATTCTAGAGAAAACCTATCGGTAGCATGCATTAACTACCGGTAGTCAATAGGTAGTACCTGTTCGGCAGGCATTAACTACCGAAAGTCAACAGGTTGTACCTGTTCAGTAGGCATTAACTATCGGTAGTCAACAGGTAGTACCTGTAAAGCAGACAACAACTATTGGTAGGTAACAGGTAGTACCTGTACTACAGGCAACAACTACCGGTAGCTAACAAGTAGTACCAGTTCAGTAGGAAAAAGCTACCGGTAGCTTACAGGTAGAACTTCTATCGGTTGTTAAACAAACAACTACCGGTAGCTCTTCCAAAAACTTGAAAAAAATCCAAAATTGTTTTGCTAACCTTTTGAGCTTCATTTTCTTTAGTTCCAATGATATAAATGGACGTTAAATGAGGTATATTGAGGCTCATTGGACCTCCGTAGAATTAAATGATTAAATAAACACGGGTTATAGGTGTGTGTTATGATATAGGTGACAGAGGAGTGATAGACATGATGTCAAGCCACGAGACATTTACGGGTATTTTCGCGGGTTGACGGATGGTCAACGGGATCCCTGGTTTTGGGGGCATTATAGCTTGGTATCAGAGCATATGTATACAAATTACCTAGGGCTTGATGGGCATTGGATTTAGACCATTGCATGCATAGTACATTTCATCTTATGTGCTTACATTGTGTTACATGAATACATGTTATGTGATTGTGTGAATGATATACATGGTAAAATGTATATGGAAAGGGACACTAGGGTTAGAAAACATAATCTTAGGGGTCGAAAAAGAAATGAACGGGATAGTTCAAGGTATAAATGTTTACTAGTTGGTGGTATAGACTCTACTAGAGAAACAAGGAGAAAAATCTCAATGTTTCAAGTTTGGTCCCTATAATGGGATACTAAATAAATGCTCTATTGCTGTCTGGCATGTGTGTAGATGACAACTAGAGGGAGGGGACGTCGGGGTGGATGGAATGACCAACCACCACCAGCCTTTGACCAACAAGCCTTTGTGGAGGCTATTGGTGTGGCGACAGCTACGATTGCACAAGCTAGTGCTACATCCGCTACTATTGCACAGAATGGTGCAAGTGGAGGACAAGGAGGCTCAAGTAACCTCCAGAAGTTCAAGGCACACAATCCTCCAGTCTCTATGGGAAGGGTGGATCCTATGGTAGCTGACTATTGGTTCCTGTAAGTCGAAAAGGTATTGAGAGCTATGGATATCACTTCCAATGCCACGAAGATAACTCTGGCTACATTTCAGCTAGAAGGAGAATCCCAAGTGTGGTGGGATTGGGTAAAAGACTCCAAGAACTTGGAGGCGATGTCATGGGCAGAGTTCAAGGAGCTCTTCCTGGCCAAGTACTTCCCGGCGACTGCTAGACATGCAAAAGCCTGGGAGTTTCTAGACTTGAAGCAAGGTACCATGACGATGATGGAGTACGTGGCTAAATTCACGAAATTAGCATGTTTCACCGATGAGTATGTGGCCACAGATATGACCAAAGTCAGGAAGTTTGAGGATGGTTTAAAGTTGTCCATCTGAGGTAAAATTGTGGATCTTCTTCTACAAGACTTGGACTCGATGGTCACCACAGCTATGGCCATTGAGAGAGAGATTAAGGACGCAAGAAGCATCCGAGAGTCGGGTGCCAAGGAAAAGAAGAAGGAGGCAGAGAACTTATACTCCTTAGGGACAGGGCCGTGGTTATCAAGGCCAAGGTCAATCCTCTCGAGGTGGGAGAAATCAGCATAGTACATATCAGGCGGGGTAGAGGACATGTTTCCACTGCCACCAGCCGGGTCACATGAAATGAGATTGTCCCTAGAGGCAGGGATCCCAAAGCTATGGCTCATCTCACTCCCAGACTTCGGTGGGGCAACCACAGGCACAATACATTCCTCCCTACCCCACCTTGGGCTAAGGGAACTAGTACCAGTTCTAGGGTGCTACACAGGCCCCTACTACTCTACGAGCGGGGACTCCACAAGTAGGCTAGTTAGGCAAAGACATGGGTCGAGGTCGAGACCAGGGCTCACAGGCCGGGACTTCAGGGACCTAGGGGCGTATCTACACCATGGTGCCACAGACTAAGCCGACAGATCCGTCGGTGATACAGGGTATATTCCTACTCTCTCGCTTATGGGCAAGAATGTTATTTGATTCTGGTGCATCACATTTATTTATTGATGCATCTTATGTGGAAGACTTGGGCTTAGAGGTTGAAACCTTAGAAAAGCCAATGCATGTGAGTTTTCCCCTAGGAGCTAGGGTGAGGGTGGACTAGATATATCGGGGTTCTGAGTTAGAGATCTCAGGGATTCTACTCATCGTTGACCTTAAGGTCATGGACATGTCAAAGTTTGATGTGATCCATGGGATGGATTGGTTGGCGGCACATCGGGTTGTCATTGATTATGATAGGAAGAGGGTCACTGCTTATACACCAGATGGTGTTTGTTTTAAGTTCTAGGGGAAAAAACATTATGTTTTACCTCAAGCCGTGTATGACTCTAGATGGCACGGATAGTTGATGGGTTGGCTTGCAAGCCTTACCCTGGAGGATGAGGCAAGACAGGAGTTGGGTTTACCTCGGGTTGTATGTGAGTATGAGGATGTTTTTCCGAATGAACTACCCGGATTACCTCCACATAAGGATGTAGACTTCAACATTGAGTTGCATCCCGATATGTTGCCTATTTCTATGATTCCACATAGAATGGCACCAGCCGAGTTGCAGGAACTCAAGGTCCAATTACAAGAATTATTGGACAAGGGCTTCATTAGACCGAACACTTCACCTTGGGGTGCTCCGGTGCTATTTGCCAAGAAGAAGGACAAAACCCTTCGACTATGCATAGATTATCGGCAGTTGAATAGGGTTACTATCAAGAATAGGTATCCTTTGCCAAGGATTGATAATCTATTTGATCAGCTGAGGGGAGTATGGGTCTACTTTAAGATAGATCTCCACACAAGCTACCATTAGTTGAGGATCAGGGAGGTTGATATCCCTAAGACGATGTTTTGGACGTGGTATGGGCATTTTGAGTTTACAGTCATGCCTTTCGGATTGACAATTGCTGCAGCGACATTTATAGATCTCATGCACAGGGTGTTCCAACCCTATCTAGATCAGTTCGTCGTAGTCTTTGTTGACGACATCTTGATCTACTCCAAGTCTGAGGAGGAGCATGAGGGTCACTTGAGGGTTGTTCTCCTGACCTTGAGAGATCATCGATTGTACGCCAAGTTCAGTAAGTGCAAATTTTGGCTTACGGAGGTGAAATTTTTGGACATGTAGTGTCGACTACAGGTGTATCCGTAGACCCGAAAAAGGTGGAAGCAACTATGAATTGGGGAAGAATGAAGTCAGTCTTTGAGATACGCAGTTTCTTGGGATTGGCGGGGTATTATAGGAGGTTCATTCAGGACTTACCTCGATTAGCTGCTCCTATAACCAAGTTGACTCGGAAAAAGGTCAAGTTTGAGTGGAATGATGCTTGTGAGATGGCAGTTCAGGAGTTGAAGAGGAGGATTACATCAGCTCCTATTCTGATCATTCCAGAAAGGGGACAGAGGTACACAGTTTATTGTGATGCCTCAAAGGAAAAACTTGGATGCGTTTTGATACAGTCCGAAAAGGTAGTAGCTTATGGTTCTTGACAGTTAAAGAATCACGAGCAGAATTATCTCACGCATGACATGGAGTTAGCGGCCATTGTCTTTGCCTTGAAGGCTTGGCGCCACTATCTATATGGTGAACAATTTAAGGTGTTTTCAGACCACAAAAGTCCGAAGTATATCTTCACACAACGGGACCTCAACATGAGGCAACACAGGTGGATGAAGTTCCTAGAGGACTATGACTTCACTTTGCATTACCATCCCGGTAAGACAAATGTGGTGGTTGTTGCACTCAGTAGGAAGTCACGGGAAGTCTTGGCTAGTGTGACTTCTAGGGAGTGACAGATGCTCAAGACTGTGGGGCAGTTCGGGCTACAATACATGGGTCAAACTTAGGGAGTTCTGGAGAGTTTGGTGGTTACACCTTCCCTAATGAGCAGGGTGATTGAGTCCTAGGGGCTGGATACAGAGTTATCATCCATCAGGGATCGAGTACATGCAAGTTCTGGTGACGAGGGCTGGATCCTTCACTCGGATGGTGGTCTTCGATTTAGGGGGAGGATTGTGGTTCCCTAGTCGGCGGAGCTTAGAGAGGAGATTCTTAGGGAGTTCCACTACTCCCGATTTGCTATACATCCAGGTGGCACGAAGATGCACGATGATCTTCGTCGTCAGTATTATTGGAGTAGGATGAAGAGAGACGTTGGAAACTTTATTAGCTGATGTCTTACGTGTCAGCAGGTTAAGGCTGAGCACTAGAGACCAGCGGGATTACTCCAACCCTTGGAGGTAGCTGAGTGGAAGTGGGAGCATGTCATGATGGATTTTGTGACTCACTTACCACGGACATCGCGGGGACATAACATAATGTGGGTGATAGTAGACCGGCTTACAAAGTCGGCACATTTTTTGGCTGTGCGGATAACCTTTACACTAGAGGAATTCTGCAGGTTGTACATACGGGAGATTGTCCGATTGTATGGGGTGCCCATATCTATAGTATTGGATCAGGATCCTAGGTTCACGGCTCATTTTTGGGAGAGTTTCCAGCGAGCTATGGGAACATAGTTGATGATGAGCACTACTTTTCATCCCCAGACAGATGGTCAGTCTGAGAGGACTATTCAGACGTTTGAGGACATGCTACTAGCATGTGTCCTAGATCTCAAGGGTAGCTGGGAAGATCACTTGCCCTTGGTAGAGTTCGCCTACAACAACAGTTACCAGGCGAGCCTATAGATGGCAGCCTATGAGGCATTATATGGGAGGCCGTGTCGATCTCCAGTTTGTTGGATGGAGGGGGGAGAGAGACCCTCTATGGGTCTAGATTTAATCAGAGACACCTCAAAGAAGGTGGACTTGATTTGGAAGCGTCTTTTCACGGCTTAGAGCCGGCAGAAGAGCTACACCGACAGACGGCAGCAACCTCTAGAGTTGGAGGTGGGAGATCATGTCTTCTTGAAGGTGATGCCTACGAGAGGAGTGGTCAGGTTTGGTAAGTGGGGGAAGTTGTCGCCAAGGTATATCAGGCCCTTTGAGGTACTTAAGAGGGTGGGTACAATTGCTTATCGATTGGCATTACCGCCAAATCTATTGGGTGTTCATGCGGTATTCCATGTCTCTATGCTCCGAAAATACACCCCGGATCCGACTCATGTGGTGGATTGGGGAGAACTTGTGGTTGATTCTGATGGGACCTTTGAGGAGGGACCAGTGTGCATCATGGATAGCTAGGAGCAGATTTTGCGAGGCAAGACCGTGCAGCTAGTGAAGGTACGGTGGCAGCACAGAGGTATAGAGGAGGCGACATGGGAGCGTGAGGGCACTATACGTACCAACTATCTGTTCCTGTTCGAGAATGGAGGTACAAGTTTTATAATTTTAATTATACAATCATTATTGTATATGCATGTGTGTGAATGTATATGTGTATGTGAATTTTGGGGACAAAATTCGTTTAAGGGGGGAAGAATGTAAAACTCGGTAAATTTAAATTTTTGTAAATAAGGGCAAAATGGTAATTTTGTTGCTACAGTATGGGTTGGAGACCTGAATTTTTCTAGATCTCAGATGGCGAAATGGACCTCAGCTTCGGATTCGTCTCGCAAAATCTAGTTACCACGTCAAATGTCATCGAATTTCGTGATAGTCAAATTTTTTGCGTTTTACAAGGCGATCGAGTCTCGGGTGACCCAAAAACGGGATTTTCAATAAAATTTCAAAATTTGGGAAATAATTAAAGGAAATTAAAATAAAATTAATTTGAACTTGAACTAGGATGAAATTTAATCGTTTCGGGATGAAAATGGACCCGGAAACAAAAAGGGCCGTGTGGCGCATTATGGGCCAAGTATCCTAAAAATATAAATAGGGGAAAAGTTAGATTTCTTCAGCCGGTTAACATGAGAGGGGAAGAGGGGGAAAAAGGGAGGAGCTCTCCACTTCTCTCTACGATCTACGACTCCACGGTGCTCAAATCCATTCGGTGTAAGAACAAAAGTTGTTCTCCTCGCCGAGGACTATGCGACTACCCCAAAAACGACGAGTTTCACTAAAGGTTAAAAAATGAGATTTTTGGAAAGTGAGGATTCAAGGTTGTTTTGAGTTCTTGGGGATTTCCAATGTCATTATACGCTTCGAGAGGTAGGGGTTCTCCTACTTTGGTTCATTTTCCACTTATAGTGTTATATGAAATGTGTGGGTTAAAAGGGAATATGTATTTCACTCATTTATGTATATGACATGGGTGAAATGGGTATGAAAAACGAGTATGTAATGGGTTGAAATAGAATTTTCTACCTCAAAATTGTGATGTGGAACTTGCTTGTTTGGTAATTCCATGGAAAAAGTGATTATATGAGCATGTTGTATGTTTTATATTATGCTTTGTGAATGAGGTGAAAATTCTTATGTGATAAGTAAAATTGTTCCCTTAAAGGTGTTTGCCAAAATGCCTAAGTGTGGATTAAGTTTTTATGACATGATGATGTGTAACATGCTTAGAAAATGTATTGGAAAGAAATGTTAATATGTGCTCATTGGAATATTGACATTGTGATGATTTATGGAATTTATATGCATATGATATGAATCTCCATGGAACATGTAGACATGTGGTTTAAAATTGCTCATATGTCATTCATTACATGTGGGCATGATGTTGGAATAACAATGATGCATTACATTGCATATGCACTTAAACAATGCATGGTTGGCATCAAACACCATGTAGGTGGATGATGGGTGGGCTCGAAAAAGTTGGATTGAATGTCCGACTGAGTCGCACGATTGCATGAAAAAGACTTGGATTGGGGTAACAAGAAGGGTTAGACTATCCCTTGGGTGAGAGACCCGATATTTAGATACGCACTTTCGTTGGTATGAGAGCCTATAAAGTGTGTCGGTGTACGCGGAACCGTTGGTGGAAGTCCATGAATTCCGTGTCGGTTGGGTGACCGTTGGTGTAAGTCCATAAATACCCACCCCAAGAAAGACCCAGAGATTTTAGTTAGCCATTGGGTGTGTAACACAAATGGAGGGGGGCTTAGGGAGCCCGGTTTTGATATTCACTGCACAACATGGGGTGAAGGTAGATAACCGGAGCTAGAAAAGCTCGGTATTAATACACACTGGCATGACATGTGTTGTGGAGCTGGGAAGGGCTTGGGTAAATTGCATGGTATGTTAGATTTCAATTTGACTTGCTTAAGTATTGATTGGAATGGATTTTGGTTGTGTTTTGCTGCATAACAAATTGCATATGCACTTAGGTGGGGAGTTGCCCCTGTAGGAAAATTTTCTATTGGCCGTTGGCTCACCCTATACGGGAACATATTTCAGGTGCGGGGTTCGTACCGGTGGAGGACTCACATTCGGGGCCTCAAAGATGAAGAAAAGCCGGTTTGTGGCTTTTGGAAACAAGTTTTGTAAAAACTTTGGTTAAATGCCGTTTTGACATGTAAATTATGTAAATGCATGTATTAGAACTTGTATGAAGCATGTATATTATAGAAAATACCTTTATACATGTTTGGGATGAATAGGGTAGGGTTTTGATTGAATTGGAAATGAAGAACTGATGAAAAATGAAATTCTGGACAAAACCTACTGGTAGCAGGCATTAACTACCAGTAGTCAACAGGTAGTACCTGTTTGGCAGGCATTAACTACCGGTAGTCAATAGGTAGTACCTGTAAAGCAGACAACAACTACCGGTAGCTAACAGGTAGTATCTGTTCAATAGGAAAAAGCTATCGGTAGTTTATAGGTAGAACATCTACTGGTAGTTAAACAAACAACTATCGGTAGCTCTTCCAAAAACCTGAAAAAAATCCAAAATTATTTTGCTAACCTTTTGAGCTTCATTTTCTTTAGTTCCAATGATATAAATGGGCGTTAACTGAGGTATATTGAGGCTCATTGGGCCTCCGTTGAATGAAATGATTAAAGAAACACGGGTTATACATGTGGGTTATGATCCTAGTTACAGAGGAGTGATAAACGTGATGTCAAGCCGCGAGACATTCACGGCTATTTCTGCGGGTTGACGGATGGTCAACAGGATCCCCGGTTTTGGGGGCCTTACACTAACACTCTATTGCAGTGCTTGAATGCAATTCAAGTCTATCACAACAACCATACAAGAGATGTAATAACATACATTTTCTCAAACCACAAGGAAATCCAAAATCCCCAAATTTCCACAATTTGCATTACAAGAGTATAATTTAAGAAAATAAGCAAGAGATCATCACAAATACCATTTTTTGTTTAATACAAAGCACTAGAGTTTTGAAATCAAGAACAATTGCACATTAAGAAGAAAAATCCATTATTCTCAAAAACTAGGATTTTCATGGCTATCAAAGCATAATTACCTTCAAAAACATGGTGATATTTGTAGGAACTTCAAGAAACAAGTATTTCATAGCATATATACAGAAATTTAGAGTCAAAGGGTACATATATGTAAGCCCTAGCCTCAATGTAAGAGAATAGGAGAAACCATTACCTTAGTGTTCTTGAAAAATTAGGGTTTTGATCCAATCCAATGTGCAAATCCCCTTTGACCTTGTGTTTTTCCCTCTCTTTCTTCCTCTCTAAGGTTTCCTAGGGTTAGAGATGTTGAAATGGAGCTAAAGGAGTTGTCCTTAAGTATTTATAGTGAAAGGAAGGTCGGTTGTTCACGACCTAAAAATTTAGATTGTTGGAAAACCTTCCGGAAGGTTTTTCATCGACCTTCTGGTAGGTTTGCCTGGACAAACATTTACATTTACCTTCCGGAAGGATTTTCATAGACCTTCCGGAAAGTTTTTCCTTCTAGAAAAATATTTTTATTAACCTTGCGGAAGGTGTTGCCTGCAAGATAAAAATTTACATCAACCTTCCGGAAGGTTTTCATCGACCTTCCGAAAGGTTTTGCCTATTTTTCTACAAATCATTCCTTCTTCATTTTCAGTACATTCCAAACCCTTCCAATTCTAACCCAAACTTATACAACATACTTTTGTACATCAAACCTTGTTGGTATAAGTTCTATTACAACGATTTCATATATTTGCAAGCCAAAACTAAATTTTAACTACCATTCACTTGAATTTTACCATATTCTTTTCAAAAGAAATAATTACTTGCTATAAATTCCTACATACATATATAAAGATACATGTGGGGTTTACAACCTACCCCCCCTTAAAGAAATTTTCGTCCTCAAAACTTACCTCAAGTAGTGAATAAATAAGGGTACTTCTCTCGCATCTCCAGCTCGAGTTCCCAAGTAGCTTCCTCCACTCCATGATGTTGCCACAAGACTTTCACCAGTTGGATGGCTTTGTTACGAAAACACTTTTTCCTTGGTATCGAGAATCTTTCACCGGTTATTCTTCATATGTTGCTTCATCTTGAACTTCAATATCTTCCAAATCTACAATCTGTGTTATATCCGATTGACATTTCCTCAACATTGACACATGAAATACGTCATGTATCCCTGACAACTGAGCTGGTTATCGAAGTTGATACGCCACTATGCCCACTGCTTTGATCACCTCGAATGGTCCGATATATCTTGGAGCTAATTTCCCCTTTTTGCCGAATCTAAACACTCTCTTTTTGGGTGACACCTTGAGGAACATGTAGTCCCCCTCTTGGAATTCCAAGGGTCTTCGTCTTCTATCCGCATAGCTTTTCTGTCTACTTTGAGCTGTGTGTAGTTTCTATCAGATGAGTTTGATTTTCTCCGTAGTCTCCCGAACAATCTCTGGCCCAAACAAACTACTCTCCCCAGCTTCTAACCAACAAGTTGGGGACCTACATGGTCTTCCATACAATGTCTCATTGGTGCCATGCCAATAATTGCCTGATAGTTGTTGTTATACGCAAATTTCACCAATGGCGAATGATCACTCCAACTCCCTTTGAAGTCCAACACGCAAGCTTGTAGCATGTCCTCCAAAGTCTGTATCACCCTCTCGGATTGACCATCCATTTAGGGATGAAAAGCTATGCTGAAGTGTAACTCTGTCCCCATAGCTCGTTGTAGACCTTTCCAGAATTGCACCATAAATCGAGAATCATGATCTAAAACAATCGAGAGCGAAACTCCATGTAATCGCATAATCTCACGGAATAGAGCTTGCTCAAGGTCTCTAAAGTGTCCATGGTCTTCATTTCCAAGAAATGAACAGACTTGGTGAGTTTATCTGCAATGACCCATACGACATTATGACCACGGGAAGTCCGTGAAAAACCCGAAACGAAGTCCATGGTGATATGATCCCACTTCCACTCTAGAATAGGTAAGGACTCTAGTAATCCTATGGGCTTTTGATGTTCAATCTTCAGTTGTTGGCACACCACACATCGGGCTATGAACCTTGCCACATCCTTCTTCATTCTCTTCCACAAAAATTGATGCTTCATATCCCTATACATTTTTGTGCCACCGGGCTGGATGGCAAACTTAGAGCGATGACACTTTCCTAGTATCTCCTCCTTTAGGGAAGAATCATTGGGGACGCAAAGCTTTTCCCCATATCTTAGTTCTACATTTCTCAAGGACCAACCTTCCATTATTTCCCCAATTTCCAATTTAGTTCGAATCGACTCTAAGTTAGGATTCAAGTATTGTAACTCCACCACCCTATGTTAGAGTGTAGGTTGGGCTACAAGGTTAAATAGGCATGGACGATTCTCCTGCCTATCCACCCATAGATCAAAGTCCTCCAAGGCATCAATCATCTTCCACCTTTTAGTTGTAAGAAAATTGATTTTACCTCGAGACTTTTTGCTAAGTGCATCGGCAACCACATTAGCCTTCCTTGGATGGTAGTTGAGGGTGAAATCATAATATTTTAGATACTCAACCCATCTTCTTTGCTAAAGGTTCAAGTCATTCTATGTGAATACATACTTGAGGCTCTTATGATCAGAAAACACTTGAAACTTTTCCCCGTACAGGTAACACCTCCACAACTTAAGAGCAAAGACCACAACGGCAAGCTCTAAGTCGTGAGTGGGATAGTTCTGCTCATAAATCTTGAGTTGCCTCGAGCCATAAGCAACTACCTTACCTCCTCACATTAGCACACATCCCAAGCCTCGTAATGAAGCATCGGTGTAAACAACGTATCCTTCCCCACTGCTCAGAATAATGAGAACAGGAGCTGTCGTCAATTTCTCCTTCAGGGTGCAAAAAGCTAGTTCACATGCTTAAGTCCACACAAATTTTTCTCCCTTCTTCATAAGGCGAGTCATCGGCATTGCGAGCTTTGAGAACCTTTCCACAAACATCTGGTAGCAGCCTACTAAACCTAGGAAACTACATATTTCGGTCACATTCTTTGGTGGTTCCCACTTCATCACTGCTTCAATCTTGGTGGGGTCAACGACTACCCCTTGTTCGAATATAACATGACCAAGGAATTTCACTTCCTTCATTCAAAACTCGCATTTACTCATCTTCGCATACAACTTATGCTCTCTTAGTGTCTGTAGCACAATTGAGAGATGGCGTTCATGTTCCCCTTGGGTCTGTGAATAAATTAATATGTCATCAATAAACACGATAACAAACTAATCTAGATGTGGCCAAAATACCTATGGAGTAAGTCCATAAAGGCTACTGGAGCATTAGTTAATCCAAATGGCATCACCACATATTCGAAATGGCCATACCGAGTACGAAAAGTTGTCTTAGGAATATCCACCTCCTTGATCAGCAGTTGATGGTACCTCGTGCGAAGATCAATCTTGGAGTAATACTTGGAACACCTCAGTTGATCGAAGAAATCATCAATCCTTGGCAATGGATATTTATTCTTTACTTTCACCCGATTCAACCTTCGGTAGTCCGTGCATAACCAAAGTGTTTCGTCATGCTTCTTCACAAAGAGAATCGGGGCTCCCCAAGGTGAAGTGCTTAAGCGGATAAACCCAATGGTCAAGAGATGGTCCAACTACTTCCTTATCTCCTTTAACTCCAAAGGTGCCATCCTATAAGGAGCAATGGATATGGGTTCGGTTCCCGGATAGAGATCAATGGTAAACTCAATCTCTCTCTGTGGGGGTAACCCGAGTAGTTCATCTGGGAAGACATCCAAAAAATCCGACACAATCAATACTACATCGGATTGGAATTTATCATGATCATCACTCATTAAGCTAGCCAAGAAACTCAAGTTGTTCCCCGCCTTAGCTTTCAAGAATCTACTACCCATAGTAGGAAATGGATGGGAAGAATTTCGATCATTCTTGAAACTGAAAACTACACCTCCTGGTAATTGAAAAGAAATTTGTTTATGAAAACTATCCATTACTGCCCGGAAGGTAGACAACAAGTTCATCCCAAATATTATGTCATACCCTTTCATGTCTAACGTAACCAAATCTACGATTAATTCTTGCTCCCCAATTCGAAGCATACAACCCCTACACACCCTTCTAGTATCTAATCGTTCCCCCGTAGGCATGTCAACACTTAGGGCATATTCTAGCTTCTCAAATTTCAATCCCAAATTAAGAGCATATGCGGTGCGTATGAATGAATGAGTAGCATTGGGATCAAATAAAATTCGAGCCCAAGAATTGTAGAGAAGAACAATAACTTCCACAACGACACTGAAAACATCTTCCTCCGATTGAGTCAAAGCGAACACTTTCCCTTAATTGGTGCCACCGGGTGCTATAGCTTCTAGCGGTCTCTAATGTAGTGGTTTCGGTGGTGGTGGCTTGTTTGTATTTACTTGCCAAGCTGCTTGATTGGTTCTTGGGGGAAGCGATGGGCAATTTCTTTTGAAGTGCCCGACACCTCCACATGCAAAGATTTGACGTGGGTTCGTGCCTGTCCTCTCTAGTATGCCTCTAGTTCCTTGGGCTGTTTGAAATATCTGTCCATTAGCTTGATCGGGGCAACGATATGGTGCGGCCCTCGGTACTCCACTACTGCTAGCACCCATCCGGATCAAACCTCCCCTCGCCAAGTTTTGTCGTCGTTGGTTGTCCTTTGTGTCTCTCTCCACCAGTGCAGCTCTATCAACTAGATCCCCATAATCCCAGATCTTGAGAGCCACTAGCTTCTCCCTGATGTCAGGCCTCAAGCCCTGCTCAAAGCGTTTGGCCCTCTTGGCCTCGGTAGATATGAACTCCATGATAGCGGAATAGTTCATCAAACTTCCTCTCGTACTCTGTCATGGTCATGCTCCCCTATTGTAGAGCGAGAAAATCTGCACTCATCCTGTCCCTGACTAATTCAAGAATGTATTTATCTTGGAAGATTTGGTTGAACTCCTCCCAAGTCAGAGCATCCGTATTCCTTCTCCTCTTTACCGAATCCCACCAATGGTCGGCCTCCCCCTCTAACACGTATGTAGCCAAACCAACCCGCAAGTGCTCGGCAACTCCCATGCCATCACATATCTTCTTCACCTGGAGGATCCACTTATCCGCATCCAAGGGATTAGAGCTTCCTTGGAAAGTAGGTGGGTGTTGTTGTATAAATTCTCAAAGAACCACCATCCTTCGATTTTCATCCCCGTTGCCCAGTACATGAGCTAGAGGATGAACCCCACCGTTGTGGTTGTTGTTGTCATTATGGTGTTGTACTAAAGTGGTTAGCTCTCGTAGGCATTGGTATATGCCGTTCATAGCCTCGGGAGGTGGTGGTGGTGGTGGATTTGCTTGACCTCCACGACCACCCCCACGTCCACATCCACGTACACCGTCCATCCTACACATCAATTCCAAATGTAGTTTCATTGATATACAAGACATCCTAACTATAATTTTAATCAAGAAGTAAGGCTTGTATACAATTTTAGATTAACAATTTCATTCAGCCTAATCCTACTTCTCTAGTGGTAATCCATAACCTACAACTCCCATGTAAGACTTAAAACCTAAGCTCTGATACCAAGACTTGTAATGCCCGAAAAATCACCTTGGACGGCATTAGAATTTAAAATCATTCACATCATGAGAGCAACAAATAAAATCCATCAACAAATAAAAATTCATTCATTATATCTAATATTTACAACATCATCCCAAAACAATATGCCCAACCATGGTAATTACATCCAAAAGAATCAAATTTAAACTTTATAGTGGAATGACAAAAATATTGACTTTACACGATCTCAAAAGGAATTTCCTAGTCTAGCACCTAGGAGTGTATAACCCTAGACATCTACCTCAGGATCCACGAGCCCGTCTAGTGGAGCTTCCCAATGTACCGGCTCCTCAACTCTAAGATCTTCCTCTAGACCACAATCTAACAAATATAGTTTTGTAGGGGGTGAGCACTAAGCTCTGTAGCAACATTCCTCCCAAACTTGAACAAGGTTTAGAAAACATATAAAATAAGTTGGCCTCATTTTGCAATTATCATAGATCAATTTTTTTTTTTGAAATAATATCAAGACATTTCAACGGATCTCAAGTTTATGCATTAGCAAGAATTTAAATGAACAGTAAAACAAATTTTCCAACAATAAACCATATCCAACCATAAACTGTTTCCCACAAGTTCTTGTGGGTTCTATACCTTCACAAGCTGTTGTAGGAAACCAATTCCACACAATAACAATAATCGTTCAATAGTGTCATTCCATATTATCAATGTATGTTGGTTGCTTTCCATGAATCTACACCCCGATTCTACCTCGTTCACCCACCACAATCACACAATTCCAAATATTTTAGGAAGGGCGTATATCGTCTCTCATCCCCTATGGGGATAGATTAACCTCTAACACTCTACGGCAGTGCTCGAATGCAATTCATGTCCATCACAACAACCATACAAGGGATGTAATAACATACATTTTCTCAAACCACAAGGAAATCCAAAATCCTAAAATTTCCACAATTTGCATTACAAGAGCACAATTTAAGAAAATAAGCAAAAGATCATCACAAATACCATTTGTTGTTTAATACAATGCACTAGAGTTTCAAAATCAAGAACAATTGAACATTAAGAAGAAAAATCCATTATTCTCAAAACCTAGGGTTTTTATAGCTATCAAACCATAATTACCTTTAAAACATGGTGATATTTGTAGGAACTTCAAGAAAAAAGTATTTCATAGCATATATACAAAAATTTAGAGTCAAAGGGTACATATATGTAAGCCCTAGCCTCAATGTAAGAGAATAGGGGAAACTCATACCTTGGTGTTCTTGAAAAATTAGGGCTTTGATCCAATCCAATGTGCAAATCCTCTTTGATCTTGTGTTTTTTCCTCTCTTTCTTCCTCTCTAAGGTTTTCTATGGTTAGAGATGTTGAAATGGGGCTAAAGGAGTTGTCCTTAAGTATTTATAATAAAAGGAAGGCCGGTTGTTCATGACTTAAAAATTCAGAATTTTGGAAAACCTTCCGGAAGGTTTTTCATTGACCATCTGGAAGGTTTTCCCACTAGACAAATATTTACATTAATCTTTAGGAAGATTTTTCATAGGCCTTCCAGAAGGTTTTTCCTTCTGGAAAAATATTTTCATTAACCTTTTAGAAGGTTTTTCCTTCTGGAAAAACATTTTCATTAACCTTCCGGAAGGTTTTGCTTGCTGGATAAAAATTTAGATTAACCTTCCAAAAGGTTTTCATCGACCTTCTGGAAGGTTTTGCCTGTTTTTCTACAAATCCTTCCTTCTTCATTTCCAATCCATTCCAAACCCTTACAATTCCAACCCAAACTTATATAATATACTTTTGTACATCAAACCTAGTTGGTTCAAGTTCTATTACAACGATTTCATATATTTGCAAGCTAAAACTAAATTTTAACTACCATTCACTCGAATTTTATCATATTCTTTTCAAAAGAAATAATTACTTGCTATAAATTCCTACATACATATATAAAGATATATGTTGGGTTTACAGAAATAATGAAGGACTGAAGTGTATTTTCCACAAAACATGAGTCTGCATCCAAGTTGATAAATCTAGCAAGATGCCACTGTCCGGACGGTGGTGGTGGCGTCCAGACAGGCAGCAAAGGTGGCTGATAATGATCTTGACACCTCCTGCTTGCTTCCTCTTCTATATAAACACATGCAAAGCCTCCATTTCAAGAAGGCCGGATCCAAGGTAGTCCAGAGAGAGTTCCAAAGAGAAAAATAAAAAAAAAGAAAGAGAAAAATGAGAAATTGCAACACAGATTCGGTTCGTGAATACAATTCACCCGATACTCTGTCTTTTATATTTTTGTTGTATCTTTCTATTCGGATAGTTGAACTACCACCACCTTTTTGGTCATGACTGATAATAAAGGTGGTTGTGTTTCAGTTTTTCCTTGTGAAATAAGTTGATTCACACTATTTTGTGATCTAATTTATATTATATTATACACCCAAGTATAAGTGGTCGAATTGTAGTTTTCTCGGTTTAAGTCAAAGTATTGATCCCACGAAGAGTTTTAGTAATTTAGATTTTAAAATAAAAACAGTAAAGTTGTTGTTTGAAGTAGTGCATCATTTGATAACTTGTGATGTGAGCTTAGATTAACAACTAGTTTAATTAAGTAAAATATGCAAGTAAGCGTATTAATGAAAAGAATATAAAAGATACCCTTCAGTTTACGGATTCCATATGCTTTATATTTGTTGAACACGGGAAATGCTATCTTACAGCAATTAACTCACATTTTACTGGAAAGTCAACCAGTAGGTCTAATGTATTTAAATCATCACACAACAACTTCTTAGGTTAACTAGTGGTATTAGTCATAACACATCAACTTCTTATGTTAGCTGGTTATAGATGTATCAAGTAATTAATCCAAGCAAATCAGAAGGACAAGCCATTCATGAGAAAAACTTGAATTATTCATTTGACTTCATCTGTGATACATATATACCAGTTAAACATCCTCAGCGTTCTGATGGAACATAAACCATATCGATAGGAATGCCGTAGTTGTTTGACTAAGAATATTATCATTTATACCAGTTAAACGATTTTAGTAATCTAGAAGGACAAGTCATTCATGAGGATCACTTAGGTTATTAATCTGATAGTTATAGCAGGCTATAGTAGAACATCTTCAGCATTCCGGTGGAGGACTAGCCATATTGATAGGAACACCATAGATATTCCTCTGGCAATATTATTATATATGAACAACCCTAATAATCCAAAAGGCAAGCCATTCATGAGAATCATTTAGGTTTAGTACCATGCAACAGTTAAACATCCTCGGTGTTCCAGTGGAGGATTAGCCATATCGATAGGAATGCCATGGTTGTTTTACCGGCAGGTTGATGATGCACTGATGACATAATTCCAGGCACAACATCGAAACTACGCACATCTCTGTATTATGCATGAAGCTTATAATACACATATAGATAAAGATATAAATAAAACATCAGCATTTCTAGAATCTAACGAATATTATACATATGTTCACCCTTCACTGAAGGGTAAAAGTAACTACTCATGCCCCATCGCTACATACAAGCAAGGAGTGCGGGTAGGTTTCATTACAACAGTAAATAAAAAAGCGGTGGCAGTTCAGCTATCCGAATGGAAAGATATAACATAAATGTAGAATTACAAAGTATTGGTGTACGACAGACCACCTCCTGACTTTCTCTTTTTCTTACTTTTTTCCTTCTCTCTTTCTTTCTTTCTTCCTTTGGATCTCTCTCTTGGCTTTTGGATGGCCGGCCCCCTTAGAATGAAGATGGAGTCCCCTATTTATAGACAAAAGGCAAGCACGAGGTGTAAGGTAAGGCTGAGGTGTAGAAGTAAGGTTTTGCCACCTAATGACCATCCGGACCCTAGGATTACCATCTAGATGGTCTTGCCTTGCAGTAGATTCCAAGTGTCACATTCTTAAGCTTCAAGGTGCCTTGCACTTGGTCCATGTGTCACGTGTCGGATGTTCCATGTGTCTATATTACACTTTGCTCCTTTGTTGTTTCAAGTTTTGCAAAATTACCTCGTATTCTCTAGTATTTTTGCATTAGACCCTGAAATTTAAACATAAAGTATTTAAAACTTTAATTTCCACACAAATTATAATTACTCCTAATTGATAATTTTTAGTTGCTTTATCTTACAAAGTTAATTACTTAATCATTATAGTTTACGCACTAATTAGGGTTAATAAGAAGTTTTCAAGTTTGTATTTTAATTTCAGTTGTAATGAAAACTGCCCGCACTCCTTGCTTGTCTGTAGCAATGGGGTATGAGTAGTTATTTATATCCTCCAGAGAGAGGTAAACATATGTACAATATTGCTTCACTTTTGGAAATGCTGATGTTTTATATATTTATATATATATATATATTAGATGCTTCATGCGTGATACAGTGATGTATATAATTTCGATGTTATGCCTAGAATTATGTCATCAATGCAACATGAACTTGTTGGTTAAGAAGTGGCTGTGTTATGGTTTATTATGTACGCACTTATTATTATGAAGTCAATTGAATAATTCAAGTACTCCTCATGAATAGCTTGTTATTCTGGTTTGCTTGAATTAATCAATTGTAATGGATACCACCAGCTAACCTAAGAAGTTGTTGTGTGATGGTTTATATACATCAGACCTACCAGTTGACTTGCCAGTAACATGGATGTTAATTGCTGTAAGGTAGCATTTCCAGTACTTAACCAATATAACGCATATGAGATCCTTGAACTGAAGGATACTTTTTATTATTATCTTAATCTATCTGCAAATAAAAGTTTCACTAAACTAGTGACTTGATCCGTAATGTGTACACCCAAGTGTGGGCAGTCAAGTTGTAGTAATAATCCAGTTAAGTCCGGAGTCGAATCCACAGAGAATTATGATTGGTGTTTTGAAGTAAGCAATAATAGAGTTTGGGAGTTTGGGAGTTCCGGAGTCGAATCCACTAGGAATTTTGAGAGTGTGGGAGTTTGGAGTGGTGAGATTTCTTGAATAGAATATAAGATTCTTTTCAAGAGTTTTCTAGAAAAAATATAAGAGAAATGATTAATTTCAAACTAACAAATGATTAAATTATTTCTACAACTACTCGATCACCATAGGCAAGTGAAATACATAGTTCCATATACCTACCCATTTCTATTAAACCAACTATATAATAGGAAAGTTTTAAAATACACAAAACAACCTACATAAATCCATTTTCCAAGAGTTTACACCAATTGCTTCCACATATCAAATTTAAGCTAGAAGTTGGTCTAAGCCATTTCTATACCCAATTCCACACTTCCATAACAAGAGGCAAGTGACATTTATAGTTCTATGTACCTAACTCATAACACATAACACCCTAGGTTAGAAAATAAGCCAAAGTAGGAGGAATCCTACCTCTTGAAGCGTAAGATGAGCATAGAAAGCCTCAAGAACACTTCCTAAGCCCAAAGTTCTTGATTTCTCCAAAATCTTTTCTTTGGATCTTTGGTGAAATCCTTCATTCTTGGCACGTAGAAGTAGCCCTCATCGCGGTGATCAACTTTAACTCTTGGTCCAAGTCATTCCAACCCACAGAACTCCATGAATCAAAGAGAGAAAGGTACAGATTTTTGTTTTTCTTCTTCTCCTCCTTCCAACATTCAGACCAGCAGAGAAATGTCCCAAAATTAGATATTTAGTCCATATTTATACATTTTAATGCTTGGCCCACGTCGCGCCACACGCCTCCCTTTTTACTGGGTCCGTTTTCACCCTGAAATGATTAAATTTCGCTCCGGTTTAAGCTCAAAATATTTTATATGAAATTTTTTTAAATTATAATAAATTTTTAGGATTTTTCATTTTTTTGGGCATTTTTGAGGTAACTTGACACCCGTCGCCTCGAAAAATGTAAAAAATCCGACTCTCTTGAAATTTGACAAAAATTATCTGGGTAATTAGATTTCATGGGACGAATCCAACGGTGACGTCCGTTTCGTCATCCGAGCTCTAGATAAATATGGATTTTCAACTAGCACTATAGTGGCAAATTATCGTTTTACCCCTTTTCATAAAAAGTTCAAATTTTCTTGAGTTTTACGCAGTCTGTGGAGGACGTTCGAACGTGAATTGATGTTCGAACGTTGTCTTCTATTTTGATTTAGGAGCATTCAAACATTGTTTGACGTTCAAACGTGTATACTGGTCTTGCTTTATAAATGTTTGAACGCCAGATGGGGCCTGACCTTTTTCACTCAAGTGGTCTTTTGTGAAGTTCATTTCCACACTCTATGTAGAAGTCTATTCTTCAAATGATTCCAAGGGACGTTTGAACTTTGAATGGTGTTGGAACGTGGTACTCAAGTGCACTTTCTTCCTTGCTTGCTACAACACACCATGTTTCATCAGTCTTGCCTTCAATCAACTCAAGTGGACGTTTGAACGTTAGTTGGCGTTCGAACGTGGTACTCAAGTACCTTAGGGTCCTGGTGCTTGACTGCAACGCACTGTGTCTCAGCAGGCTAGTCTTGTCATAGTTCAAATGGACTTTCGAACGTGAGTTGGCGTTCGAACATTCTTGATTTGTTCTAAGCCTCTCCAATTTCATTCCCTAATGTGCTGGTGCGACGTTCAAGTGTGAATTTTGTTGCCCTCAAGCCATTGTTCACTTTAGAACCTGAAATATCCTTACTTGAACTCCATCAAAGTACAATTAGTCCTAAAAAGGCATAATAATATGCTACATTTAAGTACTAATCACACCCCCCAACCTAAATATTGTTAGTCTATAGTAATATAACACAAATGAAATGCAAATCTATGTCTAATGCATTTTTCGTAGTTCATCCGGTTGCATTTAGCTTATGCAACAAGCTGTTGAACCGCTAGGTTTACCCTAGTGAACGAGTGTTGTCTCGTGATAGTTTTCAGTAAAGCTACCCATAAACTTTAGTCGAACAAATGTGTATGTGTGATTGCTGACTAAAAATGAATTAGCATCATGGTTGTTAGGACACTCAACCCTCAATTGTGACTTATCCCCAACATTTCTTTTCCATTGGTACTTACTTTATGCAAAAATTAGCATTCTAGAAACAAGAATTGGAATACAACAATCATTCCCCTTTTTCCTCCTTCCATGGATAGCTTTGATTTAACAAACATTTCTCGGAATGCTCTCAGCAAAATAAATTGCTCCGATTATAGTGACTTATCTCTCAAAGGGCATGTGATCAGAAGATGGCCAATTGAAAAATCTCATGCGCAATTAGTATAAGAGTGAAGTTTTGAGGAAAATAGACTTTACTTTGGCATAATATCATGGAAGAATATTGATGCAAATAAATAAATTCTAGTTAACACACCTCACTTGTAGTAGACAACATACATATGCATCACACCTGAGATCACCTAGGGGTTTTTGTAGGTTGTAATGGGGCCAGAGGTCAGTGGCTAATGAAATGATGTCAATGATGATCAAAAGCTATCTTTTCACGCAGTGTTGCACACCTCCTTCTAGCTTCTCGACATTTTTCCTGGGAATGGGATTTCTTTCTTTCATTTTTCCCATTTTTCACTTTCTTGGCAATTTCCTGTCTCACAGTATCTTTCTCTTTCGGCTATTTCCACCGATTTTCCTTTTATTGAGCAGTAGCCACCATTGTCCTTTCTATTTTTCTTGCCACTCTGTATCATATTGATTTGCAAGAGGGTGCAAGAAATTAGATAGCAAGGTATGGTAAAAATATGCTTTTGTGGCTTGGTCATCACACGGGTTTTTTTCAAAAAAGAATTCATTCATTTAAGGCTCAAGCATGGATAACTAGGGATATACTTTTGTAAAATAATTAGCTAAGGCTCAAAGTTGATCCAAAGATGGCCTAAGATCCTTTCTTAAGTATGTGCATATGTACATGTATGCAAAAGTTTCCTGTGGGTTATAAAAATAGATCACTTTAGTTGCATCAATCAAAGCAAGATTAACGAGATTATTGAAAGAGATCGGAAGTGAAAGAGCTTACTTTGTGTAATTATTGGTATCCTCTCAAAAAGCACCATAAAGCTCAAGACTTACCATGGTTTTTTTTGTCATCTCCACTGATTATGTTGGGTGTTTTGAGGAATGTTGGTTATATAGCGATTCCATTTTCGAGTTTGATCACTGTATATCTCAAGAATAGAAAATACTAATGTACATTTGACAATTAAATCATAGAGATAGTATCAAGGTTCCAAAAAAAAAATGAGGTTTTACGTCTTGGTTGTTAAGTTGAGGTGTCAAATCGATCATGTACTTGGTCATTTTCACAAGCAATAATAACATCCATATCTATTTTGTTATTTATTAACAATAATTAAAGTACTAATCTTATACATGTATTTTAAACAAATAAGAGAGATAAACTGAATCATTCATTCCATAAAGGATGATGTGTCTACAATAATGTCAATGATTATATTGATCCATTCAAAACATAAGTTCAACTATCCACAATCAACTCTAAAAAGAAATAAAGATCGCCCATAAGTACAAATATCCACAATAATCACAAATGAAAAAAAAATCCACAAGAATTATCAAGAAGAAACCCCCCCCCCCACAATAGTACAGAAATTTCCTAGAAACTATTCAAAAGAAGAAACAACAAACAACCCCAAACAAGAACAGAAATCAACCACTCCCCCTCAAGAATAGAAATAATCATCTCAATCCACTCCTTCATCTCTACCAACTCCACTAGCACCACCAGGCTCACCCCTCAAATAGCCAAGAATCTCCTCCTGTTGTCAGAGAATCTTGTCTTGGTTGGCCTCGATGCGAAGCATAATCTCTTAGTGCTCTGTAAGTGCTGGTGCCTGCCTCCTCTTGAGTCTGCATATGCGCTCTTTCTAACTCCCTCTTCTCCTCTGCATCAAGCTCATCATGTACCTCATCAACTCCCCGGGTCGGTGGCACCTCTTGTCTTGCTGCTGGGGTGCCCCTATGCCCTTGGTTTCTCTTGAAAGAGCTATTGTTTAGTAGCCCCATTGGCTTTTGAACTCCATTTCAAGCGTCACCCTAACCCCATTATCAGTGCATATCTCAGTCACCAAAGTGCCAAAAGGGAGTGCACTCCTCTTTGCATCACACTCGTTCTTCATTTCACTAAAAATCAATGAGGAGAGAGGTCAATGATATGCCCTCTTCCTAGTGCATAGAGCAAGCAAGCCATTTTAGGCAAAATCTCATTTTTCTATCCTATAGGGGCGAGGTTAAACATCGCAATCAAATTTAGTATTTTGTACTTATTGGTGAGTTCCCCTTGTCTAAAAAATCTCCTTCCTCCCCATGAAAATTCAGCCATCCCAATCAATTCCTTCCTAACACTATCCAAAGCAACATTTTTTGTGGCGGGTAAGTTGGGTTTTGCACCCGAGGCACCTCTTTCCTTATTTCCAAAATATATGCCTCATCCACATCAATGTGGGTGCCTTTAATGTATGTTTGGATGTCATCGTTGATGATCTCAGCGTTGGAGTATAACTCCCTCACCAAGTCAATAATGACATCGCCACCACTCCTCAAAAACCACACCCATTCCCTCCCTCCGTTTCCTCCAAAATTCCCAATTTCGTAAATTCAGTAACAACAACATCTCTTTCACTGACTATATCATGGTTTTGAAAGAAATTCTCATACCTTTCGGCTTTGAGTACACTGAGAAACCTTGTTCGATCATACCTCTTCATCATTTGCCTCCTCTCTCTTTCCTCAATGACTTCTTCTACAAAGTTAGGTTCTTGGTTTACTGGTTGATTGTGCCTGGCAGGAAGCTTGACCCTAGGCATGGTGTTTTCTCGATTTTGAGCTTGAGAGGGTGTGAAAATCTTGAGTTTTCTTGTGAAGATGATGATTTTGGATGTGGAAATGAGTTTGGGATGGTCCATTTTAGGTAGAATTGAGGAATGGGTGGAGTTTTGAGAGCTAGGGGTGAAAAGGGGTTCTAGGTTTTGGAGGATTTTGGAGATTTTGAACTGGGGAAGATGGTCCATGCTTTTATAGTCTGAGGAGGAACGTTCAAACGTTCATGTCATTCAAACATTTGTAGAAGAATTTTAACAAAAATTTTTGAATGTTAAATGTTGTTTGAACGTGGTGAGCTCCCAGTACTTTTGAGTTATGTTAGAGACCAAAGACTGTAAGCTCCTGTCGTTCGAATGTGCTTCTGGCGTTTGAACGGACTGAGCTTCCAGTACTTTTTGTTTCCATCAGAGACTTCATCAGAGGCTGAGTACTGTAAACAAGCGACATTCAAACATCAATTGTCGTTCTAACATTGAACCAAAATTTAAGAAAATTTCTACACTACTCTACACACAATCACAAAAGTTTATTTATAAAAATTTGAACCAAATTTCATGGTGTCTCAAGAAAAATCTCTACCCACACTGTAAGTTGATATTTTGTGACATTCCTTACTCGGCCCATGTTTTCATTTCAGTCAAAATAGTTTATACAAAATACAAAGATTTTTACACAAATTCGGACCTTTGGCTTTCGTCCCTAACAAAAATACACTTTTCCATAGTTTAAAAAGAAGTCTAATTCGAGTCTTCATTTTTCTCCGTGCCTTTTGAACAACCAGTAACTCACCCAATTTCCTCTCACAAATTGGTTAAGTAGAGTATCAAAATAGGATGGAGTTTTAGGATAATCCTTACTCTGCCCATTCACTATGCAGTCTAATCGATCGAGTGCACGGCCAGAAATTGATTCAGAACACTGGTTATATTTCTTCTCGTAAAAGACTCTACCACACTGTTTACAAGTACCAAGTCTTTTGGCACGACGGCGTTTAGAAAAAGTGCTTCTGCCGCACAGGAGTTTCGCTTGTTGTTATTTGATCTCATTCTTTCTCACCAATCTTGCTTTTCTCATGACCACATTATGCACATCAGAAGGAAAAATGCGTAGAACTCCCAAACTAAACCAAAAAAGTTTATCATCCATGCTTTCTACACTTTAAGACCCACTATCTGGTTCTTTAACATCTGCCAGTCACAAAGATGATCAAAGCTGACTCATAGACATAATCATTTATACAAGGTATAAAATATGATCAAGAATAGCAACAACAACAAAAACAAAAAAATTCTACGTTACCGGCACATATGAACAATAATTCTCACCTCCTAACCTAAACTGAACATTGTCCCTAATGTTTCGAATTTACCAGTTTGTGGATTTTGGAGATGAGGTTGAAAGGTTGAGATCCATTAAATTGCTAAAACCTATAGTTAAAAATACACAAATCAATCATCCCTGCACAGATATGGGTTTCGGGTAAGCTGGTAAACCTTGTCTGTCAGTGCAAAGAGAAGCAGAAGACCCATAAGCAAATACAAGATTAAAATAAAAAGTATGAAACATAATATTGTGTCTGTGGAGTGTGTGGTCATGGTGCTGTTAGGGCTGGGTCTAGTTGTAGAGAACGGTGAATAGAGAATAAGAATAAGCAGAAGAAGAAGGAAAAAGGAAAAAGGGGAAGGGTGGTGGGGATAAAGAGAAAAAAGGGGTGGGGGCCTTATAAAGGCGTCCTATTGGGTCAGGTTTTTGCCTGACTCGACCCCTTTTTGTGTCAGCAAGTGCGATTCTCGGAGGGGTTTTTTGGATCCATTAAAAGAATGGTCTCTATATTTTTGATAAAGTCCCCCACAAAGGGTTTCAATCGCTGTCCATTAAAGGTAGAGATATTACTATTCGATAGGTTCTCCATTTCCACTGCCCCATGTTCAAACACTGTTTTGACAATGTATGGTCTAGTCCATCTTGACTTCAACTTGCCAGGAAAAAGGCAGAGTCTTGAATTGAAAAGCATAACCTTTTGATCAGGTTTAATAGACTTCCGCACTATGTTCTTGTCATGAAAATTTTTCATCCTGGATTTTGCAATCTTATCATTTTCATATGCTTCATTTCTCAATTCCTCCAATTCATTAATCTGAAGTTTTCTTGCTAGTCTGGCTTTTTCCATGTCAAAGTTCATTGCCTTAATAGCCCAGTATGCCCTATGTTCCAATTTCACAAGTAGGTGACAAGGCTTTTCATAAACTAATCGGTAAGGAGACATGCCTAAAATTATTTTAAAAGCAGTACGATATGCCTAGAGTGCATCAGTTAGTCTTGACGACCAATCTTTGCGGTCTAGATTTACCAATTTTTCTAAAATTAATTTGATCTCCTGATTAGTTAGTTCAGCTGGTACACTAGTTTGTGGATGGTATAGGGTTGCAATTTTGTGAAAAATCAAGTATTTTTCCATCAGATTCTAGAAATGGCGATTGCAAAAGTCAGCACCCCCATCACTTATGATGGATTTTGGGATTCCAAACTAGGATAAAATATTTTTTTTCAAAAACTTGATCACCATTTGATGATCATTATTCCGGCATGGAATTGCCTCAATCCATTTGGATACATAGTCTATGGCTACAAAATGTATAGATAGCCAAAGGAGAGGGAAATGGTCCCACAAAATCAATGCCCCAATAGTCAAAAATTTCAATTATCAGAATGGGGTTTAGAGGCATCATGTTTCTCTTTGAAATATTTTCCAACCTTTGACATCTAACGCAAGTTAAACAAAAGGCATGGACATCTTTGAAAAGTGAGGGCCAATAAAATCCACCCTGCAGGATTTTCGCAACAGTTTTTCTAGATGAAAAATGGCCACCACATGCTTCAGAATGACAAAATGCTATTACCTATTTGCTTTCTTAAGCGGGGATGCAACATCTTATGATTTGATCCTTACAAACTTAAATATGTACGAACCTTCCCAAAAAAAGTCACGAACCTCCCTCAGAAATTTTGTTTTTGTCCATGGGAGTAAAGGATGGAGGGAGTATTCTAGTAGCCAGGAAGTTAGCAATATCAACGTAGCATGGGGATTCATCAATCATGAATAGCTATTCATCAAGAAATTTCTCATTGATCGACAATCTATCCTCATGAAATTTAGAAGTTAACTTGGACAGATGGTCTGCCACCACATTCTCAACACCCTTAATGACCAGGTCAAACTCTTGAAGTAAGAGTATCCATCGTAAGAGCCTTGGTTTGGTATCCTTTTTTGTGAGCAAAATTTTTAATGCTGGATGGTCAATGAACATAGTAACAGAAGAACCAACAAGATAAGGATGAAATTTTTCCAAGGCAAACACTACCGCAAGCATTTCTTTTTCAGTTATTGAATAATTCATTTGAGCATCATTCAAAGGTTTCCTTGCATAGTAAATAACATGTGGTTTCTTATCTTTTCTTTGTCCCAATACAGCACCTACAACATAGTCACTTGCATCACACATAAGCTCAAAGGGTAGAGTCCAGTTAGGTGGTTGCATTATTGGGGCAAAAATTAACATGCCTTTAAGCTTGTCAAAAGTTTTTGGCACATTTCACTCTAATCAAAGATTACATCTTGACTCAGGAGATGACACATAAGTTTTGCTATGGTACTAAAATCTTTTATGAATCTCTTGTAGAGTCCTGCATGTCCCAGAAATAATCGGATATCTTTCACAGTCTTGGGAGCAGACAAGTTCCCAATCAGATCTATTTTGGCCTTGTCAACTTTCATGCCCTCAGACTATAAAATGTGACCTAAGACAATGCCTTGTGTTACCATGAAATGATATTTTTCCCAATTAAGCACCAGATTGGCTTCCTGACATCTTATCAACACTTTTTCTAGTTGGCCAGACACAGATCAAATGAGTCACCATAAATAGAGAAGTCATCCATGAATACTTCCAAATTTTTTTGACTATGTCACTGAACAAACTCAACATGCATCTTTGGAATGTTTTAGGAGCATTGCAAAGTCCGAACGACATCCTTTTAAATGCAAAGGTGCCAAAGGGGCATGTGAATGTGGTTTTCTCATAATCATTGAGTGCTATCTCAATTTGATTGTACCCAGAATAGCCATCTAAGAAATAGTAAAATCCATGGCCTGCAATTCTCTCTAGAACCTGGTCCAAAAAAGGAAGAGAGAAATGGTATTTTCTAGTCACCAAATTGAGCTTTCGATAGTTAATACACATCCGTCATTCTATGACGACTCTAGTTGATACTAGTTCATTGACTTCATTTTTGACTACTGTAACCCCAGACTTTTTGGGCACAACTTGGGTTGGGATAACCCATTTACTATCGGAGATGGCTAAGATTATCCTTGCATCTAAGAGTTTAAGCACCTCCATTTTCACAACTTCCTTTATGTGAGGGTTCAGTCGTCGCTGCATTTGATGAGAGGGTTTTGAATCCTCTTCCAGGTATATAGCATGATTACAGATTAACGGGCTTATATTTTTCAAATCAGCGATGGTCCACCCAATGGTGCTTTTGTGGCTTTTAAGAACTTCAATCAGTTTTGACTCTTGCAAGTCTGTGAGCTTAGATGAAATTACCATTGGCTATGACTCGTCCTCTCCTAGAAATGCATATTTGAGGTAAGATGGGAGAGGTTTCAATTTAGGCTTTGGTGGCTTGACATTGGATGAGAGTGGCTTTGTGCCACTTGGCGAAAGTTCCTCGAATTTAGGGGTCCATGTATCAACAGCATGAGTCGGGCAATTCTTTGGATCATCATATGTTGTTTCAGATGTGATGGATTCTGACAAAGAAAGTTTAGTGGAATTTTCACAGAATGTGTTATTTAGATGGTCCTAAACCAAAGACTCAATGAAATTTATTTCTCTTTCTTCTTTGTCCTCTCCTAAGTGTTTGGCAACATTGAAAATATTTAGCTTAAGAGTCATATTCCCAAAGGTTAATTTCATGATCTCATTCCTGCAATTAATTAGTGCATTTGAAGTTGCTAGGAAGGGTTGACCAAGAATAACGGGAATTGGATTCTCTGAATACTTTGCTGGCTGAGTATCTAAGATGATGAAGTCAATAGGGAATACAAAGTTGTCCACTTGGACAAGTACATCTTCAACAATACCCCTAGGAATTTTGACAGATCTATCTGCCAATTGAAGTGTGACACTCGTGGGCTTGAATTCTCCCAGACACAACTGCTGGTAAATAGAAAATGGGAGCAAATTGACACTTGCTCCAAGATCTAATAGTACTTGTTCGATTCTAAAATTTCCAATGACACATGACACAGTTGGACACCCTGGATCTTTGTATTTTGGAGGAATTTTGTGTTAAAGTAAGGCACTGACATGTTCTGTCAAGAAGGTTCTTTTTTGAACAGGCTGGCTTCTCTTGACTGTGCACAAGTCTTTCAAAAAATTTGGCATAAGATGGAACCTGTTTGATTGCATCCAGAAGTGGGATATTGATTTTTACTTGCTTGAAGTGTTCGTAAATTTTTGGCTGATTATTCAACTTCTGTGCAGTTTTGAGTCTATGAGGGAAAGGAGCAGTAATAGAACACGAGGGTTCTTATTCCCTTGGTGGCTCTGGTTCTTGTTCAATCATGGGCTCGGGTTCCTCGTCTTTCTCACATTCAGGCTCAATTGTTTCAGTCTCAATTGGTGGATTGACTGAGATTGACTTAGGTTTTGACTTTGGAAGTAGCATGCCTTTGATTGTCTTTTCAATCACCTTGCCACTTCTTAATGTAGTGACAACTTAGGCTTGGCCTTGTGGTTTTTCCATGGTTGTGGGATTTCCCACTTGAAATTGGCATTGTGGTGGTTTTGGTTAGGCAGAAAACTTGCCCTTCTCATGTGTGGTCATAGATTGGGTCAATTTTTGGATGTGGCTTTTAAGATTCTCGAAAGATTGAGTGGTCTGTGTTTTGAAATCAGTAAAAGCCTGAGTGAAACTATTGTTGTAGTTCATTTGGATGTGCATGAACTGATTCAAAGTATCCTCAAGGTTCCTCTTTTGTGGTGGTTGGTATGGTTGGTATGCGGGAGGTCATTGAAGTGATGAGTGTGAACCTTGTTATTGGTTCATGGGAGTTGGCTGTGTGTTTCTCCAACTGAAGTTTGGGTGGTTCCGCCACCCTGGATTATATGTTTCAGAGTATGGGTTGGAGTAAGGCTTGTTGAAGTTGGAGGCAAGATTTGTTTGTTCCAACAAAACCTCTTTGAATGCTGGAATGGTAGGACACTCCCCAGTAGGGTGTCCTATCAGTGCACAGATCCCACACACTTGTTCTGTGGGAGAGCTAACATCAACTTGATGAACCTTTTTCATCTCTAAAGCTTCAAGCTTTCAAGATAAGGTGGACATTTTTGCTCTAAGGTCATCGTCATATTTCAAGACATACTTACCCCCTTGGGAAGTAGATGGTTTAGTTTCAACAATGGTAGCGGAGGCTAAGTCCCACATTTGAGAACTGTCAGATGTGGTGTCAAAGAAATTGAATGCCTCATCTGGAATTTTGCTCATAAACTCTTCTTGAGCCATCATTTCGACAAACTGACGTAGTCTAGTAGGCAAGGAGTCATAAAAAAATCCTACCAAAGTCCAATTCTCAAAAGCATGGTGTGGGCAAGACTGGAGTAGATCATTGAATCTCTCCCAACTTTGGTAAAAGGTTTCCCTTTCTTTGACTGAAAAATTCATGATTTGCCTTTTCAATGCATTGGTGCAGTGTAGAGGAAAAAACTTTCTGAAAAATTCATTTTGTAGTGCCCGCCAGTCAGGTATTGAAAGAGCTTTTAAAGAATTTAGCCATTGTTTAGCTCTATCCTTTAGAGAGAATGAAAAAAGTTTCATTTTGGCTAGCTCAAAATTGTCTTGAAACATTCCACATACTTCCTCAAACTCTTTTATGTGTAGATATGGATTTTCTGTTTCGAGTCCACAGAATTGAGGGAGTTGTTGAACTGTCCCCGTCTTTATAGTAAAGAGGGGTGTATCTTCAGGAAAGATAAAACAAGAGGGGACACTATTTCTTGTGGGATTTAAGTAATCCCTCAGAGTTCGAATGTTAGGCACTTCCCCCTCTCTCACAGGAATTTCTTCTCGTCTCTCACCATTCACCATTATATTTTCACTAGAGTCTATTACTAATCTAGGTGAAAGTGGTTCTGGTTGTTTCATAGACCCAGAGGATTCTGTTGGCAAATTTTGATAGTGAGGAGCATTTTCAGACATAAAATTAACTAAAACAATTTTATACACATTAAAGCAAATTTATAAAAAAAAATGAGGTCTTTTTACCTTTTACTGTAAACACCATTTATGGTTCCTCGACAACGGCACCAAAAACTTGACTTGATTCGAAATGTATACACCCAAGTGTAGGCAGTTAAGTTGTAGTAATAATCTGGTTAAGTCCAGAGTCGAATCCACAGGGAACTATGATTGGTGTTTTGAAGTAAGCAATAATAGAGACCAAGTGACTGGGAATTTTGAGAGTTTGGAGTGGTGAGATTTCTTGAATAGAGTAGAAGATTCTTTTCAAGAGTTTTCTAGACAAAATATAAGATAAATTAACAAAGATAACAACCACTCTTTAGTTCGAAGATCAGAACATGTAATTGATTATCTGGTTTATTATGTTTGTGCTGTATAACTCAATTAACTCCTGTGTCAATAGCAAGTTAATCAAAAAATAAAGATGGACTATGAAAATTAAGCACATGATTCTGATGTCATTCTAGAAGTTTACAAGAATTATTTGTGCTGAGACTTAATCCGTCTACAAACAAGCATGTGTTTCTACAAGGCATCCAACTATGGCATTACTGGTCCATTCTTTGAATAAAGCGCAATAATGGTGGAGATTGAAAGGTTTTCATGAAAAGCTAGTAGGGGTGCTTGCCTTGAACCAACGGGCCTTTCTATGCAGGAGTCATCCGTATCATAGAAGGAGCCCTTGGTTATACAAAGTACCTCAACTTTGCTAGATGCATTCAATCATCCAATCAGCAAGTGGAATATAAAGCTTTAAAGGATAAAAGAGTTGCACAAACATAACTTCCGGATAATCTTTACATATTCATCACCTCTTACTAAAGAGTGAATGAGGAACTACTCACTTTTCATGGCCTTGACAAAACTAAAAAAGTGAGTGATACTCATCCCTCTAAGTAGAGGAGCTACTAAGTGAAGCAAACTAAACAAAGAGCTTATCTTTAATGAAGAATAAGTGAATTACATTCCACCCTTCACAGCTTTGGTAAAGTTCTAGAAAAGTGGAAGAGTTTCACTCTTCTAAGAAAGAAGAATGCTCAAGCAATGGAAGTGAAATACATGAACAATAAAAGTAGAAGAAAGCTAGTTGCTTTTGGAGGGTTTCCACCACAACCAAAAGATGAGTTATCTCTATTGATACTTGTAAATAAAAGCAAGTAAAACTACAAGGGGAGTCTAAACCTCCATCATGGTTGTCTCAACATAAATGTAAAGACTTGACATAAATAAATAAGAGACTTCAACTACAAGGGGAGTCTAAGCCTCCATCATGGTTGATACCAATGCAAAATGAAAACATAAACATAAATGGACAAGGACTAGCTCTCTACTTTACTTATCAAGAGAAAAGGATTTTCTTCCTAAGCCTTTACTCTACAAGGGGACGAATGCCCCCTTTCAAGCTCCCAACATAAGACTATTTATAGGCAAGAAAGGGGGGAAGGAAACAAGAAGATAAGAGAGGATAAGTGAATAGTATTTGTCACCCATCAAAACCAACTACTCTACAGGCAGTCTGTGGAGGACGTTCGAATGTTGTCTTCTGTTCTGCTTTAGGGGCATTTGAATGTTGTATGACGTTCAAACATATCTACTGGTCTTACTTTATAAACGTTCGAACGCCAGATGGGGCCTGACCTTTTCCATTCAAGTGGTCTTCTGTGAAGTTCATTTCCACACTCTATGAGAAGTCTGTTCTTCAAATGATTCCAAGGGATGTTCGAACGTTGAATGGCATTTGAACGTGGTACTCAAGTGCACTTTCTTTCTTGCTTGTTGCAACACACCATGTTTCATTAGTCTGGCCTTCAATCAACTCAAGTGGACGTTCAAACGTTAGTTGGCATTCAAACGTGGTACTCAAATACCTTAGAGTCCTGGTGCTTGACTGCAGCACACTGTGTCTTAACAGACTGGTCTTGTCATAGTTTAAATGGACGTTCAAACGTGAGTTGACATTCAAACGTTCTTGCTTTGTTCCAAGCCTCTCCAATTTCATTCCCTAATGTGCTGGTGCGACATTCAAGTGTGACTTTTGTTGCCTTCGAGCCCTTGTTCACTTTAGAACCTGAAATATTCTTACTTGAACTCCATCAAAGTAAAATTACTCCTAAAAAGGCATAATAATATGCCACATTTAAGTACTAATCAACTAGTTATCAATCTCAGCTCACATCATAAGCTATCACATGTTGTCCCATTCAAGATAACAACTTTACTATTTTAATTTAATTTCCTAATTACACACACTCTTCGTGGGATCGATAGTTGGACTTAAAATTGAGAAAAATACAATTTGACCACTTATACTTGGGTGTATACATATAAATCCAATCACAAAAAAGTGCGAATCAGCAGGTATGGGGGAAGCAAGCTCACTTTCATCAACCAATTTTTCTTTCTCACCCACCTCATTACTCACCTCTCCCCCTTCAGTGTCCCCCTTGGTCTCTTTTTCTTTTGGCAAAGTGGCCTTGGGTGAGAACTTTGGCACAACGATCTTATCAATTTGTTTGCCACTACAAAGGGGGGTAACCACCTTGAGTTGCTCACAACTTTCTTTGGTGGGCTCGGATGACTCAATCATATGTTGGCCCTTAGGGTTCTGTTGGGGTTGAGCAGGAAATTTCCCCTTCTCTTGTTGTGATATCCCTATGGCATTGATAGTTTTTGTGAGTTGAGTCGACATGTTGCTGTTAAAGGTGGTTTGTCTTTGATTAAAGGTAGTATGGCTTTGAATGAAAGAATGAACCACATCCTCAAAACTCTTTTTGTGGGGAGGTTGGTAAGTGGATGGGTTGGATGGTCATTGTTGATTAAACTTTTGTGGAGGTGGACCTTGGGAGAAATTCTGTGGAGATGGGTTTTGTGAATACCCTTGCGGATTAGACTGGGAGTATTGAGATCTAGATGCTTGCCCTTGACTTGTTAATGACCTTGCCTAGGAGGCACGGGAGGTGAATATGTATTAGAACAATGAGGAGTGGGATTCTCATTTCTTCAACTAAAGTTTGGGTAATTGCTCCATCCTGAATTGTAAGTGTTTGAGTGAGGGGAGAATGATTGCCTTGTTTTTGTTAAAGGCATTGACTTGCTCGTGATACACTTCCTTAAGTGCTGGAATATTAGGGCACTCCGATATAGAATGCTCCATACTCTCACAAATTGATCAAGACTCCTCAATTTTTGCAACACTGGATACCTCGTGCCTTCTATTAACCTCAAGACTCTCAACTTTTCATGATAAATTGGCAATTTTTGAAAGCAAGTCTTCCTGGTCTCTCAAGTCATAACTCCCTATTGCACATCATATCGATGAACTGTCGATGGCCCAGTGTGATTCCTTCATAGAAGAAACTCTCCAATTGCCATGGTTCAAAGGCATGGTGTGGAATAGATTGTAGCAATTCCTTGTAACGATCCCAACATCGGTAGAATTTCTCATTGGACTTCTCTGAAAAGTTTTGAATTTTTTTTAAGAGCGGTGGTTTTAGGCACTGGAAAAAATTTGTTTAAAAATTCGGAGAGCATTTGAGTCCAAGATGTGATGGATCGAGGCTTCAAGGAATTAAGCCACATTTTTCCCTTATCTTTCAGGGAAAAGGGGAACAATTTCATCCTAGTTATATCTTCTATTCCATGATTGGTGAGGAAGGTCGCAACTATTTCCTCGAACTCCTTTATATGCAAATAAGGGTTCACCCTTTCAATTCAATGGAACATGGGAAGGAGTTGCAACATCCCTGGCTTAACTAGGAAGCCATGAGCTTGGACTGGTAAGAGGATGTATGAGGGTGTGGTGCTTCGTGTGGGTTGAAGGTAATCCCTCATTGACCTCGTCGGACGCTCAATACGGATGTTGTTGCCTTCATTCATAGGAAAGGGGAAATTGCATTCGTAGATTAGGCATTCTAGCATCTTGCACTCCTTTGAATGTTCGGATTAGCACCTACATTCTCAAAATTAACTTGCATCCTCGGGTGGGTCTTGGTCAATATTCATATCGGGGCCCAAGTGTTGTCTAACTAATCGATTTTGTTTATCTCGTCCCCATATATAACAAACTATCTACAAATGAAAATGTACACAACAAAAGTATGTACACAGAGCAACGTACCTCAGCCCATGATGACAATCATGAGCCTTACCCCCTTTGTCTGAAAATTACCTTCTTGATTCAACGCTTTGCTTTCCTTGGCAACGGTGCCAAAAACATTTAATGTTTTTTGTTGTATTCCCTATTATCCACACAAGAACCCTCGATGTGTATATGACCTATGTAAGTGGGTGAGTGTTGTCTGAATTTGATATTGACAATTTACGTGCAAGTATAATGATCAACAAGTAATAAAATGATAAGTAGAGTATTGTTCCCACGGAGAAATATTGCTAATAACTTCCAAGTACTAACTTTATATCAATTCGATTTTATTTAAACAATTGGAATTAAACTATGAATTCACTAACTAAAAACTAAATCTAAATTTAATAATCAAGGGTTGAATTTACCGAATAAAAGAAGTTAAGATTACAACTTCCCTTAATGCTTCGTATAAATCTTTCTAACTCTCTTTACAATTAATTTATCAAAATAAGTTGTTAACTGAGAACTCAAAGTTATTTATCAAACCTCTTCCGATAGTTAGATAAAATTATCTATCCCAATTAAATTACTATATTCTTATGAAAAATAAGTTAAAATAGATTCATTAAGTTCAAACTCTCATAAAAGTTACACACGACATATAGGTATATTTCTATCTTATACACAAACCCAACTATTCAATCCTAAGAAGAATTAATCAGACGCAAGTCATCATATTCAGATCTAAACCTAGAAGTCATCTCTCAATTTTATCTAGGTTATCAAACTAATTGTTGGCCACACAATCATACATCAATAACAAAATATGACAAACAACTCATATAAGATCAATAAGAACTAGAAATGAGAGTAGATTAATTTAAGTAGACATAGGTTCCGTTGCAATCTTAATAAAAATTTAGTTCATAACGTAATTGAAAAACATCATTCTAAAATTAAAAAACATCTTAGGAAATCAAGAAATAAAAGTAAGAGAAAAGAATGAAACCTTAGGTGCAATCTTCAATCTTTCTCGAGCCTTCAAGACCAATTTTCTTCGGGTCGATTACTTCTATTCTTGTCTTCAATTTTCTTCCAATTCCTTGGTCTTTTCAGATGTTTTCATCCCCCAAAGTTAGAATATCCTTTCCCCACACAAACCCTAGCATATATGTAACTTTAGAGTCCAATTTCAGTTTAAAAATAAGGTAAAATTCCCGTCACGGACCAACACAAGCACAGTTGTGCCAGAAATCAGTGCAAGGGTGCTAAATGGACAGAATGTTAGTGCAGGGGCGCACCCTCACAATTAAGCTTAAAATGCCCTTGTTGTTTCCTCTTCAAAAATCCAACATTTTGGCTCCAAACTGACCTTATTTCCTCCCAAATGATCATGATTCCTTCTAAATGATCATCCCTACAAAATAACATCAAAACACACAAAATAAATAAAAAGGAACATAAAATAATTAAAACTTGCAATTTCATCAAACTGAAAATACTCAATTCGTAGGTATAAAACCCACTTAACAGTGAGTGTCACTCTCACTCGGGTTCAATGGAAGCAATGGGAAAACGGATGTGCGGTGGAATGAAATGTACGTGTGTGTGTGTAAAGAAAAGTGCTCCTCAAGTGCAAAGAGGCTTTCGAGTGTCATGTTTTACTTGGAAATAGTATTCCAAGGTTGTCTCCTTAGTGAAGGATGTTAATCGGATTGAAGGTGATTTTGGTGAAAATGGAAAATGTAAAAATCTTTGTTGTTTGAGTTTGGTGATTTTTTGTTTGTGATAGAAAAATGAAATGGAACAAGTGTTGGCTAATCCAAAGGGGTCACTTCAATGGGAATGCCAAGTCAACTCGAGACCTTCCTCCAATGATGTCTAGATGTTCGATTGATTCGTAGGAAGCGTGGGACTAAAATGGAGGTAAGGATTCAAGCGTACCCCGTGACAATGCCTATGGTGTATCAAGAACTCACAGCACGTCCACACTCATCCTTGTCAAACCGAATCTACGTACACTATGAGGAGGAAACAAAATGAGTTGAAGTAGCATACCCCAGAGGAGTACTCCCTTGGATTGGATAACTATACGCTTAGCTACTCATGTTTAAATCAATAACATAAGTGAAATGAAGAGACATTGAATAGAAATGAAGCTTGGAATTTAACTAATGCAAGAAAACACAAAACTACATGAAAATGCATTCAATATCCATTTAAAGCTTGAAATGTAGAAAACTCAAATACATTAATGGTAGAAGTTAAGATACTCAACTAAACTTGAAATGTATTGGAAATAAATGACATTAAAGACAATAAAGGAAGCTTACAAGATACTTCAAAGAGATTACAAGTGAAATGGATGGAAGAAAATGTAAAAATCTTAAGCTTTCTCTCTCGAACTATGTCTTCTACCTAGAGCTCCCCTCTCTACAATGTAATACAATTAGAATAATACATAATGAATCCCTATTTTCATCCATAGAGACCTCCTTAGTTGTGTGACGGGCCTCCCATCAAGAGGGGGGCTAATTGGATGGAATGTTGCAGGCTAGGACAAGCATAGCCTTCCCCTTTGTTTGCCTTGCTCTTCTCTCTCCTCGTCACTAATGCCAAGGCCTTCAAATTCCAACTAGAGGTGAAGGGAGGCTTGTAGATGTGTAAAGGATGTCAGGGGACCTATTGGAGAAATGTAAGTGGGACCCCCAAATGGCAGAGCTTGAGTTATAGACTGTCTGGACAATCTTGGCAAAACCTTCCAGAAGGTCGACACAAACCTTCTAGAAGGTTTGTGCAAAAACAGTTAAATGAGCATTCTAGTAAGGAAAACCTTCCAAAAGGTATATGCAAACCTTCCGGAAGGTTCATTCCAATAGACAAAACTTTCCAGAAGGTTTCTAGCAGTGAATAGGCAGACCAAGCACAAACCTTCCAGAAGGTTTTCATCCAAAATGCGATTTTCTTGGTTTCTTCACCCTCCAAGTCTTCCTTTAATCCATCCCCTTATCTTCATTGAATTCAAACTCTTCATTAGGGGTATAACTCTAACCATTTACACCTTTTCACCTACATTTACACAAAACTCCATTAAAGCTAAGATAAAACACATTTCTTCCTAATTTGATGACAAAAGCAAATATAAAAGGGCATATTAGCATGCAATATATGTAATGTTTTTGTGCTAATCACATTGCATAACTCAAATGGCATGCGTTAGTATACAAAGGTATCGAAGAGGCAAATGAAGGTGGTCTTTCCTTGATCATCCAATGCTATCTCTATCTGATGGTATTAGGAGTAGCCATCCAAGAAACAGTAGAATAGATACCCGGCCACCCTTTCCAACACTTGGTCAAGGAAAGGCAAGGGGAAGTTGTATGTTCTTGTGCACGAATTGAGTTTTCGATAATAATGCACACCCTTCATCTGGTAACCACCCTTGTTGGAATTAACTCGTTCTCCTTATTTGCAACTATTGTGACTCCTGATTTATTGGTTACTACTTGTGTAGGGCTAACCCACTTACTATCGACAATTAGAAACATGATGCCCACATCAAGTAGCTTGAGTACCTCATCCCTCATCGCCTCTTTAATAGTGGGGTTGAGTCTCCGTTGTGGTTGTCTGGGTGGTTTTCTGTCTTCCTCCAAGTAAATCCTATGAGTGCAAATGAGGGGACTAATCCCCTTGATGTTGGCTATGGTCCACCAGATGACTCCTTTTTGCCTCCTCAATACACATAACAACTCCTCCTATCGTGCCTCCAATGTTGAGCCTATTATCACCAGGAAAGTATTATGCTCCCCTAAGAATCCATATTTGAGGTAGGATGGCAATGGCTTCAACTCCAAGTTCGGAGTTTGTACAGTGGATAGAAAGATATTTTTCTCTTACAATAGAAGTATCTCAAATGTTGGGGTCCATTTTTCTACCCCTTGTAAATTTTTGGCTTCTCTTGATCAACAATCTCCTCCACTGACTTCAAAGTGCTCAATATCTCCAAGTGATCCTTCAACAAAGTGTCAATCCAGTTGATCTCATGTACTTCTTCGTCATCCCCCGGTTGCTTGCACAAGTTGAACTCGATAAGGTCAATTGTCATATTCCTGAATCCAAGCTTCATAAGTCCATTCCTGTAATTAATCACGACATTAGAAGTAGCAAGGAATGGCCTACCTAGTATGACAGGAATTTATGAGCTAGCAACTACATGAGTATCAAGTACAATAAAATCAACAAGGAATAGAAATTATCAACTTGAACTAAGACATTTTCAACTACTCCCCTCAGTGTTCTAATGCTTCAGTCCACCAATTGAATAGTGATTGGAGTTGGCTTCAACTCTTCAAGTTGGAGTTGTTGATACATTGAATAGGGTAGGAGGTTGACACTTTCTCCCAAGTCAAGAAGTGCTTGCTCCACTCAGCAATTCCCTATTATGATGGCAATGGTTGGGCAGCTGAGGTCTTTGAACTTTGGTGGTGTCCTGATCCTCAAAATGGAGCTCACTTGCTCGATGAGGAATGTCTTCTTGTGCACGTTCAACTACCTCTTCACTGTACACAAGTTCTTCAAAATATTTGCACATGATGAGATTTGTTTTATGGCATCGAGGAGTGGGATGTTGATTTTCACCTGCTTCAACATTTCAATTATGTTAGAATAATTAGTGCTTGTTGGCGTTCACCCTAATCTCAAAACACAAACCCTTGAATGTGTATATAGCTTTTGTGTGTAGGTGAGTGTCACTCTCCCTCAGGTTCAATGCTAGAAATGGAGAAAACATGTCTTGTGGATGAAAATATGTGTGTGCAAAAGTGATCCCCAAGTGTAGAGAGACTTTCGATGTCGTGTTTTACTTGGAATGGAGTATTCCAAGTTCGTCTCCTTAGGGAAGGTTGGTCAAATTGTGGTGAAAGTGATTTTGTAAAAATGAAAAAATGTAAAATCTTGTGAGTTTGTGTTTTGGTGAGTGGAGTTTTTGCTAAAAATTTAATGAAAACAAGGTTGGCTTATTCGAAAGGGTCATTCCAATGGGAATTCCAAAATCAACTCAAAACATTCTTCCAATGGTGTCTCATTGCTTGATTGATTCATAGGAAGTGAGGGACTAATGTGGAGGTGTAGGCTCAAGCATACCCCGTGACAAGTCTACGGTGTATCAGGAACTCACAACTATGCCCGTAATCAACCTAGTCAAACCAAACACTTTACACTATGAGGAAGAATGGAGGAGAGTTGATTTAGAATACCTAAGAGGAAATCTCTCTTAGATTAGCCAATAAAAACTTAGCTTCTAATATTGAATCCAAAGACATGCATAATGTAAATAGACATGATGAAGAAATGAAATATGGAACTAGTATTAATGCAAGAAAAGAGTTAAACTACAAGAGAAATGACATTCATAGTCAAAATACAATGATTGGAAACAAATACCCAAATGTAGAACTTGAAAATGCTAGAAATACTTAGCTAAGCTTGCATACAACTTGAATGAAAGATTTGAAAGTAAAAAGGGGAAAGATTAGAAGTAGTTTAAAGCTTACAACACTGAAAATGGTAAAATAATATGAAAACCCAGTTTTCTCTCTCTAACTTCATCTTCTTCCTTGAGCTTCCTATCTCTAAAAGTACTCCTAAACTTAGGTAGACTCTTCCTTCAAAAGCTTATGTGAAGCAGAATAAATGGTGTAGAGCCCTACATTTTTCGTTCATAAGGCTCTCCTAGCCTGTGTGTGCAGGCCTCCCATCAATGGGAGGTGAGGTGATTCATTGGACATGCTAGGACATGCATAGCCTACACCCACCATGCCTCCTTCCTTCTTTCTCCTCCTTTGGCATCCTCCATCTTCCAAAGTTGAATTTAGGGTGTAGGTAGGCATGTATATATGTAGAAATGTCAGGGGGTGTGTGGGAGAATCATAGGTGGGACCCCATGCAAGTGGAGCTTAAGTTGCAGGTGTCTGGAGTTTCTGGGTCAAACCTTCCAGAAGATCAAAGAAAACCTTTCAGAAGGTTTTCTCCAGTGTGCAAAAACTTCCTAAAGTTCAAAACAAAACCTACTAAAAGGTGTTTAGGGGGATGCAAGCTTAGGACCAGTTTTCGTAAATTTGTCATAACTTTTGACCCCACCGTCTGATTGAGTTAAAATTTTGACACAAGACAAAGGACATCCAAATCTATAACTTTCAAGTTTTGCACCTTCCAAAGTTGATCATGGTCAAAAATGGGGAAAACTGAGGTACGACTACCAATTGGTGTGGGTGTCAGTACCTATGTTACCAAGCATTGATACCTCATTGATTTCTTTCACTTTTAAGCCTCCAAATTCCTATGTAATGTGTTCATCTCTTCACCACTCATCCATTGTTGGATTCTGAAAGCCATCAATTATTCTATGATTACCTGCAACATAAAAAATTCCACATTATTCACAAATATGACGAACTCTTAAGTAATTAAATGCAAAGTTAAGTTAAAACACATGTAATGAGGCTATTAAATATGCAATATTACATGCTTATCAATTAGCCACCATCATTGGTGGCTTGAAACATTGGGAAAAGGGGCCGAAATAGAACATGCATGCACATTCAAATCAACAAATTTTTCTTTTTCCATTGTCTCACCCCCATCGGATTCGCCCTTAGTCTCTTTCTCTTTTTCCTATGTGGCCTTTGGTGGGACTTTTGGTAAAATTGTCTTGTCAATTTGCTTGCCACTCTTAGGGGTGGTGATCACCTTGAGTTGCTCACAACTCTATTTGGTGAGTTTGGATGACTCTATCACATGTTGACCTCTAGGGTTCTCTTGGGGTTGAATGAAAAATTTCCCCTTCTATTGTTGTGACGACTATATGACATTGGTCAATTTTGTGATTTGAGTTTGAATATCATTAAAAATGGTGGTAGTTTGATTGTTGATGGTGGTTTGGCTTTGGATAAATTGGTGGGTTGGATGGTCATTGTTGACCAAAACTTTGTGGAAGGGGGGGGGGCTTTGTGAAAACCCTTGTGGATTGGATGGGGGGTAGTGGGAGCTAGACAAAGGGCCTTGACCATGGTATTGGTTTTGCTTAGGTGGTATGGGAAGTGAATAAGAAATAGACCTGTGAGGAATGGGATTCTCATTCTTCCAACTAAAGTTTGGGTGATTACTCTAACATGGATTATATATTAGAGTGTGAGGAGAATGATTGCCTACTTTGATTGAAGGCATTGACTTGCTCATGGTAAACCTCTTTAAGTGCCGAAACGTTAGGGCATTCCAATATATAATGATCAACACTTTCACTAATATAGCAAAACTCCTTGGTCTTGGCTATGTTGAACACCTTATGTCTCTGATTGATCTCTAGACTTTCCACTTTTCTAGACAATTTGGTGATTTTTGCAAGCAAGTCCTCTTGATCATGTAAATCACACATCCTTCCCCCACTTGATTGATTACTACCTGGAGAGATTAGATGAGTTTGGGGGAACTCTACAACTGCTGACTTTGATGATGAATAGAGTTTTTGAGCAGGCATTCCTGGGAGAGCCTATCCTTGAGGTGCCGCCACCACCAATTGCCGCATTAGATATTGATGAATGCAGAATATTACTTATTTAATGGCCTCATTACATGAATTTTAACTTAATTTTTCATTTAATTACTTAGAGTTAGTTGATGTTGTGAATAATGTGAAAATTTTGATGTTGTAGGTAATTATAGCGTAAATGATGACTTTTGGAACCCTGCAACTAAGTGTGAATGTGCGGTGAAGAGATGGACACATTACATGAGGATTGGGAGGCTTAGAAGTGAAGAAACCAAGAAAAATGCAATTTAGATGAAAACCTTCCAGAAGGTTTGGCCATAAACCTTCTGGAAGGTTTAGCCCACTATTTTCCCCATTTTTGACACAGTATCTCTGTTTTTCTCATTGTTGACCATGATCCACTTCGAATCTAAAACAGTTAAAAACATGAAAGTTGTAGGTTTGGATGTCTTCTATATTATTTTAAAATTTTAGCTCAAATCAACAGTTGGATCAAAAGTTAAGATAATTTTACGAAAACTGGTCTTGAGCTGACACCTTCTAGGAGGTCTTCTGATAGGTTTAGCCTACTAGAATGAATCTTCTAGAAGGTTTGCATCGACCTTTCAAAATTTTTTGCCAAGAATGCCCAAAATGCCTATAAGTCATGCTCCACTTGCTTGGGGTCCCATTGAGAAGCGCATAATATTGCACATTTAACGGCCTCATTACATGCATTTTAACTCAAATTTGTATTTAAGTACTTAGAGTTAGCCAAATTTATGAATAATGTTGAAATCTTGTTGTTGTAGGTAATTATAGCTTAACTGATGGATTTTGGAACCTTGCAACTAAATATGGATGAGTGGTGAAGACATGGACACATTACATGAGGATTTGGAGGGTTAAAAGTGAAAGAAATTAAGGAGGTATCGGTGCTTGGTTGTTCCCGTTGTTGTATTCTAGTCTCTGGACATCAACCCTCAATTGTGTATGGCTTATAGGAATGGGGGAGTGTCACTCTCCCTCAGAATGAAGAAAGAGATAGGAAAACAGAATAATGCTGGTGGAATGAAGGAAATGTGAGTGTGTATGCGTGTAAACAAAAGTGCTCCCCAAGCGCAAGGAGTCTTTTGAGTGTTGTGTTTTACTTGAAAAAGTGTTCCAAGGTCGTATCCGCAGGGAAGGAGGTGAATCGTGTTGAAGGTGATTTTGATAACAAGGGTAAAGTGTAAAAATCTTTTGTTGTTTGAATTTTGGTTTGTGATTGTGTTGTGATGAAAATGAAATGGGAAATAAGGGTTGGCTAATCCGAAGGGTTCACTCAAATGGAATGCCAAGTCAACTTGAAACCTTCCTCCCATAGAGCCTAGATGTACGATTGATTTATGGGAAGTGAGGGATGAGATAGAAGTGAGGATCCAAGCATAACCCATGATAAGTCTACGGAATATCAAAGACTCACAATCCCGCCCACACTCAACCCAGTCAAACTGAACCACCATACTCTGAGAGGAGGAAAGAAAGTGAGTTGAAATGGCATACCTAAGAGGAGGTCTTGCTTGACCGTTTTCCATGTTGTTCCTAACCTTCTAACACCTTCCCTCAATGTATGTATGATGTGTGTGCAAAAGGGGAGGGGAGTGTCATGCTCCCTTGGAATGGTGTCAAAAGAAAGGGCAAGGAAAAAGGAAATTAGAAATGTGTGTACAAAAATGCTCCCCAAGCATAAGGAGGCTTTTGTGGGTCGTGTTTTACATGGAGGTATTCCAAGGTCGTTTCCATGGGGAAATATGTGAATCGAGTAAAAGGTGATTTTGGTAAAAGAAAGTGTAAAATCTTTTAGAGTTGAAGTTTGGTTTTGTGAGTTGTGATGAAAATAAGTTGGAAAGCAAGTGTTGGCCAATCCGAAGAGTTCACTACGATGAGAATACCGAGTCAACTCAAAACCGTCCTCCAATGGTGCATAAGTGAACAATTGATTCATGAGAAGTGAGGGACATAACGAAAATAAGGATCCAAGCATAACTTGTGACAATGCCTATGGGATATCAAGGATTCACACTCCAGTCCACACTCAACCCAGTCAAATTAAACCACCGTACACCAAGGGAAGGAGAGGGGATGAGTTGAGGTGGTATACCCAAGGGGAGGTCTCCCTTGGATTAGCCAACATAAATATTTAGCTACTCATGATTGAATAATAACCAACAATGTAGTGAGCATTCATTACAAGGAATGGGAATGCTTGGTGAAGTAAATGCAAGAAATGTAAACTAAATGAAAATGTATTTAATACCCATTTACAGCTAGGAAATTTAAGAACATTGAAGCATTAATGGTGAAAGCTTTAACGGAATATTGAACTTGAAAACAACTAGACATTAATGACATTCAAAGCTTTCAAGGAAGCTTCAAAGGTTCTTACATCCAAATTTGAAGACAATGTATGGAAGAAACTGTAAAAATCTAAACTTCTCTCTCTAACACTATTCATCTTATTCCTAGAGCTTCTCTCTCTATATTCAATGTGTCATGTATGAAGTGCTGAACAATAGAGTCTTCTCTAGCCAAAAATGTGCTTGGAGTGATGGCCTAGCTTGCAGATATGATCTCCATCCATAGGGCTGTAAGAGGAATGGGCAGGACAGAGGGTGCAGACCTTGTCTGTACACCCCGCTTCTCTTCTCTTCTCTCTCCTCATTGATTACAATGGCTCCAAAATTCTAAAGAGAGGTGTGAAAGGGATGAATAGTGTTGTGGTCGTGTTAGAGGAGTGTCGAAGACCTCTTGGTGGGACCCTAAAGGTAGCAGAGTATGGTTGCAGAGTTTCGGCAAAATCAGTAAAGCGTACCAGTACCCCAAACTCTAGAGCCTAAGCGTGCCGGTACCCTGAACTCCAGTAGCTTAAGCGTACCGGTACGGTTTGGCTGATTTTCTGATTTCTGATTTTTGATTTTTTCCTCTCCTGAGCTATCCTTAAGCCATCTTTTCATCTTCATCATCCTCAAACCATCTAGGAATACTTTAAGAAGCATCATTTGGCGCCTTTCATCTACATACCCCACAATTCTTCATTAATAGCTCAATTAGCACAAGTCCACACATTTAATCTCCCAAAGCAAGTGAATAAAGAATGTATTAGCACATAAAATATGCAATTTTTTGGGCTAATCACACCCCCAACTTGCAATATTTTCAAAACAAAATACCAAGAATATCATACAACAATCCATTTTAGTAAACAATTTTCCCAACAATCAAAATACAAAAATCATAATGCAATTATCAAAATAAATTTGGACAAGATTGAACATAAATTGTGGTTTTTCATTAATGTGCTTCAAGTTGGAGTACATGGAGTCAAATATAAAAAAGAAACAAAATGGCCTACAATCTACAGACTATTCTACTAGGCCAATGACTTCTTCCTAACTATGTACACTCCAACTCAAAAGAAACAAACAGACCCCACAAATCAACCTACTCCCCCTCATCATCCCCCTCATCATAACTATCACTATCATCATCCTTATCAACATTGCTCCCAACGTCTACACCCTCTTCAGAATCATCCCCATCATCATTGCTCTTAACCACTATAAAGGTAGAGGGAATAGGTGCAAAGTGGCCAGCAGTAGGTGGTGGGGGTACTCCTGGCATAGGCCTCCCTGGGAAGGTATGCATAAATAGATCCTTCATCATCGCCGCCATACAGTAGCCTTAATCTCATGCACTATAGCCTCTAATGCATCGAGGTTGATTAACCCTAATTAGTGTTTAAATAAAATAATTAAGTAATCAATTTTGTAAGATAAAACAACTAAACATTATGAATTATGGTTTGTGCATAAATTAAAGTTTTAAATACTTTATGTTTAAATTTCAGGGTCAAATGCAGGAATACCAGAAAATACAAGGCAATTCTGCAAGACTTGAAACTATGAAGGACTAAGGTGTAATAAAGAAACATGGAAAAATCATAAGGCGACACTTGGCAAGCCCAAAGCACGACACCTAGCACCACTGCAAGGCTTAACATTTTGGAAGGTAAAGGTGGGGGTTAGGACCCCTAACCTTTTGGAAGGTGGGGGGGGGGGGGGTTAGGACCCCCCTTGTTAGCCAAAATTTTCTCCCCCCCTATGAATAGGGGTCTTCACTTCTTACTTCAAGGCATACCATTCCAAGACCAACTCCTCCCTACCAAAAGCTAGTTGGCCACCAAAGCTCCATAGAGAGAAAAGAAAGGAAAGAAAAGAAAGAAAAAGAGAGAAAGAAAAAAGCCTTTAAAAGTTGGTCTGTGATACACTTTTACAGTTACTCTGTATTTCTATATTTCTGTAGTATCTTTCTATTCGGATAGTTGAACTGCCGCCACTTTTTTTGTCTTGAATAATAATAAAGGTGGTTGTGTTTTAATTGTTCGTTGTGAAAGCAGTTTTATTTTTAGTTGTAATGAATATTATCCACACTCCTTGTTTGTCTGTAGCAATGGAGCGTGAGTAGTCGTTTATACCCTCTAGTGCGTGGGGAACATATGTATATTGTTGTTTAGATTATGAAAATGCTTATGTCTTATTTATATTTTATTTATCTATGTACTATATGCTTAATGCGTGATACAGTGAAGAACAAATGGTACGGAATGCTAAGGATGTTTAACTGGTATATATATATATATATCACAGATGATTTATTGGGTAATTCAAGTATTCCTCATGAATGACTTGTCCTTCTGGTTTACTTGAATTAGTCAATTGATACGTCTATAACCAACTTTCCTAAGAAGTTGCTGTGTTATGCTACAATACCACCAGTTAACCTAAGACGTGGTTTTGTTATGGTTTATTATGTACGCACTTATAATCATTGAGATCAAGTGAATAACTCAAGTATCAGTCATGAATGGCTTCTCTTTCTGGTTTGTTTGGGTTAATAAATTGACATGGATATAACCAGTTAGCCTAAGAAGTGGCTGTGTTATGATTTATCACCCCCAGTTAGCCTAAGAATCGGCTGTGCTATGGTTCATATACATCAGACCAACCGATTGACTTGCCAATAAAATGGAAGTTAATCTTGGTACGATATCATTTCTAGTATCTAACCAATATAATGCATACGAGACCCTTAAACTGAAGGCTATCTTTTATACTCTTATTGTTAATGTATTTACTTATGCATTTGATTTATTTACTTACGCACTTTATTTGTTTATTTATGCACGTTATTTAAGTTAAACTAGCTATCAAGCTAAGCTCACATCACAAGCTATCAAACATCATACAGCCTCAAACAATAACTTTACTATTTTTTTATTTCAACTACTATTTTACTAAACTCTTCGTGGGATCGATACTTGAACTTAAACTTAGAAAACTACAATTTGACCACTTATACTTGGATGTATAATATAATATAATTCTGACCACTAAAATGTGCGAATCAGAGGCACTGAGGGATCGCACGTTCTAGTGCAGCAGTGGATGGCCCAGCGGATGAAGATGGTCCGAGGGCCGTAGACTCAGAACCCAGCGTGTTAGCTCGCTTTCCCCGACTCATTGCTTTTCTTTTCTTGCTACTCGTCCTACTAATGGCCCTAGTCTCGAGGGGAGTGAGCTTGTTAAAGGCGTATGCCTTAACTTTGAAATGCTGGCACATTTGGGTTACTAAGCTCCCATATGGCAATTTAATCATAGGCTTTTGTGTCTCTGCAAAGTCTTTCCTTCCCTGCCAGATGAGAAGAGCGAAGTCAACTTCCTTCCCTGACATGACTGCGTCTAACAGGGCCAACTTTTACATATTTGGTTTCTTTTCTACACCCCTTGGTAGAAGATTGTAATAGAGAAGTTTACTTAACAATCCATACGAGTGCTTCAACCTCCCACTTTGAACTTTCCCTTTGAATTTACCAGGATCCTCATACATCGTCTCTACAAATTTAGAAAATTTCTTGGTGCGGGTGGTGTTGTGAGGATAGACTGGTGTAGAACTAGGGGGTCTCTCGTACTCCCCCAGGAGTATGGCAATGACATCTGGGGTCACCACAAACATCTTACCCTGAACGTTGGTTTTCAAAACTTCCACTTCGTTCACCTCTAACACTTGGAGTGTTTAATAGAATTCCTTGCACATTGACAAGTTATACCCATCAACGGGCTCGAACCAAAACTTCATACCATGCGCTTCGATGATCTTTACAGCCTCATTCCTTGGGGTAAGGGAAATGTGGTCCAGGTATCATTCACAAGTGAAACCCTTCTCTTTGATCAGTTGATTCCTAGCCTCATTCTTGGCTTTCTTTCTTTGCTCCCCTATATCCCCACTCAATCCCTCACCGTTTCTCATGCAGCCACTTGGCTCTAGTGGTTGAGGGTGATCGGGTTTGGTCCTCTTAGTTCGGGCCATGCACAACAACAGTGCCCCCATTGTCAGAAAAGTAAAATAGATCAAGAAGAGACCCTCAATCGGGTCCATGGTCTCTTGGAGAATCACTACAAAATGGGCCATTTGAGAGATTTTAGGATAATTTGAGAAATGAAAAGCGAAGAGGGTTTGGGGAAATTTCAGCACTTAGGGTTTCAAAAGTTTGATTTCCACTGAATCACAGCACAAGGGAGAGGATTTGAGAGGTTGAAGGAAGATTAGTGTGATTTGGAAGCCTAAGGGTTTATTCGGGTGAGAGAGGAGTGAAAAAGAGGATTTGTATTTTAGGAGGGAAATGAAAGACTTTCGAAAGATGTTGATTAAAAGCCCTAACCTTTAACATCCCAGGCAAAGCGTACCGGTACGTATACCAGTACCGTGAACTCCAGTAGCCTCAGCGTACCGGTACGGTTTGGCTCCAATTGCAAATTTCTCCTGCTGAGTAACCTTTCACCACTCCTTTCGTTTTTAGGACCTCCCCTATACATTCTAATACTCTCTTTATGACCTCTACTCTACCCTAAACATATACTCCACTTGTAAATTACAATCTAAACCATCATGCCCAATTCATTACTGAAATTGCAATGCGATTTAAAATTTTGATGCATTCAACATACAAGACATGAATTTCTATCCTTAACTATCAAAATGAACACCCAAAATGCACATCACATAGTTAACAACATGGGCATTCCTCATTCATTTGAAATATCAAAAACTTGAGCAATATTCCCCTATTCTACAAGCATGAAACTGGTTAACATGTTTCTCAGATGATTGAACTAAGCACCCATGAGCAAAACCATGGTCTCAAATACTAGTCTAAAGTATGCACCTACGCATTAATTTTCAAACTCGTGTGTGTGTGAATTGAACAAGTAATTGGAGCATTTACGTAACAGAATTCACATTCGAATAGCCTACCAAATTCAGTTTCAATGCAAAACTCACCAGTAGCCACTCTTAAACAATGAAATGCACTCTAGTTCTCCTGGTATGCACTCCATTTGTACATGTGAGATAGATTCTTATGTTCAAAACAAAGTATACTCACATGTAATCCAAAAATGAAGTTCATATATGAAAAATAAAACAACCTTGGCATATTCTCATGAAAGGAATGCTAGGGCATTAGATAGCTAAACCTACTTCTCTTGTTCTTTAAAAGTATGCTTCCCCTATGCTTTCTGTAGATCATTTAGGACTTTCAACAGTTGTAATGAGGCCTTGGGGTGGTAATGAGGTAAGTTAAATGAAGGATATAGGATGACAAAGAGGGTTGTTCTGAGTGAATGACCTTTATTTCAAAAAAAAATCTCCCTTTTATGGGATTTCTAGGCTAACACCAACACCACACTCTTTGTTTCTTTTCTTTCTTTTCCTTGACATTTTCCTTTTCTTTTGTTCATTCTTTTCTTCTTCTCACTCATTTTCTTCCTTTTCTTGGATTTTCATTCTTTTCCATTGAACTCTTTGAGTTGCAACATCATTCATCCCTTTGTTTGAGTTTCCATACCACCCTTCCTTTATTTTTGCAATCACTCATATTTAGCTTCAAGGAACAACCAAGGTAAGGTAGATATTTCTTATTTTCATTGGCTTGGTCAAATGTGTGGCATAGAAACAAATTTAAATTAGGCTTAATCATGACACTAGGGATAATCTTTGAACAAGAAAAAGGGTTAAGGCTCAAAGTATTTCAAATATGGCCTAAAATCACTTCCAGGTAAGCATGGGATGTAATTGAATAATCGAGACAAGTCAGTATACTATCTAGATGCACCTAACCAAAACAAGTGTAATGAGACTATTGAACAAATTTGACATTGAAAAATTGTTCTTTGAGTAAATGTAAGTTCTCTCCCAAAAAGGTTTGGCACTAAAACGCTCACTGGTCCTTACTCATCTGCACTACTTGTGTCAAGCCTAAAACATGAATCCAATCCGTAAATTGCTGAAATTACACATTCAAAAGTCACATACAGTTGAGTTCAAAAATCAATACATATGTGATACTTGCGCATAGGATCAATTTCCATAGTATGCTCATGTGCTCAAAGTTCACAACAAGGATCAAAATATCATCCAACCCAACACTCTTAACAAGGGAATACAGATCAACATTCAAATATTTTTCACCAAAATTTTTTAAAATTTTCACTATCACAAAAAATTTCAAAAAGAATTTCCCAACAACATTAGTGTATCATGCAAATGGTGCACCTCACCCCCCAGCTTAAATCATGCATTGTCCTCAATGCAACAAAAAAGATAGGATATGCAATGAAGGACAGTAAAAAGATGAGTAGGGTTAGAGAACACCTCGCAATTGAGCTTCGACAAAAACACCAATATCTGAAACTAAGAAAAACAATATTATACAACCAAATAAAGTAAGTGACATGAAATAAGAATAACATAAGTAAATAAAAGCAACTTTACACGAGAAAGGATAAACACTTGCTACTCCTCCACCAAATCCGAATACATCGGGTCAATTAAATCTCCCTCCACCACTTGTTCTTTAGAGCCCGCAAAGAATGGCTTAAGTCTTTGGCCATTGACCTTGAATGTATGGCCATTTTCGGGGTTGGAGACATCCACAACTCTATTAGGGTAGGCTACCTTGACAAGATAGGGGCCATCCCAACGGGATCAAAGTTTTCCTTGAAAAATGGAGAGACGGGAGTTGTATAAAAGCACTTTCTGCTCGAGCTCAAAGGATTTCTTCTTAATAGATTCGTCATGAAAAATTTTAGCCCATTCTTTTTAAATTTTGGAGCTTTCATACACATCCCTCCTAATACCTTCCAACTCATTATGCTCTAACTTTCTTTGCTCTCGCACCATTCTTAAATTAAAGTTCAGGGTTTTAATGGCCCAATAGACCTTGTGTTCCATTTTGATCAGTAGATGGAAAACCTTTTCATAGACAAGCCGATAGGAAGACATGCCCAAAACAGTCTTATAGGCGGTACGATAAGACATAGGACATCAATCAGTCTATTTGACCAATCTTTCCTATTGGGGTTAACAATTTTTCCTAAAATGTTCTTGATCTCCCTATTGGCCAACTCGGCCTGGCCATTGGTTTATGGGTGGTAAGCGGTGGATACTTTGTGAGTGACGCCATATTTAGACATTAACAAGGCAAATGACCTATTGCAGAAGTGTGATCCACCATCACTTATCGTTGCGTGAGGCATCCCAAACTTCGAAAAAATGTTTTCTTTGAGGAACTCAACTTCAACCTAGTGGTCGTTAGTCTTGGTTGGGATAGCCTGCACCCATTTAGACACATAATCCACTTCCAAGAGAATATACAGGTAATCAAATGATATAGAGAAAGGACTCATGAAGTTGATGCCCCAATAGTCAAATATTTCAATCACGAGTACAGGGGAGAAGGGCATCATGTTTCTTCGGGTCACACTACCCAAACGTTGGCATCTATCACATTCTTTACAAAATAAAACAAAGTCTTTATTAAGTGAGGGCCAATAAAAACCTGATTGAAGAATTTTCACCAAAGTTTTCTTTGCTAAGAAGTGACCACCGCATGCTTGTGAATGGCAGAATGAAAGGATTTCCCGCTGTTCATTTCCTGGTATGCATCTCCTCAAGACTTGATCAGGATAGTACTTTAACAGGTACGGGTTGTCGAAATAAAGTACTTCACATCTGCCATAAATCGTCTTTGATCTTCGATCTTCGAGGCTCCAATGCGGTGGTATTTATCCTGTTGCAAGAGAGTTACATATATCAGCGTACCAAGGACACACATAATGAATTGAAAGCAATTGTTCATCAGGGAAAAATTTAGGGATAGGAAGGTGCTCATCAGCCTCTTACACCACAAACTGGGATAAATGATCCGCCACCACGTTCTTAACTCCTTTCTTGTTCTTGATCATCAAGTCAAATTCTTGTAGGAGGAGTATCCACCTAATGAGCCTTGGTTTAGAATCCTGCTTAGACAATAAATACTTTAAAGCAAAGTGATCAGTAAAGACAACAATAGGTGAACCTATGATGTAAGAACGAAATTTATCTAAAGCAAATATTATCGCTAGCAACTCTTTTTCTGTGGTAGTGTAATTCATTTGAGCCTTATTGAGCATTTTGCTAGCATAGTATATCACATATGATTTATTTTCCTCCCTTTGACCTAGCACTGCACTAACCGCGTAATCACTCGCATCGCACATCAGCTCAAAAAGTAGATCCCACCTGGGGGGTCACATGATTGGAGGTGTGACTAGCATACTTTTAAGTTTTTTAAAGGATACCTCACAATCATCTAACCACTCGAATGGAACCTCCTTAGATAATAAGTTGGTCAAGGTTCAAGCCAATACACTAAAATTTTTTATGAATTGACGACAAAACCCAGCATGGCCCAAAAATGATTGGATGCCTTTAATGGCTCTTGGCGTAGGGAGGTTGGAGATGGCCTCCACCTTTGATTTGTCGACTTCAATACCCCTTGCCAATACTATATGGCCAAGTACAATTCCCTCTGTCACCATAAAGTGACACTTTTCCCAATTCAAGACTAGATTCTTCTCCTCACATCTTGTTAGAACTTTCTCCAAGTTTTCCAAACATCCCTTGAACGAATCCCCAAACACTGAAAAGTCGTCCATGAAGACCTCCACTATCTTTTCCACCATGTCACTAAAAATCCCCATCATGCAGCGTTGAAAAGTCCCTGGAGCATTACATAGTCCAAACAGTATGCGGCGGTGGGCGAAGGTACCATAGGGGCACGTGAATGTGATTTTCTCTTGATCTTCCAATGCAATTTCTATCTAATTGTAGCTGGAGTACCCATCTAAAAAGCAATAGAATAAGTGCCCCGCTACTCTTTCCAACACTTGGTCGAGAAATGGCATTGGAAAGTGGTATTTTCTTGTGTAAAGGTTTAGCTTCCGGTAGTCAATGCAAACTCTCCATCCGATAATCACCCTTGTCAGTATGAGCTCATTCTCATCATTTTTTTACCACTGTAACTCCAGATTTCTTAGGTACTACTTGGGTGGGACTAACCCACTTACTATGGGCAATCGGAAAAATGATGCCCACGTCAAGTAATTTAAATACCTCATCCCTCACCACCTCCTTCATGATGGGATTCAACTGTCTTTGTGGTTGTTGGGAAGGTTTGGCATCCTTCTCAAGATAAATGCGATGGATGCAAATGATAGGGCTTATTCCCTTGATGTTTGCAATGGTCTCCCCAATTGCTCTTTTATGCCTTTTCTATACCTCTAAAAGTTCTTCTTCTTGTTCCCTATTCAATGTTGAGCTAATAACCACCAGAAATGTTTCACATTCCCCGAGATAAGCATATTTCAAATGGGAAGGTAATGGCTTCAATTCCAAATTGGGCATTTGATCGTTTGAAGGAAAGATTTTCTTTTCTTGATGGGGTAACTCCTCGAATGTAGGGATCCACCTTTCCACCCCTTTCAAATCTTCTACCCCCTCTTGCTCATCAAAATTTTCAAGATCAACAATTCCTTCTTCCTTGAACTTTAACATCCCCTCAAGCTCTAAGTGTTCCTTAACCAATGTGTCGATTCTATTAACCTCACTTACTTCCTCATCATCACCCGGTTGCTTTGCCAAGTTGAATACATTGAGCTTTATTGTCCTATTCCCAAATGCCAGCTTCATGGGACCTTTCCTGTAATTTATCACAGCATTAGATGTAGCAAGGAAGAGTCTTCCAAGTATTATGAGGATTTGGGAACTAAGGTTTACAACAGGGTGTGTATCAAGTACAATAAAATCGACAGGTAAGTAAAATTTATCAATTTGAACTAAGACTGCCTCAACTACTCCCCTTGGTGTTAGGGTACTATGATCCGCCAATTGAAGTGTGATTGAGGTGGGCTTTAACTCCTCAAGCTAAAGTTGTTGATACATCAAGTAAGGAAGAAGGTTCACACTTGCCCCCAAATCGAGGAGCGCTTGCTCCACTCAACAATTTCCAATAGTGATGGCAATGGTTGGACAGCTGGGGTCTTTAAATTTCGGAGGAGTGTTGGTCCTCAATATCGAGCACACTTGCTTGGTGAGGAATATTTTCTTGTGGACATTCAATTTTCTCTTCACCGTGCATAAGTCCTTCAAAATCTTAGCAAATGATGGAATTTGCTTGATGGCGTCAAGGAGTGGAAAGTTAATCTTCACCTGCTTAAACATTTCCAAAATATCATCATAATTAGACACCTTGACTGGTGGCTTCAAACGACTAAGAAATAGGGCTGACATGGGAGGTATAAGCACACTTTCATCAATAAACTTTTCTTTCTCAACTACCTCTCTTTCTTTCTTTTCACTCACCTCGCCCTCATCGGTGTTGCCCATCATATTATTTTCTTTTTGGAATGTAGTTTTGGGTGAAACCTTTGGCACAACAAATTTATCGATTTGTTTACCAGTACAAAGGGTGGTGACTGCCTTGAGTTGCTCACAACTCTCCTTGGTGTTCTCAAAAGACTCAATCACTTGTTGTCCCTTATGGTTCTCTTGGGGTTGAGCGAGGAATTTTTCCTTTTATTGTTGTGACAACCCTATGTGATTGGTGATCTTTGTGAGTTGAGTTTCCATGTTATTAAGAGTTATGGAAGTTTGGTTATTGATGGCAGTTTGGCTTTGGATGAAGGAATGAAGCAAATCCTCCAAGTTCCTCTTATAGGGAGGTTGGTAGGAGGAAGAATTGGATGGTCCTTGTTGGGAGAAGCTTTGGGGAGGTGGACTTTGAAAGAAATTTTATGGGGGTGGATTTGATTAATACCCTTGCTGATTGAACAAAGGGTATTGGGAGCTAGACATTTACCCTTGGCCATGGTATTGATTTTGCTTGGGAGGCATGGGAGATGAATATGCATTTGAACCATGAGGGATGAGATTCTCATTTCTCCAACTAAAATTTGGATGGTTACTGCACCCTAGATTGTAGGTGATCGAATTGGGAGAGAATCATTGCCTTGGTTAGTTGAATGCATGAACTTGCTCATGGTATGCTTCCTTAAGTGCTGGAATGTTAGGACATTCCGATGTGGAATGCTCTACACTCTCACAGATTACACATCCCTCCACAATGTTAGAAACATTAGACACCTCATGCCTCCGATTGACTTCAAGATTCTCAACTTTCCTTGACAATTTAGCAATTTTTGAGAGTAAGTCTTTCCGGTCTCTCAAATTATATATCACTCCCCCTTGTGGTTGACTACTACCTGAGGACATCCTAGGTACATCATTGGGATCCCCTAATGTCCCAAGATTGTGCATTTTAGGCTAGTGTACTAAAGTAGTCCAAGGCCTCATCAGGGTCTTTGTTTAAGAACTCGACATTGCACATCATGCCAACGAATTGTCTATGGCTTGGTGTGATTCCTTCGTAGAAGAAACTTACTAGTTGCCATGATTCAAAGCCATGATGTGGTATGGATTGTATCAACTCCTTGTAGTGATGCTAACATTGATAAAATTGCTAATTGGGCTTCTCAGAAAAATTTTGAATTTCTTTTTTTAAACAAGTGGTTTTATGAACTGGAAAAAATTTGTTCAAAAATTTAGAAAGCATTTGAGCCCAAGAGGTAATGGATCGAGGTCGCAAGACATACAACCATGATTTGGTTTTATCATTGAGGGAGAAAGGAAACAATTTCAATCGAGCTATGTCCTCCATATCATAGTTAGCATTGAAGGTTGCAACTATATCCTCAAACTCCCTTATGTGCAAGTAGGGGTTTTCCTTTTCAATCCCATGGAATGTAAGAAGTAGTTGCAACATCCCTGCCTTAACTTGGAAGAAATGAGCTTGGACCGATGAGTGGATGCATGAGGGTGTGGTGCTATGGGTTGTTTGAACGAAATCCCTCATGGACTTTGCCGGAGGATCCATTTGGATGTTATTCCCTTCATTCACGAGAAGGGGAAATTGCATTCTAGGTTCAGGCATTCCCCCACCCTTTTGAACATTCAGCATTCTAGGTTCGGGCACTCCCCCACCCCTTTGAACATTTGGATTGGCACCAAGATTATCAAAATTATCACCCGCATCCTCGGATGGGTTTTGGTCAATATTCATGTTGGGTTCTAAGGGTTGTCTAACCAATCGGTTTTGTTAATCCCTTCCCCACATGCAATCAAACTATCTACAAATCAAATTATACACAAAGAAGAATATATACACGGAACAACGTACCTCAGCCCATGATGAAGATCACGAGATTTACCTCCGCTGTCCAGAAATTACCTTCTTGATTTGACACTTTGCCTTCCCCGACAACGGCGCCAAAAATGCTTGTCTATTTTTATTGTTGTTCCTAACCTCCTAACACCTTCCCTCAATGTATGTATGATGTGTGTGCAAAAGGGGAGGGGAGCCATGCTCCCTTGTAGTGGTGTCAAAAGAAAGGGCAAGGAAAAAGGAAATTTGAAATGTGAAATGTGATGTGTGTGTACAAAAATGCTCTCCAAGAGCAAGGAGACTTTTGTGGGTCGTGTTTTACTTGGACATATTCCAAGGTCATTTCCACAGGGAAGGATGTGAATCGAGTAAAAGGTGATTTAGGTAAAATAAAGTGTAAAATCTTTTGGAGTTGAAGTTTGGTTTTGTGAGTTATGATTTGTTGTGATGAAAATAAGTTGGAAAGCAAGTGTTGGCCAATCGGAAGGGTTCACTCCGATGAGAATACCGAGTGAACTCGAAACCTTCCTCCAATGGTGCATGAGTGAACGATTGATTCGTGAGAAGTGAGGGACATAACTGAAATGAGGATCTAAGCATAACCCGTGACAATGCCAATGGTATATCAAGGATTCACACTCTGGTCCACACTCAACCTAGTCAAACCGAACCACCGTACACCGAAGGGAGGAGAGGGAATGAGTTAAGGTGGTATACCCAAGGGGAGTTCTCCCTTGGATTAGCTAATCATAAAGATTTAGCTACTCATGATTAAATAATAACCAACAATGTAGTGAGCATTCATTACAAGGAATGGGAATGCTTGGTGGAGTAAATGCAAGAAATGTAAACTAAATGAAAATGTATTTAATACCCTTTTACAGCTAGGAAATTTAAGAACATTGAAGTATTAATGGTGAAAGATTTAACGAAATATTGAACTTGAATAAGAACTAGACATTAATGACATTTAAAGCATTTAAGGAAGCTTTAAAGGTTCTTACATCAAAATTTGAAGACAATGTATGGAAGAAACTATAAAAATCTGAACTTCTCTCTCTAACACTATTTACCTCCTTCCTAGAGCTTCTCTCTCTATATTCAACGTTTCATGTATGAAGTGCTGAACAACGGAGTCTTCTCTTGCCAAAAACATGCTTGGAGTGATGGCCTAGTCTGCAGATGTGATCTCCATCCATAGGGCTACAAGAGGAATGGGCAGGACAAGGGGGTGCAGACCTTGTTTGTACACCTAGCTTCTCTTTTCTTCTTTGTCCTCATTGATTACAATGGCTCCAAAAGTCTAAAGAGATGTGTGAAAGGGATGAACAGTGTTGTGGCGTGTCAGAGGAGTGTGGGAGACCTGTTGGTGGGACCCTCAAGGCAACAGAGCATGGTTGTAGAATTTGGGTAGAATCAGTAAAGCGTACCGTTATGTGTACCGGTACCCCCGACTCCAGTAACCTTAGCATACTGGTACCCTGAACTCTAGTAGCCTAAGCGTACCGGCATGTGTACCAGTATGGTTTGGCTAATTTTTTGATTTTTGATTTCCTCCTCTCCTGAGCTATCCTCAAGCCATCTTTTCGTCTTCATCATCCTCAAACCATCTAGGAAGGCTATAAGAAGCATCATCAGGTGCCTTTCATCTGCAAACCCCACAATTCTTCATTAATAGCTCAATTAGCATAAGTCCACACATTTAATTTCCAAAAGCAAGTGGACAAAGAATGTATTAGCACATAAAATATGCAATGTTTTGTGCTAATCAGGTCTCCCTTGGATTAGCCAACTAAAAAGTTTTGTTACTCGTACTTAAAGTAAAAGCAATAGTGTAATGGGAAGACATTATAAAGAAATGAATATTGGAGCTAAGTTAATGCAAGAAAACCTAGACTATAGGAAAGTGCATTTAATACCCATCTCAAAGCATTGAAAATGAAGAACTTGAGAGCATTACTGGTGAAAGATAAATTGAAAGATTAAACTTGAAAAGAACATGCAGTGAATGACATTAAAGACATTAAATGAAGCTTACAAGGTTCTTACAAGAGATTCAAAGACAACTTATGGAAGAAAATACAAAAATATCAACTTCTCTCTCTAGCACTATTCATCTTTTACCTTGAACTCTCTTCCCCTCCATATTACAATGTCTCTTGCATAATAATTTATATTGGTGTATATGCCTTCCCAAAACGTCCATGGAGCCATCACTCCTCTGTATGATGTGATCTCAATCAATAGGGGTTGAAAGGGATGGGTTGGTGCAGGTAGGACATTCTCTCTTGTCATGCCTCTTCTCTCTCCTCCTCATTAATGCCAAGATCTTCCCAAGTCCAAGTAGAGGTGAGGGGAGGCTTGTGAATGTGAAAGGTATGTCAAGGAATTAGTTGGAGAAGTGTAGGTGGGTTTGTGCACCTCATTAATGGCTCTTCTTTCTCCTCCTCATTAATGCCAAAACCTTCTCAAAGGTTTGTGCAGGTACAGTTAAATGAAGAAGTCAACAGGCAAAACCTTCCAGAAGATTTCACTCCACTAGGCAAAACCTTTCGGAAGGTTTAATCCAGTAGACAAAACATTCTGGAAGGTTTTGGCAGTGAAAAAGAAATCCAAGTCAAAACCTTCTGGAAGGTTTTCAACCAATTTGAATTTGCATGGTTTCTTCCCCCTCCAAACCTTCCTTTAAGCTACCCCCTCCTTTTCTTTGACTTCAAACACTTCAGTGGGGGCTTAACTCATCTCATTTACATCATTTCACCTGCATTCACACAAAACTCAATCATAATGAAGATTAAACACATTTCTCCCTAATTTCATGACAAAAGCAAGTATGAAAGGCATATTAGCATACAACGAATGTCATGTTTTTGTGCTAATCACTTGATAACATAAGCACCAGCACCCACACTAATTGTTAGCAGTACCTCAGTTTTCCTCCTTTTTGACCATGATCTACTTTGAAATTGAAAAAGTGAAAAACATGAAAGCTGTAGATCTGGATGTCCTCTATACTGTATCAAAAGCTTAATCAGATGGTTGGATCAAATGTTATGACAATTCTATGAAAACTGGTCTGGAGCAGACAACCTACCAGAAAGACCTATCGATAGTTTTTACTCCAGTAGCCTAAACCTACCGATAGAACGTTGAAAACCAACTAATAGGTTTTGACTAGAATGTCCAGAATGCCTACAACTCATGCTCCACTTGCTTGGGGGTCCCACCATTGATTCTCCCACTTGTCCCCTGACATCTCTTACACATCTACATGCCTCCCATCACCTATGCTTGGACTTTGGAGTCAATGGCATTAATGAGGATGCGAAAGAAAGGGGCAGCTATGGTAGGTTGTAGGCTAGACTATTTCTAGCCTATGCAACTCAGTCTCTCATTCATGGGAGGCCTGCACGCACATAATAGAGGGCCCTATGGACGAAAATGTAGAGGTTCTTCACCATATATTCAGCATTCCACAAGCTTTGAAGAGAGAGGCTACCTAAGCTTAGGAGTAGTTTAGAAAGAGAAGTTCGCAAGGAAGAAGATGAAGTTCTAGAGATAGAAAGCTTAGATTTTTGCATTGTGTTCACCCATTTCACTTGTAGTAAGTTGTATTTCACTTGTAATCTTCATTTCTAGAACTTTAATCTCTTCTATTTCAAGTGTAATCAAGTTTAGTTCAATGTTCTTGCACTTCAACATTTATAATTGGGTTTTCTCTGCAACTTTTCCATTTTGGTGTGAAATGAATTTCTCTTTGTAGTTTACTTCTTCCTATATTTAGTATATGTTCTAAGTTTCATTCTCAACTCATTTTCATTTGCATTTTTTCATCATGTCTCTTTACATTATACATGTCTTTACTTTTATTATGAGTAGTTAAACTTTAAGTTGGCTAATCCAAGGGAGAACTCCTCTTGGGTATGCTATTTCAACTCATTTTCTTTCCTCCTCATAACGTACATTGATTTGGTTTGACTAGGTTGAGTGTGGACATGGTTGTGCATTCTTAATACACCATAGACTTGTCATGGTGTATTCTTGAATCCTCACCTCCATTTTAGTCCCGCGTTTCCTCTGAATCAATCAAATATCTAGACACCATTGGAGGAAAGTCTTGGGTTGATTTGGCATTCCCATTGGAATGAGCTCTTTGAATTAGCCAACATTTGTTTTCATTACATTTCTATAGTCAATCTTCACTCACCAAAACAAAAATCAAAGATTTTACACTTTTCCATTTTTACAAAATCACCTTCACCACACTTGACCTCTCTTTCCCTGAGGAGATGATCTTTGAATACCCATATCAACTAAAACATGACACTGCAAGATTCTCTTTACGCTTAGGGAGCAAATTTGCACACACACATTTTGTTCATTCTACACACACATTGCCCCATTTCTTGCATCATTCAGAGGGAGAGTAACACTCCTCTACACACAAAAATGATATACACAACAAGAATCATGGTTGGAGATTAGGGAATACAAGAAAAACCAACAACCATTTTTGGGGCCATTGTTGGGGAAGGCTAAGCGTCGAGTTCGAAGGTGATTTGGGATGACATAGGTAAGTCGCGTGATTTTCATCACGGGCCAAGGTATGTCGTCTCATTTGTAAATTATTTGTTGTAGTTTTTGTTTTGTGTTATGTTTTCTAATTTTTATGATTATGTGTTAAATGCCCTAAATTTTGAAAATGTGTGTGAGGTTTGTGATAATTATGGGCACATCACTAGCGAGTGCCTAATAATTACGCGGTTCAAGACTTTGCATGCGAAGGTTCAAATTCAATTATTGCCTCCTTAAATTTATACCTCACCCATTATGTTGCAACAAGTTATTCAAGTTATGGTTGGGAGAATGAACCTTATAATTGTTCATCTGATCTTACACCATCAAATGAATTTTCCTATTATCCAACATATAAGGACTCAACCGGACAAGAATTGGAAAATACTCTTTGCGAATTTATGCTATACCAAATGGAATTCAATGCCCAAATAGTCCAAGACCTCAATGCATTGACTAAAGTTGTAATTGCTATGCATGAAGTACAACATCATGAGCATGGTCAATGTATTGAGGATGATCATTTCTATGGAAAACAAATTGATGTTGAATCTCCCATCACTCTTGATTGTAAAAATTTTAATGAAGTTATTATCTCACTTGAGACTAGTGAACCCAAGGTCATTTTTTCATCAAAGAGTGGTGTTGAGATTCACATTTTTCAACTTGTGGAGGGCATTGAATGGAGTTAAGTGCAGAAATATTTGAAGAGAAATTGTATACTCCATTGTTGGAATTCCATAAACTTGCCTACACCTCTATTTGATTGAGATTTTTGAATCATTCTCCTTTGTATTGTTGGATAGATTAGTTAGGAAGGACATTTATACAATAAAAAATTTTTAAAAATCAATGGGCACAAGCTCATATCTGAGTTAAAGCCGGATTGACATGAGCCCTTTTTGTTTTGTTTTCATATATATAGTAGTTAGACTTATTTTATTGTTATATTTTCCTTTTCTTGATGCTGTAGTTTAGAAGTTGTTTACCTCTCCCATTTCATTTTGAGCATCATCTTAGAAAATCTCATTCAATATCATGTGTGAGTTTAAGTTGGGGGTGTAAACAAACTTTTTGTTTTCCCTTTAATATGTATACTAAAAGAACAAAAAAAAAAGAAAAAAAGGGGGGGGTGATATCTTATTTCCCATGTTACTTTCATTTTTCTCATTACATGATTCCTTGTGCATTGAGGACAATGCATGGTTCAATTTGGGGGGTGAGGTGCACCATTTTAAATTTTCCACCACTTTTTGTGTAGAATAATGGGAAATGTGAAAATTTTGAAAAAACAATTGGTCAATTTTTGATGGAAAAAGGTTTAAATAGTGCTTGTTAGGCCTTATCGTGGTGCTTGAGGTGATTGGAGATGAGGTGGTGACTTGATGATAGCTTTGGAGGTGAAGGAACAAAGATTTTAGAAAAACAAGTAAAAACCTACTGGTAGGTTTTGGCTACTGGACTTGCACCTACCGATAGATTTTGCTAACTAGAGTAAAACCTATTGGTAGGTTTTGCTGAAACACGCCAGATTCTGCAACTCAAGCTCTGCAACATTGGGCCTCACACTTGTTCTCCAACACTAAAAATATCCAATATTGAATTATATTCCCCTACCCTAATTGTTAGGGGACTTTTGATTATTTGATCTTCATTTTGAACTTTGAATACATGAGCACATCATACAAGTTTATCCTATGCCAAAGTATAACATATGTGTTTTCTTTCAAACTCAACCATAGTGCACCTTGAATGTATAACTTCAGAAATTTACAGATTGGATCCACATTTTAGAGCTTGACATGCATAGTGGAGATGAAATAAGTACACATGTGAGCTTTAGTGTCAATCCTTGTTGGAGGGAACATAAATTTACTCAAGGAACAATTTTTCAAATTTTAAATTTGTTCAATAATCTCATTATGCTTGTTTTGGTTAGGTGCATTTAGATAATTGATTAAATTTGTCTTGAAATGCAATGTGCTCTCCTATGCTTCTCTAGAGATGATCTTAGGCCATTTTTGATTTCTTTGAGCCTTAGCCTTTTTCTTGTGAAATTCTATCCCTAGTGTCATGTTTGAGCCTTGCTGAATATTTGTTTCCATGCCACACAAGTGACCAAGCTAGTGCAAAAAGATAAAAATTTACCACACCTTGGTTGTTCTAAGAGCTGACCATGATTGAACATGAAAGAGGATGAATGGTGATGTGGAAACCCAACAAAGGGATGAATGATGTTGATTTCAAAATGTTGTATGAAAAAGAATGAAAAATCTAAGAAAAAGAATAGAAAGGGGTGAAAGAAGAAAGATTGATCAACGAAAAAGGAAAACGTTAAGGAAAAGAAGAAAAATAAATAAAGAGTGAAGTAATAGTGTAGACTAAATGTCTCATAGAAAGGGAGATCTTTTTGAAATAAATGTCATGCACTCAGAATAACCATTTTTTTTATCCTATATCCTTTATTCCATTTGCCTCAATATCACCCCAAGGCCCCATTATAACCTTTGAAAGTACTAAATGATTTAGGGAAAACATGGGAAAAACATACTTTTTAAGAAAAAGGAAAGTTAATTTTGCTATCTAGTGCCCTAACATTCTTTTCATGAGATTATGATAAGGTTGTTTCATTTGTATACATGTGCTTCATTTTTGGATTATATCTGAGCATAATTTCGTTTGTGCATAAGTTTCTATCTCACATATACACATGGAGTGCATGCTCAGATAATCATTGAGTTATTCATTTTTTAGAAAAACCCTTGGTGATTTTTGCATCAACGCTGAATTTGGATAGCTAAGTGAATGTGGATTTGATTGAGTAAATGCTTAAATTACATATTCGTTTTGAACACACATGAGTTTTGAAAGAAAATGTGTAGGTGAATACTCTAGAATAGCATTGAGGGCTATGATGTGTTTCATGTGTGATTAGGTCGGTTGCATTGGACAAAGCTATTGTTGACATCCCAGTGCTAGTTAGGATAAGGGCATATGTTTTAAATATTAGATACTAGGAAAACAAGTTTGTAGGTACCTTCACTGAAAACCTTCACGAGACAAAACTCATCCACTAGGGATTACCTAGGGGTTTAAAGGCTTGTTGCAGATGCTAAATACAATAGCGGAATTAGTATAGGTTTATGTTTGTTTGCTTAATTTTTACATTTAGTTTGCTAGGGATTAGCAAAGCTTAAGTTGGGATTGGTGTGTTGAGCAACTAATATTGCATATTTAACGGCCTCATTACATGCATTTTTACTCAACTTTGCATTTAAGTACTTAGAGTTAGCTGAATTTATGAATAATATTGAAATCTTGATTATACAGGTAATTATATCTTAAATGATGAATTTTTGAACTTTGCAACTAAGTGTGGATGAGTGGTGAAGACATGGACACATTACATGAGGATTTGTAGGCTGAAAAGTGAAAGAAATCAAGGAGGTATCGGTGCCTGGTAACATAGGCACCAGCACACACACCATTTGGTAGTAGTACCTCGGTTTTCAACCTTGTTGACCATGATCCACTTTGAATTTGAAGAAGTGCAAAACATGAAAGTTGTATATATAGATGTGCTCCATATTATATCAACAGTTCAGCTCAATTGGATGGTTGGATCAATAGTTTTGACAATTATACTAAAAATGGTCTGGAGTAGGCAACCTACCAGAAAGGCCTACCCGTAGTTTTTACTTCAGTAGCCAAAAATCTACCGGTAGAACAATGAAAATCTACATGTAGGTTTTGTCCAAAATGCCCAGAACACTTGCAACTCATGCTTCACTGGCTTGGGGGTCCCACCAATGATTCTCCCATTTTTCCCCTGATATCCCTTACACATCTACATGTCTCCCATCACCCATGCTTGGACTTTGGAGGCAATGGCATTAATGAGGAGGGGAAAGAAGGGGGCAACAATGGTGGGTTGCAGGCTAGACTATTCCAAGCCTATGCATTGCATCGACTCAGCCTCCCATTGATAGGAGGCCTACACACACATGCTAGAGGGCCCTATGGACAAAAATGCAGAGGTTCTTCACCATATAATTAGCATTCCACAAGCTTTGAAGAGAGAGGCTACCTAAGCTTATGAGTAGTTTAGAAAGAGAAGTTCGCAAGGAAGAAGATGAAGTTCTAGAGATAGAAAGCTTAAATTTTTGCATTGTCTTCACCCATTTCACTTGTAGTAATTTGTATTTCACTTGTAATATTCATTTTTAGTACTTTAATCTCTTCTATTTCAAGTGTAATCAAGTTTAATTCAATGTTCTTGCACTTCAATATTTACAGCTGGGTTTTCTCTACAACTTTTCCATTTTGGGGTGAAATGAATTTCTCTTTGTAGTTTACTTTTTCCTAGATTTAATATATTTTCTAATTTTCATTCTCAACTCATTTTCATTTTCTTTTTTTCATCATGTCTCTTTACATTATGCATGTCTTTCCTTTTATTATGAGTAGTTAAACTTTAAGTTGGCTAATCCCTAGGAGGACTCCTCTTGGAAATGCTGTTTCAACTCATTTTCTTTCCTCCTTATAATGTACATTAATTTGGTTTGACTAGGTTGAGTGTGGGCATGGTTGTGAGTTCTTGATACACCGTAGACTTGCAATGGTGTATGCTTGAATTCCCATCTCCATTTTAGTCCCGTGTTTCCTGTGAATCAATCAAACATCTAGACACCATTGGAGGAAGGTCTTGTGTTGATTTGGCATTCCCATTGGAATAAGCTCTTTGGATTAGCCNTGTTTCCTGTGAATCAATCAAACATCTAGACACCATTGGAGGAAGGTCTTGTGTTGATTTGGCATTCCCATTGGAATAAGCTCTTTGGATTAGCCACCACTTGTTTTCATTACATTTCTATAAGCAATATTCACTCACCAAAACACAAAACCCAAATACATTACACTTTTCCATTTTTAAANATACATGTGCTTCATTTTTGGATTATATCTGAGCATAATTTCGTTTGTGCATAAGTTTCTATCTCACATATACACATGGAGTGCATGCTCAGATAATCATTGAGTTATTCATTTTTTAGAAAAACCCTTGGTGATTTTTGCATCAACGCTGAATTTGGATAGCTAAGTGAATGTGGATTTGATTGAGTAAATGCTTAAATTACATATTCGTTTTGAACACACATGAGTTTTGAAAGAAAATGTGTAGGTGAATACTCTAGAATAGCATTGAGGGCTATGATGTGTTTCATGTGTGATTAGGTCGGTTGCATTGGACAAAGCTATTGTTGACATCCCAGTGCTAGTTAGGATAAGGGCATATGTTTTAAATATTAGATACTAGGAAAACAAGTTTGTAGGTACCTTCACTGAAAACCTTCACGAGACAAAACTCATCCACTAGGGATTACCTAGGGGTTTAAAGGCTTGTTGCAGATGCTAAATACAATAGCGGAATTAGTATAGGTTTATGTTTGTTTGCTTAATTTTTACATTTAGTTTGCTAGGGATTAGCAAAGCTTAAGTTGGGATTGGTGTGATGAGCAACTAATATTGCATATTTAACGGCCTCATTACATGCATTTTTACTCAACTTTGCATTTAAGTACTTAGAGTTAGCTGAATTTATGAATAATATTGAAATCTTGATTATACAGGTAATTATATCTTAAATGATGAATTTTTGAACTTTGCAACTAAGTGTGGATGAGTGGTGAAGACATGGACACATTACATGAGGATTTGTAGGCTGAAAAGTGAAAGAAATCAAGGAGGTATCGGTGCCTGGTAACATAGGCACCAGCGCACACACCATTTGGTAGTAGTACCTCGGTTTTCAACCTTGTTGACCATGATCCACTTTGAATCTGAAGAAGTGCAAAACAGGAAAGTTGTATATCTAGATGTGCTCCATAATATATCAACAGTTCAGCTCAATCGGATGGTTGGATCAATAGTTCTGACAATTATACTAAAAATGGTCTGGAGTAGGCAACCTACCAGAAAGGCCTACCCGTAGTTTTTACTTCAGTAGCCAAAAATCTACCGGTAGAACAATGAAAATCTACATGTAGGTTTTGTCCAGAATGCCCAGAACACTTGCAACTCATGCTTCACTTGCTTGGGGGTCCCACCAATGATTCTCCCATTTTTCCCCTGATATCCCTTACACATCTACATGTCTCCCATCACCCATGCTTGGACTTTGGAGGCAATGGCATTAATGAGGAGGGGAAAGAAGGGGCAACAATGGTGGGTTGCAGGCTAGACTATTCCAAGCCTATGCATTGCATCGACTCAGCCTCCCATTGATAGGAGGCCTACACACACATGCTAGAGGGCCCTATGGACAAAAATGCAGAGGTTCTTCACCATATAATTAGCATTCCACAAGCTTTGAAGAGAGAGGCTACCTAAGCTTATGAGTAGTTTAGAAAGAGAAGTTCGCAAGGAAGAAGATGAAGTTCTAGAGATAGAAAGCTTAGATTTTTGCATTGTCTTCACCCATTTCACTTGTAGTAATTTGTATTTCACTTGTAATATTCATTTTTAGTACTTTAATCTCTTCTATTTCAAGTGTAATCAAGTTTAATTCAATGTTCTTGCACTTCAATATTTACAGCTGGGTTTTCTCTACAACTTTTCCATTTTGGGGTGAAATGAATTTCTCTTTGTAGTTTACTTTTTCCTAGATTTAATATATTTTCTAATTTTCATTCTCAACTCATTTTCATTTTCTTTTTTTCATCATGTCTCTTTACATTATGCATGTCTTTCCTTTTATTATGAGTAGTTAAACTTTAAGTTGGCTAATCCCTAGGAGGACTCCTCTTGGAAATGCTGTTTCAACTCATTTTCTTTCCTCCTTATAATGTACATTAATTTGGTTTGACTAGGTTGAGTGTGGGCATGGTTGTGAGTTCTTGATACACCGTAGACTTGCAATGGTGTATGCTTGAATTCCCATCTCCATTTTAGTCCCGTGTTTCCTGTGAATCAATCAAACATNAGCATTCCACAAGCTTTGAAGAGAGAGGCTACCTAAGCTTATGAGTAGTTTAGAAAGAGAAGTTCGCAAGGAAGAAGATGAAGTTCTAGAGATAGAAAGCTTAAATTTTTGCATTGTCTTCACCCATTTCACTTGTAGTAATTTGTATTTCACTTGTAATATTCATTTTTAGTACTTTAATCTCTTCTATTTCAAGTGTAATCAAGTTTAATTCAATGTTCTTGCACTTCAATATTTACAGCTGGGTTTTCTCTACAACTTTTCCATTTTGGGGTGAAATGAATTTCTCTTTGTAGTTTACTTTTTCCTAGATTTAATATATTTTCTAAGTTTCATTCTCAACTCATTTTCATTTTCTTTTTTTCATCATGTCTCTTTACATTATGCATGTCTTTCCTTTTATTATGAGTAGTTAAACTTTAAGTTGGCTAATCCCTAGGAGGACTCCTCTTGGAAATGCTGTTTCAACTCATTTTCTTTCCTCCTTATAATGTACATTAATTTGGTTTGACTAGGTTGAGTGTGGGCATGGTTGTGAGTTCTTGATACACCGTAGACTTGCAATGGTGTATGCTTGAATTCCCATCTCCATTTTAGTCCCGTGTTTCCTGTGAATCAATCAAACATCTAGACACCATTGGAGGAAGGTCTTGTGTTAATTTGGCATTCCCATTGGAATAAGCTCTTTGGATTAGCCAACACTTGTTTTCATTACATTTCTATAAGCAATATTCACTCACCAAAACACAAAACCCAAATACATTACACTTTTCCATTTTTACAAAATCCATTTCACCACACTTGACCTTCCTTTCCTGAGGAGACCTTGGAATACCCATTTCAAGTAAAACACAACATTGCAAGATTCTCTCTATGCTTGAGAGCAATTTTGCACCACACACATTTTGTTCATTCAACATACACGTTGCCCCATTTCTCGCATCATTCTGAGCGAGAGTGATGCTCCTCTACACACAAAAGCCATATACACAACCGGAATCAAGGTCCGAGATTAAGGACAATGAAAAAAATCAAGCACCACCTATGATTCTCCCCTTGTCCCTTGACATCTCTTACACATCTACATGCCTCCCCACACCCATGCTTGGACTTTTGAGGCTCAAGCATTAATGAGGAGGAGAAAGGAGGCAAGCTGGGAAGTGTAGGCTAGGCTTGTCCTAGCCTGCACAATGCCATCAACTCAACCTCCTATGGATGGGAGGCCTTCACAAACCTAGGGGGACCTCCATTGATGAAATTATAGAGGTATTACACCATATATTTAGCTACACACTCACATTAGAGGGGAGGCTACTTAAGCTTAGAAAGCTCATTAAAGAAGGTGAAGTTTTACATAGAAAAAGTTAGATTTTTGCATTTCTTCCACTCATTTCACTTGTAATCTTCAGCAAGACTTTTGTAAGCTTCATTTATTACTTTTAATGTCATTTATTTCAAGTCTTTTGCAAGTTTAGTTGAGCATCATAGTTTCTACCATTGTTGTATTTAAGCTTTCTTTATTTCAAACTTTTAAAATGGGTATTAAATATTTTTCTTCATAGTTTAAGATTTGTTGCATTAAGTTAAGTTCCAATATTCGTTTCTCCATCATGTTTCTTTAAAATATCCATGTCTTTCCTTTATTCATGAGTAGCTAGCTGTAAGTTGGTTAATCCAAAAGAGAATTCCTCTTGGGTGTGCTAAATCAACTCTTTTTCATTCCTTCTCATAGTGTACGATGACTCAGTTTGACTAGGTTGAGTGTGGACGTGGTTGTGAGCTCTTGATACACCATAGACTTGTTATGGGGTATGCTTGAATCCTCACGAATCAATTGAACATCTGGGCACCATTGGAGGAAGGTGTTGAATNTGTGGACGTGGTTGTGAGCTCTTGATACACCATAGACTTGTTATGGGGTATGCTTGAATCCTCACGAATCAATTGAACATCTGGGCACCATTGGAGGAAGGTATTGAATTGATTTGACATTCCCATTGGAATGACCCCTTTGGATTAGCCAACACTTGTTCCATTTCATTTTTAGCAAAAACACAATCACAAAAACTTTAATTCAAAAGATTTTACACTTTTCCATTTTTTCAAAATGACCTTCACACAATTTCCTTCCTTCCCTAAGCTGACGACCTTGGAATACTCATTCCAACTAAGACACGACATTGCAAGATTCTATATATGCTTGGGGAGCAATTTTGCACAGACACACACACATTTTGTTCATTCCACACACCCATTTCCCTTTTCTTGCATCAAAATTGAGTGAGAGTGACACTCACCCACATATACAAGCCATATATAGATTTGAGGGTGATGTGTGGAGATTAGGGAACGACGGAGAAATAAACCAAGCATTTTTGCCGCCATTGCCAGGGAAGGTTAAGCGTCGAGTTCAGAGGTGATTTTAGACGGAATAGATAAGTCTCATGATTTTCATCACGGGCCAAGGTATGTCATCTCATTTCTAAATAGTTGTTGTAGTTTGTGTTTTGTGTTATGTTTTCTATTTTTTATGAAAATGTGTTAAATGCCCCTTGTTTTGAAAACATGTGCGAAATTTGTGATGAGTATGGACACATCACTAGTGAGGGCCCAATAAATTATATGATTCAAGACTTTGCATGCGAAGGTTCAAATTCAATATTNAAAATTTTGGACACTTTTTGTGGAAAATATCTAATATTGAACCATATCCCCCTGTTTAAAGTGTATGGGTATTGTGATAATTTGATCTTTATTTTGAACTTTGAATATAGAAGTTTATCCTATTGCTAAAAGTATCACATACTTGTTTGCTTTTGAACTCAACCACAAGTGCACCTTGAATGTGTAATTTCAACAATTTACAGATTGAGTTTACATTTTAGTGCTTGACATGAATAGTAGAGATGAGTAAGAACTCATGAGAGCTTTAGTGTCAATCCTTGTTGGAGGGGACTTACATTTACTTAAGGAATAATTTTTTAAATATTAAATTTGTTCAATAGTCTCATTATGCTTGTTTCGGTTAGGTGTATTTGTGTAGTTGATTGACTTGTCTTGAAATGCATAATGCTCCCCCATGCTTATCTAGAGGTGATCTTAGGCCATTTTTGAATATTTTGAGCCTTAGCCTTTTTCTTCTGAAATTCTATCCCTAGTGTCATGTTTGAGCCTTGTTGAAAATTCATTTCTATACCACACAAGTGACCAAGCTAGTGCAAAAAGATAAAAATTTACCACACCTTGGTTTTTCTAAGAGCTAACCATGATTGAACATGAAAGAGGAGGAATGGTGATGTGGAAACCCAACAAAAGGGGTGATGAATGTGGAATTCATATGTTGAATGAAAAAGAATGATGAATCCAAGAAAAAGGAGAGAGGAAAGGGTGAAAGAAAAAAAATTGATCAAAGAATGAAGGAAAATGTTAAGGAAAAGAAGAAAAATAGATAAAGAGTGAAGTGATGGTGGTAGACATGAAATCCCATAAAAAGGGAGATCCTTTTCAAACAAAGGTCATTCACCCGGAACAACCCTCTTTGTTATCCTCTATCTTTCATTTCATATGCCCCATTATCACCTCATGGCCCCATTACAACCTTTGAAGTCCTAAATGATATAGAGACGACATGGGGGGAGCACACTTTTAAAGAAAAAAAGAAAGTTTGATTTAACTACCTAGTGCCCTAGCATTCCTCTCATAAGATTATGCCAAGGTTGTTTCATTTGTATATTGTGCTTCATTTTTGGATTATATGTGAGCATACTTCAGTTTTTGTATAAGATTCTATCTCACATATACACATAGAGAGTATGCCAGGATAATCAATGTGATTCATTGTTGAGAGAAACCCTTGGTGAGTTTTGCATCAAAGCTGATTTTGGATAGCAAAGTGAATGTGAACTCCATTGTGTAAATTTTTAAATTACATATTCATTTCACACACACACGAGTTTTGAAAGAAAATGTGTAGGTGGATACTCTAGAATAGCATTTAAGGCTATGATGTGATTCATGTGTGATTAGTTCAGGTGTATTTGACAAAGCTATTGTTGACATCCTAGTGATAACAAGGTTAAGAGCATATGTTTTAAATGTTGGATACAAGGAAAAAAAGTTTGAAGGTACCTTCACTGGAAACCTTCACAAAACAAAACTCATCCACTAGGGATCACCTAGGGGTTTAAAAGTTTGTTGCATATGCTAAATGCAATAGTAGAATTAGAATAGGTTAATGTTTGTTTACCTAATTTTTACATTTAGTTTGCTAGGGACTAGCAAAGCTTAAGTTGGGAGGTGTGATAAGCACATGATATTACATATTTAATGGCCACATTACATGCATTTTAACTTAATTTTGCATTTAATTACTTAGAGTTAGTCGAAGTTGTGAACAATGTGAAAAATTTGATGTTGCAAGTAATTATAGCATAAATGATGGCTTTTGGAACCCTACAACTAAGTGTGAATGTGTACAAAAGAGATGGACACATTACATGAGGAATGTGAGGCTTGTAAGGTGAAGAAACCAAGAAAAATGCAATTTGGACGAAAACCTTCTGGAAGTTTTAGCCCACTGTTTTTCCCATTTTTGATGTAGTACCTCTGTTTTTCTCATTTTTTACCATGATCCACTTCGAATCTGAAAAGGTGCAAAATAAGAAAGTTATAGATCTGACTGTCTTCTATATTTGATGAGCACAAAATATTGCATATTTATTGGCCTCATTTCATGATTTTTAACTTAAATTTGCATATTAATTATTTAGAATTAGATAAAGTTAGGAATAATGTGGAAATTTTGATGTCGCAGATAATTATAGCATAAATGATGGTTTTTAGAGCTTTGCAACTAAGTGTGAATGTCTGGTAAAGAGATGGACACATTGAATGAGGATAGAGATGCTTGGAAGGTGAAGAAACCAAGAAAAATGCAATTTGGATGAAAACCTTTCGGAAGGTTTGGCCATAAATCTTCCGGAAGGCTTAACCCACTAGTTTCCCAAGGTCTTGACACAGTACCACTGCTTTTCCCATGTTTGACCATGATCCATTTCAAATCTGAAATAGTGCAAAACCTAAAGGTTGTAGATCCGGGTATTAAATATTATTCTTCTTAGTTTACGATTTCTTGCATTAGTTTAAGTTCTAATCTTCATTTCTCCATTATGTCTATTTACATTATGTATTTTCTTCTTGCTTTCATGAGTAGCTAGATTTTAAGTTGGCTAATCCAAGGGAGTTCTCCTCTTGGGTATTCCATTTCAACTCATTTCCTTTCCTCCTCTCGGTGTATGATGGTTCGGTTTAACTAGATTGAGAGTGGATCAGGTTGTGAGTCTTTGATATTCCATAGGCCTGGTCACGGTTTATGCTTCGATCCTCACCATCTAGTCTCCAGCTTCCCACGAATCAATCGTTCATCTATGCACCATTGGAGGAAGGCTTCGAGTTGACTTGGGATTCCCATTGGAATGAACCCTTCGGATTAGCCAATACTTGTTTTCTTGCATTTTCACTAAGAACAAAACTCACAAAAACCAACTACAAGATTTACCCNTAACAAGGTTAAGAGCATATGTTTTAAATGTTGGATACAAGGAAAAAAAGTTTGAAGGTACCTTCACTTGGAATACTTTTCTAGGTAAAACACGACACTTAAAAGACTCCTTGCGCGTGGGGAGCACTTTTGTTCACACACGCATCACATTTTGTTCATTCCATTTCCATTATTTTGTTGCCCTATTTCGCCCATCATTCCNGTAAAACACGACACTTATAAGACTCCTTGCGCGTGGGGAGCACTTTTGTTCACACACGCATCACATTTTGTTCATTCCATTTCCATTATTTTGTTGCCCTATTTCGCCCATCATTCCAAAGGAGAGTGACACTCCCCCATTCCTATAAGCTATACACATTGAGGGTTGATGTCTAAAGGTTAGGCTACAACAACGAAAAACATCAAGCAATATTGTGTCAAAATTTCAGCTCAATCCAACGGTTGGATCAAACGTTATGAAAATTTTACTAAAAGTGGTCCTGAGCTGTCACCTTCTGAAAGACCTTCCAGAAGGTTTTGCCTACTGGAATCGACCTTCCGGAAGGTTTACAAAAAACCTTCCAAAAGGTTTTAAGCAGAATGTCCAAAACGACTGTTTTCATGCTCCATTTGCTTNTTTGCCTACTGGAATCGACCTTCCGGAAGGTTTACAAAAAACCTTCCAAAAGGTTTTAAGCAGAATGTCCAAAATGACTGTTTTCATGCTCCATTTGCTTAGGGTTCCCACCTACACTTCTCCCACTTGCCCCCCAACATTTTCTGCACATCTTCCTGCCTCCTCCACCCTTGATGGATACTTTTGAGGCTTGGCATTGATGAGGATGGGAGAGCAAGGGTGAAGCATAGGGAATGTAGGCTAAGCCTGTCATACCCATCCATTCAGCCCCCTATTGGTGGGAGACCTTTCACACAGCTAGAGGAGCCTTATAGATGAAATTTGCATCCTCTCTCACCATATATTCAGCATTCCACTCACATTTGAAGGGTGGCTACCTAAGTTTAGGAGTAGTCCAAGGAAGAAGAAGATGAATAGTGCTAAAGCTTATGTTTTTGCATTTTCCATTCCATTTCAATTGTAGTAAGCATCAAATTTCTTGTAATCCTTAATTCTTGCACTTTAATCTTAGCTATTTCAAGTATATTTCAAGTTTAGTTACATGTTCTTCATTCCACCATTGTTGCTTTCAAGTTTTCTTCATTTCATACTTTAAAATGGGTATTAAATATTGATCTTCTTAGTTTACAATTTCTTGTATTAGTTTAAGTTCTAATCTTCATTTCTCCATTATGTCTCTTTACATTATGTATTTTCTTCTTCCTTTCATGAGTAGCTAGATTTTAAGTTGGCTAATCCAAGGGAGATCTCCTCTTGGGTATGCCATTTCAACTAATTTCCTTTCCTCCTTTCGGTGTACGATGGTTCGATTTGACTGGATTAAGAGTGGATGCGGTTATGAGTTTTTTATATTCCGTAGGCCTGGTCACAGTTTATGCTTGGATCCTCATCATCTCGTCCCTAGCTTACCACGAATCAATCATTCATCTATGCACTATTGGAGGAAGGCTTCGAGTTGACTTGGGATTCCCATTGGAATGAACCTTTCGGATTAGCCAACACTTGTTTTCTTGCATTTTCACTAAGAACAAAACTCACCAAAACCAACTACAAGATTTTACACTTTCTTTTTTGTTCACAAAATCCCTTTCACACACTTGAACTTTCCTTCCCTGAGGAGACGACCTTGGAATACTTTTCCAAGTAAAACACGACACTCAAAAGACTCCTTGCGCTTGGGGAGCACTTTTGTTCACACACGCATCACATTTTGTTCATTCCATTTCCATTATTCCATTGCCCTATTTCGCCCATCATTCCAAGGGAGAGTGACACTCCCCCATTCCTATAAGTCATGCACATTGAGGGTTGATGTCTAGAGGTTAGGATACAACAACAAAAAACATCAAGCAATATTTTTTCAAAATTTCAGCTCAATCAGATGTTGGATCAAACGTTATGGGAATTTTACAAAAATTGGTCCTGAGCTAGCACCTTCCGGAAGGTTTAGCCTACTAGAATGAACCTTTCAGAAGATTTGCATCGATCTTCTAGAAGGTTTTGCCCAGAAAGCCTGGAACTCATGCTCCATTTGCTTGGGATCCCACCTATGATTCTCCCACTTGTCCCTAACATCCCCTATACATCTACATGCCTCCCCCACACTCTTGCTTGGACTTTTTAGGCTCAAACATTAATGAGGATGAGAGAGAAGAGGCAAGCTTGGGATTTGCAAGCTAGGACTGACCTAGCCTACCCAATGCCATCAACTCAGCCTCCTATGGATGTGAGGTCTTTTACACACCTAGGGGGACCTCCATGGACGAAATTGCAAAGGTCTTACACCATATATTCAGCTACACACTCACATTAGAGGAGAGGCTACCTAAGCGCAGAAAACTCATTGGAGAAGATGAAGTTTTACATAGAAAAGCTTAGGTTTTTGCATTTCTTCCATTCATTTCACTTGTAATCTTCAGTAAGACTTTTGTAAGCTTCATTTATTACTTTTAATGTCATTTATTTCAAGTCCTTTGCAAGTTTAGTTGAGTATCTTAGTTTCTACCATTGTTGTATTTAAGCTTTCTTCATTTGAAGCTTTTAAAATGGGTATTGAATATTTTTCTTCATAGTTTAAGATTTCTTGCATTAAGTTCAATCTTCATTTAGTCATTGTATCTCTTTACATTATCCATGTCTTTCCTTTATTCATGAGTAGCTAAACTTTAAGTTGGCTAATTCAAGAAAGAATTTCTCTCAGGTGTGCTAAATCAACTCTTTTTCATTCCTCCTTGTACTGTAGGATGACTTGGTTTGACTAGGTTGAGTGTGGATCTAGTTATGAGCTCTTGATACACCGTAAACTTGTCACGTGGTTTGCTTGAATCCGCAACTCCATTTTGGTCCCGCACTTCCTACGAATCAATTGAACATCTAGGCACCATTGGAGGAAGGTTTTGAGTTGATTTGAAATTCCCATTCGAATGATCCCTTTGGATTAGCCAACACTTGTTCCATTTCATTTTTAGCAAAAACACAATCACAAAAACTCAAACTCAAAAGATTTTACAGTTCTCCAGTTTTGTAAAATGACCTTCACACAATTCCCTTCCTTCCATGAGAAGATAACCTTGGAATACTCATTCCAAGTAAAACACAACATTGAAAATTCTCTCTACACTTGGGGAGTAATTTTGCACACACACATATTTTGTTCATTCCACACACCCATTTTCCCTTTTCTTGCATCGAACCCATGTGAGAGTGACATTCACCCACATATACAAGCCATATACACATTTGAGGATGATGTGTAGATATTAGGGAACAACAGGGAAATAAATCAAGCAGATATCCCACCACTGACTCCTGCGGCTACCACTTCTATCCAACCTCCTATACTCCAACCCTCTTGACTGTTGTGCTTGATGTTGCAAATTCTAGAGAAGATGAGGAGGATGATAACGGTGATGATGAGGGAGATGATGGCGGTGATGATGCTGATGATGATGATGGGGAGGAGTAGACGAGAAAGAGACCAGTTGTCATTCCTTGCCTTTTGTCTAGTAGTTTTTAGGAGTCCTAGGTTATAACAAGCCGGAGTAGGGATGATAGGCCTATTAGAAGACTCTCTAGGAAAATAGGCTAGTTTTTGTGTTCTTTATACTCAATGAAAACATTTATGAGTGAATGAACAAGAATTTTGAGTTTAACTTTGTCCCGAATTCATTAGCCTAATTACAATTCGATTTGAGTATTTTGACTTAGTTTCTGAAATGATTAACATAGATGGAAGTGTCATTGCCGCTTTATTTTTATCTTTTTGAATAAGATTCGCTAGGAACTAGCAAAACTCAAGTTGGGGGTGTGATGAGTGTGAAATGTTGCACATTTAATAGCCTTATTATCTATATTTTAACTTGTTTTTGCAATGTATTATTAGATTTTAAATTGGAGATTAATGGATAAATATATTGATTATAGGTTATTGGATGGTAAATACAGGTATTAATCACTTTACAATGTGACTGGGGACAATGGGCAAGAAAAGAATTTAAGAAAAATGGCTCGGGACATTGAAATGCAAAAAAGTTAAAGAAGGTAAGGGAGGTACCGGTACTCTAATTACTATGTACCGGTACTTGAGCTGTGACGCCCCAAAGTTAGGGGTCCTTTCTTAACCTGTTGATCACTACTTGCCCATTTTCCTATCTTTCCACACGAACCCAATTATGTGTGTAGCTTGTAGTGTATGGTTGCTTGGTTTAATTAGTTGTTGTATTCCCTAATCTCTGCACATGAACCCTCAATGTGTATATGGCTTGTATATGTGTGTGAGTGTCACTTTGACTTGGGTTCGATGCAAGAAAAGGGAAAATGGGTGTGTGGAATGAAATGTGTGTGTGTGAACAAAAGTGCTCCCCAAGTGTAGGGAGACTTTTGAGTGTCATGCTTTACTTGAAAATCGTATTCCAAGGTCATCTTCTCAGGGAAGGAGGTGAATCGTATTGAAGTTGATTTTGGTGAAAAAGGTAAAGTGTAAAAATCTTTTGATGTTTGAGTTTTGTTGATCTTGTTTGTGATGGAAAATGAGATGGGACAAATGTTGGCTAATCCAAAGGGTGTTCCAATGGGAATGCCAAATCAACTCAAGACCTCCCTCCAATAATGCCTAGATGTTTGATTGATTTGTAGGAAGCGTGGGATCAAAATGGAGGTGAGGATTCAAGCATACCNATGGGAATGCCAAATCAACTCAAGACCTCCCTCCAATAATGCCTAGATGTTTGATTAATTTGTAGGAAGCGTGGGACCAAAATGGAGGTGAGGATTCAAGCATACCCCGTGAACAATCTACGGTGTATCAAGAACTCCCAACCACGTCCACACTTAACCTAGTCAAACCAAGTCATCGTACACTACAAGGAGGAATGAAATTGAGTTGAAATAGCATACCCAAGTGGAATTTTCCCTTGGATTAGCCAACTATGAACTTAGCTACTCATATCTAAAGCAAAGACATAAATGTAATGGAAAGACATTATAAAGGAATGAAGATTGGAGTTTAGTTAATGCAAGAAAACATAAACTATGAAGTGAAATATGCAATACCCATTTTAAAACTTGAAAATGAAGAACTTGAATGCATTAACGGTGAAATCCAAAATGAACGACTAAACTTGAAATGTGCTTGTAATAAATAGAATTAAAGACATTAAATGAAGCTTACAAGATCCTTAGAAGAGATTACAAGTAGAATAGATGGAAGAAATGTAAAAATCTAAGCTTTCTATCTCTAAACTATGTTTTCTTCCTTTAGAACCTATCTCTCTACAATGCAATGTCTCTCCATAATGTGTAATGAATCATTAAAAACATCCACGAAGCTCCCCATAGCCTGTATGGCAGACCTCCCATCCATAGAAGGCTGATTAGATGTATTATTACAGGCTAGGACAAGCATAGCCTTCCCTCACATGCCTTACTTTTCTCTCTCCTCCTAATTAATGCTCAATCCTTTAAAGTCCAAGCTATGGTGATGGGAGGCATGTAAGTGTGTAAGGANTCTCTACAATGCAATGTCTCTCCATAATGTGTAATGAATCATTAAAAACATCCACGGAGCTCCCCATAGCCTGTATGGCAGACCTCCCATCCATAGAAGGCTGATTAGATGTATTATTATAGGCTAGGACAAGCATAGCCTTCCCTCACTTGCCTTACTTTTCTCTCTCCTCCTAATTAATGCTCAATCCTTTAAAGTCCAAGCTATGTTGATGGGAGGCATGTAAGTGTGTAAGAAATGTTAGGGGACAAGTTGGAGAAGTGTAGGTGGGACCATCAAATGGCAAAGCTTGAGTTGTAGGTTGTCTGGGCAATCTGTGCAAAACCTTCTCGAAGGTTGACACAGACCTTCTGAAAGGTTTATGTAGGAACAGTTAAATGAGGAAACCAGTAGGCAAAACCTTCCATAAGGGTTTTTAATCCTTCAAGAAGGTTCATTATAGTGGACAAAACCTTTCAGAAGGTTTTGGCAGTGAAAAGGCAGACCAAGGCAAAACCTTCTGGAAGATTTTCAACCAACTTGAATTTTTCTTGGTTTCTTCACCCTCCAAACCTTTCTTTAAGGTATCCCCTCATATTCATTGACTTCAAACACTTCAATGGGGGCTTCACTTAAGCCATTTATGCCTTTTCATCTACATGTACACAAAACACCATTAAAACGAAGATTAAACGCATTCTCCCAAAATTCACGACAAAAACAAGTATAAAAGGGCATATTAGCATACAATATATGTTATGTTTCTATGCTAATCAATGGTGAGTTCACTCTCCCTTGATCTCCATGTGAGAAGTGGGAAAATTGTGTGTGGATGAACAAAAATTGTGTGAGTATGCAAATTGCTCCCCAAGCATAGAGAGACTTACAATATCATGCTTTACTTGGAACAAATATTCCAAGGTCGTCTCCTCAAGGAAGCCAAGGTCAAGTGGTCCTGAAGAGTGATTTGTAGAAGAAAATAAAAATTGGAAATCTTGTGGTTTGAAATTCGATGGTTTGTGAATTGTGAAATATGCAAGATAATAGGGTTGACTAATCCATAAAGGTCATCCCAATGGGAATGCAAAATCGACTCATTTCATTCAACTAATGGTGCCTAGGTGTTTGATTAATTTATAGAAAGTGAGGGATGAGTGTGGTTGTGTTGGATAAGAGCATACCCCATGACAAGTCTATGGTGTATCAAAATCCCACAACCATGTCCACTCTTAACCTAGTCAAACCAAACACTTTACACTAAGAGCAAGAATGAAATTAAGTCGATTTCACATACCCAAGAGGGAATCCCCCTTGGATTAGCCAACTAAAAGTTTAGCTATCCATAGTAAAAGCAAGAACAAACATTAAGGAGAAAAAAATGGTGGTGAAATCAAACATGGACTTTTATTGATGTAAGAGAAAGTTTAAACTACAAAAGAAGTGCTAGAAAGAAATATTACATGTAGATTGAAGCTTACAAGAATGAAAATAGTAAAAGAAAAGCAAGAACCCGACTTTTCTCTCTCTACACTACTCCGAAGCTTAGGTATCCTCCCTCTCTAACCTTCTTCCACCCACAAAACTCCTAAAAGAGAGATATATATAGATCTAGTGGAATTTTTGGGTTACTCTAGGTCAAATCCTAACTTTGACCCAAGTTTATTTGATTTTTTGAACTGTGGTACCATCACCTGGTGATGAGGTACCAGTATGGCGGAGAGCATTAATGACAACTCAGAACAATTTTTGTAGAATTGTTATTAATTTTGATCCCACCTTCCGATTGAGCTAAAATTTTGATACAAGATAGAAGACATTCAGATTTACAACTTTCATTTTTCTCACTTTTTCAAATTCAAAATGGATCATGGTCCACAATGGGAAATACTGTATTTGGTACCACCAGTACCAAATGGTGTTGGTACCGGTACCAATATTCCAGTTGGCTTAGGTATTGGTACCTATGATATGAGGTACTAGTACCTCCTTGATTTATTTCACTTTTATAGCCTCCAAATCCTCATAATGTGTACATCTCTTCACCACTCATCCACACTTCGAAAACCATCATTTACCCTAGGATTACTTGCGACATCAAAATTTTCACATTATTCACAAATTTGACTAACTCTAAGTAATTAAATACAAAGTTGAGTCAAAATACATGTAATGAGGCTATTAAATATGCAATATTATGATCTCATCACACACCCCCCAACTTAAGTTTTTCTAGCCCCTAGCAAACTAAATATAAAAATTAGGCAAACAAAAATAAACCTATACTAATTCCGTTATTGCATTTAGCACATGCAAAACACCTTTAAACCCCTAGGTGATCCCTAGTGGATGAGTTTTGTCTCGTGAAGGCTTCCAAAGAAGGTACCTACAAACTTCTTTTCCTCGTATCCAACATTTGAAACATATTCCCTTATCCTAACTATCCCTGGGGTGTCAAACATAGTTTTCTCCAATGCACCAAAACTAATCACACATGAATCACATCATAGCCTTAAATGATACTCACATGAATCACATCATAGCCTTAAATGCTATTTTAGAGTATCCACCTGCACATTTCCTTTCAAAACTCATGTGTGTGTTAAATGAATATGCAATTTAAATCTTTACTCAATAGAACCCACATTCATTTAGCTATCCATATATTCAAATATGATACAATTCTCATCAAGGATTTTTCTTAAAAATGAATAACTCTATGATTATCCTAGCATGCTCTCTATGTGTATATGTGAGATGAAATTTTGTGCACAAAATGAGATAACACTCACATACAATCCATAAATGACGTGAATGCTTAACAATTGAAACGACCTTGACATAATCTCAAGAATGGAATGTTAGGACAATATATAGCAAAACCAAACTTCTTTTCATTAAAAGTGTGCTATCACCATGCTTTAGCTAGATCAATTAGAGCTTTCATGGGTTGTAATGAGGCATTGGGGTGATATTTTGGTTGAGTGAAATGAAGGATAAAGGAAAACAAAAAGGGTTATTCCGAGGACATGACATTTATTATCTAAAATATCTTTTTTGTTTGGTGGAATTTTTAGCTTTACATCTTCCTTTCAACTTCTTTTTTCATTCTCTTTCATTTTTTTTTCTTTTCATCCCCCTTTTTCTCCTTTTCTTGGCTTTTCTCTTCTATTTCATTAAAAATTTGAATTTAGTGCTATTCATCCTTTTTTTTTTGGTTTCCTTACCACATTTCCCTTTCTTCATGTTTAGTCACATCAGTCTCAAAAAAACCAAGGTGTGGTAATCTTTTTGCACTAGTTCGGTAAAACATGTGGCATGAAAAAGAATTTTCAATTAATGCCCAATCATTACACTAGGGACAAGTTTTTTTTTGCAATTAAAACTAAGGCTCAATGCAAGTCAAAGATGGCCTAATATCATCTCTATATAAGTATGGGAAGGCATATTGGCATTTTTAGATAAAGTCAATCAGCCATCTACATGTACTCTAACCAAAGCAAGCATAATGAGATTATTGAACAAATTTTGAATTTGAAAAATGTTCCTTTGAGTAAATGTAAGTTCCCTCCAACAAGGCTGGACACTAAAGCTCACATGGGTACTTACTTCATCTCCACTATGTATGTCAAGCTCTTAAATGTGGATCCAATTAGCAAATTCTTGAAATTACACATTCAAGGTGCAATATGGTTGAGTTCGAATGAAAATGCGTCTACGATATTCAAGCATAGGATACACTTCTATGGTGTACTCATGTGTTCAAAGTTTAAAATTAAGATCAAGCAATTATAGATCCTATAACAATTAGAATATAGAAATATAGTTCAATATTAGATATTGTCCACAAAAAAGCTTCAAAATTTTTATTTTTTTTTCAAAATTTTCACATTTGAACTATTCTATACAAAAAAGTGGTGGAACATGTAAATGGTGCACCCCCACCCTCCAACTTGAACCATGCATTGTCCTCAATGCACAAGGAATCATACAATGAGAAAAACAAAAGTCACATGAGAAATAAGATATCCCCCTTTTTTTTCTCTCTTTTGTTTTGGATATAAACATTAAAGGGAAAATGAAACACAAAAAAACTTGTTTACACCCACAACTTAGACTTGAACATGATACTAAATAAGATTTGTTAGGATGATGCTCAAAATGAATTGAGTTCTAATTAGAAGAGGTAAACAACTTCATGCTAAAATCTACACTACAACATTATGCAAATAAAAATATGACAATAAAAGAAATCTAATTACTATGTACATGAAAACAAAACAAAAAGGATTTATGTCAATCCGGCTGCAGTTAGGATATGAGCTTTTTTTCATTGATTTTTTTTATTTAAAACTTTTTTTGGTGTGTAAATGTCTTTCCTAACCAATTTATCCAACAATACAAAAGATAATGATTCAAAATTCTCAACAAAACAAAGGTGCATACAAGTTTATACAATTCCAACAATGGAGTATACAATTTCTCTTTATAAATTTCTGTAATTAACTCCATTTCAATGCCCGCCCAAAGTTGAAAATTGTGAACCTCAACGCCACTCTTTGATGACAAATTAACCTTGGGCTTATTAGCCTCGTGTGAGATAATAACTTCATTAAATTTTTCATAATCAAGAGTGGTGGGAGATTCAACATCAATTAGCATTCCATAAAAATGATCATCCTCAATACATTGACTATGCTTAAGATGTTGTTCTTCACACATAGTAATTATGACATTAGTTAATGCAATAAGGTCATATCTAATTTTAGAAAGTTGTTGGCCTACTTGGGTATTGACTTTCATTTGGTATTGCATAAACTCGTAAAGAGTGCTNTTAACCTTGGGCTTATTAGCCTCGTGTGAGATAATAACTTCATTAAATTTTTCATAATCAAGAGTGGTGGGAGATTCAACATCAATTAGCATTCCATAAAAATGATCATCCTCAATACATTGACTATGCTTAAGATGTTGTTCTTCACACATAGTAATTATGACATTAGTTAATGCAATAAGGTCATATCTAATTTTAGAAAGTTGTTGACCTACTTGGGTATTGACTTTCATTTGGTATTGCATAAACTCGTAAAGAGTGTTTTTCAATTCTTGTTCTGTTGAGTCCTCATATGTTGGATAGTGGAAAAATTCATTTGGTGGTGTGAGATCAGATGAAAAATTATAATGTTCGTTCTCCCAACCATAACTCATATAACTCATTGCAACATAATGGTCAGGGTAAAAAATCTCGAGGGCCAATATTTAAATTGATCCCTCACATGCAAAGTATTGACCATATAATTTAATGGGCACTCACTAGTGATGTAACCATACTCATCACAAATCTCGCCCACATTTTCAAATTTTGGGGCATTCAACACATATTCATAAAAATTAGGAAACATTACATAAAACACAAATTAAAACAAACTACTTACAATCAAGACGACATTCCTTCACTCGTGATGAAAATCACAAGAGTTGCCTATATTGTCCCAAATCACCTTCAAAACTTGACGCTTAGCCTTCCTTGACAATGGCACCAAAAATGCTTGCCTATTTTTCCCACCTTCTCGCATTAACCCAATTATGTGTGTGGCTTATAGTTTATAGTGATTATCACTCTCCCTCGAGCTCAATGCGAAAAGTGGGAAAATTATGTGTGGATGAACAAAAATTGTGTGAGTATGCAAAATTGTTCCCCTGGTGTAGAGAGACTTACAATGTCCTGTTTTACTTGGAACTAGTATTCCAAGATCGTCTGCTTAGGTAAGGTGAGGCCAAGTGGTCTTGCAGAATAATTTGTAGAAGAAAATGAAAATTGGAAAATCTTACGGTTTGCAATTTGGTGGTTTGTGAATTGTGAAATATACAACAGAACAAGATTGGCTAATCCATAGAGGTCATCCCAATGGCAATGCCAAATTGACTTATTTAATTCAACCAATAGTGCCTAGGTATTTGATTGATTCGTAGGAAGTGAGGGATGAGTGTGGTTGTGTTTGACAAGAGCATACTCTGTGACAAGTCTACACTGTATCAAAAGCCCATAACCACATCTGCTCTCAACCTAGTCAAACCAAACACTTTACACTAGAGGAAGAATGAAATAGAGCCAATTTCATGTACCTAAGAGAGAATTCCTCATGGATTAGCCAAGTAAAAGTTTAGTTACCCATGGTAAAAGCAAGAACAAACATTAAGGGGACAAACATGGTGGTGAAATCAAACGTAGACTTGAATTGATGTATGAGAAAGTTTAAACAACAAAAGAAGTAGCATTCATACACAAAATGTAAAGCTTAAACAGAAAATACCCAAACAAAAGCAATCGAACTAGTAAACCCTAGCCAAACTCAATACAAATTGAAACAAATGAGATTAAAATGCTAGAAAGAAATAGTACATGTAGATTGAAGCTTACAAGAATGAAAATGGTGAAGGAAAATCAAGAACCATAGCTTTCTCTCTCTACACTACTCCTAAACTTAGGTAGCCTCCCTCTCTAACCTTCTTCCCCCCCCCCATAAAACTCCTAAACGAGAAATATATATAGATGTAGTGGAATGTGTGGGTTATTCTCGGTCAAATCCTAACTTTGACTCAAGTTTTTTTTTTATTTTTTTAACTATGGTACCAGTGATGAGTGTAGAATATTGCATATTATACATCTCTATAGCATCCAATTTAAATTGTTTTGTCATAAAAATTTGGGGAAATGGTTTCAAATTGATAATTAATGAAGATTTGTTTGAATGTAGGTGATGGACTGGTAAGGGCATGCATAAAGCATCTCACTAAGTGCTCAAGGTCAATGGGGAAGAAGGGATCTCTTGACGGATGGCTCGGGAGCTCAAGGAACTAAGGAAATTTCAAGACAAAGGCACTACCAACCGGTAGAAGCCATGCAAGACTACTGATAGAATCTATGCTAGACCTACTGGTAGAATACTCCAGACCTACCAGCAGAAAAGCCCACTGGAAAACTTCTACCTCTTCCCCTACAAGACCTGCCGGTAGGAAATCCTACTAGAAAATACCTACTAGTAGATTACCCACGACCTATCGCTAGAACATGCCCAGAAAGCCCAAACACTTCTCCACACGACTCCACCAACCACGGGGGCCCACCATTAATTCTCTAAACCATGCCCTAACATTTTTGACACCTCATGATGATCTCCTAACCCCAAAAACTCATATTTGAATCATGGGGGAGTGGGGAGGAAAGAGAGAGATCGGGTGGTTCGAAAAGGATGGGAGGACCATGCTTTGATTGAATTTGCTTGTTTGGATGGACAATTTCTCTCCAATCACTCCAAGTTAGTCACTCATTCCATACGAGAGAGGCTGGATGAAATTATTAAGCTGCTACACACATTTGGAGGTTGTCATATTACTTGCTCGTGTTCACCTTCATCTCTAAACATGATTTCGTTAATGTGTATGTGGCTTATACGGTTAGGTGAGTGTCATTATTCCTTGGATATCATGCAAGAAATGGGGAAAACATGTGTGGACGAACAAAATGTGTGTGTGTGCAAAACTATTTTTCAAGTGAAAAGAGACTTTTGAGTGTCATGTTTTACTTAGAATGGGTATTTCAAGGTTGTCTCCTTAGGGAAGGAAGGTTGAATTATGTGAAGGTGATTTTTTGAAAATGGAAAATTGTAAAATCATATGGATTTGTGTTTTGGTGAGTTGTGTTCTTGATAAAATGTAATGTAAACAAGGTTGACTAATCCGAACAGGTCATTCTAATGGGAATGCCAAATTAACTCAAAACATTCTTTCAATGGTGCCTAGGTGTTTGATTGATTCATAGGAAGTGAGGGACTAAAATGGAGGTGAAGGCTCAAGCATATCCCGTGACAAGTCTACAGTGTATCCAGAGCTCACAACCACATCCACACTCCACCGTGTCAAACCAAACCATCTTACACTACGAAGAGGAATGAAAAAGAGTTGATTTATCATACCCAAGAGGAAATCTCCCTTGGATTAGCCAACTTAAAGCTTAGCTACTCATATTAAATGCAAAGTCATACATGATATGAGAAACATTGTGAAGAGATGAAGATTGAAACTTGTATTAATGTAAGAAAAGTTAAACAGCAAAGAAGTGCATTTAATACCAATTTGAAAAGCTTGAGAGGAAAAACTTAAATGAAAACTTAGTAGAATCTAGAATATGTAACTAAATTTGAAATACACTTGCAATAAATGAGAGAAAAGTGCAATAAATGAAGATTACAAGAATATTCTGAGTAGTAGTTAAAATCAGCATACTACTATTCCTCTTTTAGACTAATTTTACTTTGACGNCTTTAGGCTTAAAAGGGGACAGTGCCTACGCACCCATATTCTATCCATGCAGCACCTTCCCAGCGCCCAGGTGCTTGTGTTGGCTCTGGACATGAATTTTGACTTATTTTTTACCCAAAATTGAACCCTAATGATACATATATGCTAGGGTTTGAGTTGGGACAGAGAGATACTGATTTTGGAGGCTACTAACATAAGAAAAGACCAAGGATTAAAAGGAAATTGAAGACAAGGATCAAAGGAAGTGACACGAAGAAGATTGGACTTGAAGGCTAGAGAAGGAGTGAAGATCGCAACTAAGTTTCATTCTTTTCTCTTAATTTTACTTCTTAATTTTCTAAGATGTTGTTTAATTTGAGAATGATGTTTTTCAATTATATTATGAATTAAACTCTTATTAATATTGCAACGGAACTTGATGTTTAGTTAAGTTAATCTACTCTCGTTTCTAGTTTTATTGATCATATATGAGTTGTTTGTCATATTTTGTGCATAATATATGATTGTGTGGCCAACAATTAATTTGATAACCTAGATGAAATTGGAAGATGAATTTGAGGTTTGGATCTGAATATGATGACATGCGTCAGGTTAATTCTTCTTAGAATTGAATTGCTGGGTTTGTGTATAGGATAGGAATATACCTATATGCCGTGTGTAACTATTATGAGAATTTGAACTTAATGAATTTATTCCAAATTATTTTACATAAGAATATAGTAATTTAGTTGGGATAGATATTTTTATCTAACTATCGGAAGAGGTTTGATAAATAACTTTGAGTTCTCAGTTAACAACTTATTTTGATCAATTAACTGTAAAGAGAGTTACAAAGGTTTATACGAAGCATTAGGGGAAGTTGTAATCTTAACTTCTTTTATCTAGTAAATTCAACCCCATAATTATTAAGTTTATATTTAATTTTAAATTAGTAATTCCATAGTCTAATTCCAATTGTTTAAATAAAATTGAATTGATATAAAGTTAGTACTCGGAATTTATTAGTAATAATTCTCCATGGGAACGATATTCTACTTATTACTTTATTATTCCTTGATCGTGTATACTTTCACGTAAATTGTCAATATCAAATTTGGACAACATAAAATCTTCCACTTTTCTAGAGCTTTACCAAAGACCGTGAAGGGTGGAACGTGATTCACTCATTCTTCGTCGTAGATCAGCTTCTCGCTTATTGTGTTTTACCTTGTAACTCCTCTACTTTGAAGAATGTGCATCACTCACTTCTCTAGCTTTACCAAAGTCATGAAGAGTGAGTAGTTTCTCATTCACTATTTAGTAAGAGGTGATAGACATGTATAAATTATCCGGAAGTTATATTTGTGCATTTCATTTATGCTTAAAATGCTTTATATTTCACTTGCTTATTGAATGATTGACTGCATCTAGCAAAGCTAAGGTACTTTGTATAACTGTGAGTACTTTCTATAGCATAGATGACTCTTGCATAGAAAGACTCATTGGTTCAAGGCAAGTGCCCTAGCTAGATCTTCATGACTACCCTTCAATCTTCACCATTATTGTACTTCATCTAAAGGATGGGATATTAACACCATGATTGGATGTCTTGTAGAAACACTTGCTTGTTTGTAGATGGGTTGAGTCTCGGCACAGACAATTCTTGTAAATTTCTAGAAAGGCATCGGAACCATGCGCTTAATTCTCATAATCCACCTTTATCTTCCGATTACCTTGCTGTTGACACAGGAGATAATTGAGTTACCAGGCACAAGTATAATAAACTGGATGATTAACTACATGTTCAGATCCTTGAGCTAAAGTGTGATTGTTACATTTGAATTTATTTTATATTTTGTCTAAACAATCTTCTTGGAAAGAATCCTATAACCTGTCCAGGAAATCTCATACACTACACAACTTCAAATATCAAGGGTTACAATCATTGGTTCTCCACCACTGCTTACTTTGAAACACCAATAATAGTTCCCTGTGGATTCGACTCTAGACTTAACTGGATTATTACTACAGCTTGACTGCCTGCACTTGGGTGTACACATATCGGATCAAGTCAAGTTTTAAGCCCCATTGCCGAGGAACCATAAAAGGTGTTTTAAGGTAAAAGGTAAAAAGACTTTCCTTTTTGTATATATTCTCTCTTTGATTTACTATGTATAATTTATTTGTTTTATGATTGAGAACGATCCTCACTACCAAAATTTGCCAGAAGAATCGGTTGGGTCTGTGAATCAATATGAACCATCTTCACCAAGATCAGTAGTAGACTGACCTTAAAAACATTTAGAAACTTACCTAGCCACCCTTCTCAAGGTTAAACACCTTTGAAACTAAAATTTGACATGAAAGTTGATACACGCAAAACTCAAACTTCATGATCAATATGTCAACAATGCTTCAAAGTTTCTAACATCATTTTATTAATTTTGGGAGAACTCATAGTTGTTCATAGACAATATATGGGAGTAAGCTAACACCTTGGATCTTTGTACTTAGGATGGGCTTTGTCCTGAATAACAACATTAGTATGCTCAATAAGGCCGATCTCTTTTGTACGTTGATCCTTTTTTTTATTGTGCATAAATCCTTAAAGAATTTATCATATAATAGGACTTGAGTTATAACATCATGCAACTAGATATTTATTTTTCTCTGCTTAAAGAACTTTTTGGATTTTTGGCCGTTTGGGGAAAAGGAAGTGGAAGGACTTTGTTTAATTTTGTTTTCGATTGTAATGGGATTGTCTCATTACTTTTTCTCGTCTATAGCAATGAGGTGTGAGTATTTCATTTATACTCTTTGGTAAAGGTTAATGTTATATACCATACTATTTATGATTATTATGCACTTGATGCATAATTCAGTGATGCATGTAGTTGGGCTTTATGCATCAGTTAAGAGATTGATTATAGACGGGTTAAATCTCACCATAGTTAATATTTTTTTATTCAATGCATAAATCGAAACTCCGTCTTCATTGAATCATTAACCTGCCAATTGAAAAGCTAAAATAAACCTTTTGAATGGTTCATCTTTGGGTTTATAAGGGTTATTTGATTGTTGCATGATACATAGACTTTTCGACTAACTTAATCAGTTGTTATGATATGATCCAGTTATACATCAAATCTACCGGTTAACTTTCTAATAAAATGACAGTTAATTGTTGTAAGGTGGAATTTTCATAAATAAATAGTATGATGTATGTTGGTTCCCCAAACTGAAGAGTACTGTAGAGATCTGAAAAGTGAGGATAAATTTTTCAGTTTTGCCGGTGGGGTACTATTCATGCATCATTTGCCAGTAGGGCACTACATATGCATCATTTATGTATAAGTCATATTTGAGAGAATAATTTGAGTATGTCATAAAAAATAAACATGCTTAGAATGTTAAAATACACCAACTGTGCGAATTTGAGCCAAAACAGAAATAATTTTAAAAATTAGACAAAAAAGGTATCTCGTGTGACCCAGCTGCAACCGGCCAAACTCGGCCACAAGTGAAAATCTATTTTTTTGAAAATTTTCATTTAAAATAATTTTAAAAATTTTGGTTAAAATAAAATATTGAATTGAGGCATTTCGGGACAGTTTGTAGTGTAACGGGATCCTATATTCATCAAGGGCAAAAATGTCATTTTGTACCTTTGTCTCTCCACTATAAATATAGCTCTCGTAATGTAAAAATATCATTATTGGTCCTAGAGATAGAGTAATACACGTTCAAGGAGGAAAATTGAAGAAAAACCCTAGGTTCTTCAAGCTTCAAGCCAGAAAAACACATTCCTAGGCCAAGATTTTTGCAAGACTTCCTTCTAGAGAAGTTATTCCTCTCAACAAGGGTTATATTCTCACCGATCGGTTTCGGCTACACAGCGAACAAAACTCTTTTAGTTTGAAAAAAATTATTTTAGGTATGATATTTTGCTAAGTTAGGAATAGATTTAAGGTTTCTTGCCTTTCTATGTGTTGATTGAATAATTTAGGTGTTTACCTGATGTTGTAAAATCACTTGAGTGGTAGTTGATTTGAAAACTTAGAGTTAGTAGTTTAAGTACTTTTGTGTTGTTGTTACTATGATGAAGGTGTACCTTGTATATGTGTTGGATTATTATATTCTAGCTTATGTTAATATAGAGAAACTCTTGTGGTTTGAGGGTTATGATTTACTCCACGAGTTGGTAGTTTGTGTATTTGTATTTTCCTTGAAAAATTGTGAAAGTAATGAACATGAAACTTGATCATATGTTTAATCCATTGAATGGTGCTTCACATTCATGTAGATAAAGTTTTGTGAATTTGAAGTTATGTTTTACTTTATGAATGAGGCATATTTTAAGTTATACACCTCGTGTCTGATGAAATGTTTCATAGAATTCACATTGAGAAAAATCATGGCATCTTGGCACACATCAATCTTTGGAACATAGTGTGGGTTGAGCACTTGGTACTATGCATTATGAGGGTGTAGATCCTGTGGTGAAAAAACTCAAAATTTGGTCAATAATAGTACTTGCAGACTGACGGGGGTGGACTACGAAGCGAGACATGAGTGGCATAGAGTTGCATGTATGTGTCATGCATATTGACATTGCATAGCATTGANGGCCACAAGTGAAAATCTATTTTTTTGAAAATTTTCATTTAAAATAATTTTAAAAATTTTGGTTAAAATAAAATATTGAATTGAGGCATTTCGGGACAGTTTGTAGTGTAACGGGATCCTATATTCATCAAGGGCAAAAATGTCATTTTGTACCTTTGTCTCTCCACTATAAATATAGCTCTCGTAATGTAAAAATATCATTATTGGTCCTAGAGATAGAGTAATACACGTTCAAGGAGGAAAATTGAAGAAAAACCCTAGGTTCTTCAAGCTTCAAGCCAGAAAAACACATTCCTAGGCCAAGATTTTTGCAAGACTTCCTTCTAGAGAAGTTATTCCTCTCAACAAGGGTTATATTCTCACCGATCGGTTTCGGCTACACAGCGAACAAAACTCTTTTAGTTTGAAAAAAATTATTTTAGGTATGATATTTTGCTAAGTTAGGAATAGATTTAAGGTTTCTTGCCTTTCTATGTGTTGATTGAATAATTTAGGTGTTTACCTGATGTTGTAAAATCACTTGAGTGGTAGTTGATTTGAAAACTTAGAGTTAGTAGTTTAAGTACTTTTGTGTTGTTGTTACTATGATGAAGGTGTACCTTGTATATGTGTTGGATTATTATATTCTAGCTTATGTTAATATAGAGAAACTCTTGTGGTTTGAGGGTTATGATTTACTCCACGAGTTGGTAGTTTGTGTATTTGTATTTTCCTTGAAAAATTGTGAAAGTAATGAACATGAAACTTGATCATATGTTTAATCCATTGAATGGTGCTTCACATTCATGTAGATAAAGTTTTGTGAATTTGAAGTTATGTTTTACTTTATGAATGAGGCATATTTTAAGTTATACACCTCGTGTCTGATGAAATGTTTCATAGAATTCACATTGAGAAAAATCATGGCATCTTGGCACACATCAATCTTTGGAACATAGTGTGGGTTGAGCACTTGGTACTATGCATTATGAGGGTGTAGATCCTGTGGTGAAAAAACTCAAAATCTGGTCAATAATAGTACTTGCGGACTGGCGGGGGTGGACTACGAAGCGAGACATGAGTGACATAGAGTTGCATGTATGTGTCATGCATATTGACATTGCATAGCATTGACGAATTATGGGGTTGTAGTTTTTACAGATAGTCAGTTTAAATTCAAATATTTGCATATTTAACTAACTAATATACCTAAATTGTACATTAATACATTACATCATCCTATATTTATATATATTCATATAAATCATATGATTATATATCTCTAATCATCAATAAATTTAATCAAAATATTCTAAATCAAGAATATCAGTGAACCGATTAATTTATTGTCACACATATCTTGAAAACATGGGACTAGAATAGGATGGCATTTTAGGGTAATCATTACTCTGCCCATACTTAATCCAGTCGAGACGATCTAATGCTCGACCTATAATTGGTTCAGCATATTAATTAAATTATCTCATATGCATTAATCGACTGCACTTTACATAACCAGCGAGTCGATTTGCTCGTTGGCATTTGGCAAATGAACTTTTCCCACACAAAAGTTTTGGTTGACTACCAAGAATTTCTAATTTTCTTACAACCTTTACTTTTGCTATGATCAAAGAATGTATATCTTTCAAAAAAATACATAACATCCAACGCTAACCCAAAAAAGTTTTTCATCAATTTTTTGAAAAATTTAGAAAAGACTCACAATACGTTTCTTTAACGTCTAACGGTCACAAAGAAGAATATGAATTGTTCCCTTCCCCCAACATAAATTTAACATTGTTCTCAATGTATAACATTATGAAGTAAAATTATAAACAATTGATAATAACATCTAGAGGCGAGACAAATCCTTAGTGCAAAACCCTAATCTATAAAACAAATAGCAAATAGTTAGTACTACTATTTACAATCAAACACTTATAAAAAATTTTCAAGGCAAATATTCTGGTTACATTAATTGAATGGAATCCACATTTTGAATAAATTCATCATGATGTGCTGAAGCCTTTGCCATTTACTTTGAAAGCATTTCTAGTTGATGGATTCTCAATTTCAATTGCCTCATGTTCAAAAACTTGTTTAACAATGTAGGGGTTTGTCCACCTTGACCTCAACTTTCTAGAAAATAGGTAGAATCTTGAATTATACAAATAGAAATTTTTGAGAGGATATTGTGACACCCTAAATTCATGGGGTCTGTTAATTTCCCATCAACCCATGGAATGCCCGTGGATACCGTATAACTCGATATCACACCGTTGTGTCCCATTTACCAGGATCCATAATTTAACGAAATCCGGGCAGAGTCTCCTTTGTACGGGAAGCTCTACCCCAAAACACTTTCTGTGCAATCAACATTTACATGACCCATCCGAGGTCCAATATAATACCATAACCACACAGGGTCCATTTTATACGTAAAACTTGACCACACCAGGTCCAATCATCATATTTATATCAAAATATGCAAGGTTATATTAAAACAGTCCATATATACTCTATTACAATTCCTTTACACATTACATGCCAAAATTTAATTACAAATCTACTTTTACAAAAAAAATGGATTGGAAGCCACAAGTCGACTTTTCTTCAACCATGTGACCCGGATTGTGAGCCGTCCATTGGTGCATGACCCACACCTGAAATGTTTCCCGTATAGGGTGAGCCAATGCCCAGTAGAATAATCCCTACAGAGGCTACTCATCACCTAAAATGCATATGCAATGTATAAATGCAACATTTCACAACAAGTATTCCCTCCAACAATAACATATAATACAATGTTGGAAAATCATGATGCCATGCCAAGTAATGAGATGAAACTCACCCATGCATGCTATCCCGAGCCCACACCGACTCCCACAACACAATGCGACACTTACGTGTAAAACAAACGTCTTTGATGAAACACATCCAAAGATCATTTTGAAATCAACCATATGTCATAAAACTAATTCATTCTTGGATGTTTCCCATCAAATGAATAATTTATATATCAAAATCATGTGCCTTTATGGGGTATCGGATTCAGGAATCGCACCTCCGGCTCCGTACGCCGTTACACTTTTCTGGAATTTCACCGCCGGTAAGTGTATGAACCAAGTGGTCGGGTTTTTCACCCGAGGGAGTGTCTAGCCCTACTTGCTATACCCGACACAAGTTTTCTTATGCATGTCACCGTGCGACTCCGTAGGACATTCCATCCCACTTTCCCGAGCCTACCATCAAGAACCAATGTTGGTGTTGATCACCCCATGCAACCCTACACCCACACTCATGCATGTAGCCCATGAATGTGATGTTAATTCCATGTCCATATTGCAATGCATGCCAAATGACAATTTTTAAATATCATTGTATACCATGACAATTAATATCATTTGCATATAATCACATAACCATTTCAAGTTCAATATATCCAAGAGCATATATCAACACTCCATCAACATGATAACACATAATACATGCTAATATTACATTTCATTCACAAGGCATAATATAAAACACAAAGCATGCCCACATGATCCCAATTTTCAAGGGATTACATAAATACTTCCATATACCAAAATCAAGCCAAGATTTTATATGGATCATTCAAACAAAATAAAAATCAGAATATATGATTTTTATATAACCAATTATCTAAACATTCAAGAAATCACAAACTAGCACTTTCTAACTACCAATTCACACTAAAATTGATCCTACCCATTTCCATAGCACCAATCATAATGGAAAAATATTAGAAATACCCAAAACAGCCCACATGAACCCTATGGACACCTTAGGTTAGAAATAGGTCCGAGTAGGAGGAACCCTACCTCTTGAAGCGTAAAGAATTTGTAGGAAGCCTCAAGAACAAGATTGAAGTCCAAAGCTTAGATTTCTCCAAAATCCTCCCTTTGAATCTTCGGTGAAAATCTTTGTTTTTGGTACCCACGCGTAGCTCTCGTCGCGTAGATCGACTTTAATTCTTGGCCCGACGAATTCCGACCGACGGAACTCCGAGAATCGGCGAAAGAAAGCTTGAAGAATTTTATTTTTTCTCCTTAGCTCTTTGGTTTGATCCAGCCGGCAGCAAATGAAGAAAATGAAGAGCAAATATCTGATTTGCTCACTTTTATACCTTCTAAACACTTGGCCCTCGTCGCGCCAAGTGTCATCCTTTGTCCGGGTCCGTTTTCATCCCGAAACGATTAAATTTCGTACCGATTTAAACTCAAAATATTTTATATGAACTTTATTTAAAATATTTTTCAAATTTTCAAATTTTTATAAAAATTTCGTTTTTTGGGGTCATCGAACACCCGTCACCTCGAAAAACGTGAAAAATCTGACTATCTCAGAATTCGACGAAATTTGTCTGGGTAACTAGATTTCATGAGACGAATCCAACGGTGAGGTCCGTTTCATCATCCGAGGTCTATAAAAATACCAGTTTTTTTTTTTTTTAACCCACACTATAATGGCAAATTACCATTTTGCCGTTTTTTTTTCAGAAAAAGTTAAAATTTTTCCCGGGTTTCGCAGATATAAAGGATTTCAACACAATATTTTTGGCATGACAAATTTTCATCCTGGACATGGCAATCTTTGCATGTTCATATGCTTCATCTCTCAGTTCTTTCAATTCATTAATTTGAAGTTTGCGAGATGTACTTGCTTTGTCAATATAAAAATTCATCATTTTGATTACCTAGTATGCTTAATGTTCCAATTTAACAGGCAAGTGGCATGATTTACTATAAACTAGCTAATAAGGAGACATTCCCAAAATAGTTTTGTATATGTCTCGATAAGCCCAAAGCGCATCAATCAGTCTTAAAGACCAATCTTTGCAATCTGGTTTGATTATTTTCTCCAAAATATATTTTATTTCCCTATTGACCAATTCAGCTTGTCCACTTGTCTGGGGATGATAAGGAGTAGATATTTTGTGGCAAATCAAATATGTTTTCAAAAACTTTATTGCAAAAATTTGTACCCCCATCACTTATAATGACTCGAGGAATTCTGAATCTAGACAAAATATTTTCTTTTAAAAATCTGATCATTGTGCGGTGATCATTGTTCAAATAAGGAATTGCCTCAACCCATTTAGAAACATAATCAAAAGCAACCGAAATGTACAGATGTCCAAAACATTGGGGAAATGGTCTTATAAAATCAATGCCCCTACAATAAAAAAATTTTAATAATTAAAAGAGGGTTTAAAGGCATCAAGTTTCTTTTTCAAATATTCCCCATTATTCGACATTTGTCACAATTTAGACAAAAAATATGTACATCTTTAAAAAGAGTGGACCAATAAAATTCACACTGCAAAATTTTAGTAACGGTTTTCTTTGAAGAAAAATGCCCTACACAAGCTTCAGAATGGCAAAATGAAATGACTTGACCTATTTCATGATTTGGTACACTACGCCTTATTATTTAATCTTTGTAGTACTTAAACACATAGGGATTTTCCCAAAAGAAATTGCGTACCTCACTTACAAATTTCTTCTTGTCGGTTTATGCATAATGATAAGGAATACTACCTGTGGCTAAATAAATAGTTATATTAGCATACCATGATATTTCTATTACTGCAAATAATTGCTCATTTGGAAAATTTTCTTTGATTGGTATTGACTTTTCTTCTATTTCATAATTCAACCTTGATAAATGATCAGCTACCACATTTTCAACTCCTTTCTTATCTTTGATGATAAAATGAAATTCTTGAAGCAACAGTATCCATCGTAAGAGGTGTGGTTTAGCATCATTCTTGGTAAGCAAATATTTTAAGGTTGCATGATCAATAAACATAACAATTAAGGATCCAACTAAATAAGATCAAAATTTATCTAAAGCAAATATTACAGCAAGTAATTCTTTTTTTTTTTTGTGGTAGAATAATTCATCTGTGCATCATTCAGAGTTTTACTTGCATAATAAATCACATAGGGTCTTTTATCTTTCCTCTGACCTAAAATAACTCCTACTGCATAGTCACTAACATCACGCATTAATTCAAAAAGTAAAGATCAATCAGGAGGTTGCATAATTGGTGCGGAAATAAGCATGCTTTTAAGTTTATCAAATGTTGATTAACATGCATCATTCTAGTCAAATGGTACATCCTGACATAGAAAATTACACATTGGTGTGGAAATACAAGTAATATCTTTAATGATTCTTCTATAGAATCTTGCATGACCTAACAAGGATTGAACATTTGACTTGTCAACTTCAATTCCCTCTACCGAAACTATATCTCCTAAAACAATGCCCTATGTGACCATGAAATGATAGTTTTTCAAATTCAAAACAAGATTTGTTTCCTCACATCAAGTAAGAAATTTTTCAAGATTTTCTAAACATAATTAAAATGAATCTCTGAATACAAAAAAATTATCCATAAAACCTTTCAAAAATTGCTCTACCATATCACTAAAAATGCTCAACATACAATGTTGAAAAGTGGTTGGAGCATTACACAATCCAAATGATATTATTTTATATGCAAAAGTGTCAAAGTGGCATGTAACTATAGTTTTCTCTTGGTCATCAATTGCTATTTTAATCTGATTATAGTCGGAATATCCATCCAAAAAATAATAATATGCTTGTCCGACTATTCTTTCCAAAACTTGGTTGAGGAAAGGTAGGCAAAAATGATATTTTATGGTGACAGAATTCAACTTTCGTGTAAACCCCAACATTCTTATCTTTATATACCAACGTAATTATTTTTGAAATGCTAATATATGTGATAATGTATGCATGAACTATATGGTATTGAAAGAGTAGAAATAAAAATGTTAGGTGAGGTAATAGGGTATGAATTGGAAGTTAGGAAGTATTTTGGAGTTTAAACACACTTTAGATAAAATTTGGGTAGAAAGGATTTTGGACACTGCTTAGTATTTGGACCGTACCTTTTTACCCCGGTGTTTGTTTGAGCTGAAATTTTTATAGTAGATAATAGACTTCTAGGTCTACAAAAGTGTATTTCATGAAAAATTTTCAAATTGACCTCTAAATAGATTAAAACTTCACTGGACATTTTAGCAAAAACTGGGAGGATGTTCGAACATGAATGGATGTTTGAACGACAGTTCGTCGCAGTGCTTTTGTGTTTGATAGAACTTTGATGGAAAAGTAAAAGTACTGGGAGAAACTAACATTCGAACTCCAAAGTGACGTTTGAAGGTAAGGCAGAAAATTGCACTACTGACGTTCGAACGCCAAATGACGTTTGAACGTGAGTTACAAAATATGGGTTTCAGAATCACGAACAGGAGACCATTTCTTCCACTATAAATACTTAAGGACACCTTAATTAGCCCCATTTCAACATTTATAACCCTAGAGAGGCTTATAGAGGAAGAAATAAGGAAAAAAAATACAAGATCAAGAGGGATTTGCACATTGAAGAGGATCAAAACTTCTAGTTTATCAAGAACACCAAGGAAGAAGAAAGGTAGGGGTTTCTTTCCATTCTTGTCCATTGAGGCTAGGGTTTATATCTATGTATTCTTTGCTTCAAAATCTTTGATATATGTTATGATATCCTTGTTTCTTGATGTTCTTGCAAACCTTCCCATGTTTTGAGTGAAGTTATAGGTTGAAAGCCGTAAAAACCCTTGTTTTGACCTCAAAACCTAGTCTTTCAAGAGAAATTAATTTTTCTCTTGATTTTTTCTTTGTTCTTGATTTAAAAACTCTAATACTTGGTATTGAACAATAAAATGGTATTTTTGATGATCTCTTGTATATTTTCTTAAATTGTTCTATTGGAATCATACATGTGAAATTTGAAAATTTTGGATTTTACTTGAGATTGGAGAAATTGGTTGGGTATTATATCTCTTGTGGATGTTTGGATGACCATGGGTGGCCGTTGATCGAGTATCATAGAGTGGGTAGATGCATTTCTTACTCCGTGAGGGTTTGAATTTTTTCCTACCACTCGTAGTGGGGTTGGTGCCTTGCAAGGAGCAAACTACTATTCACTCATGCAGTACCGAGACTAAGGGTTAGTATACTATTCTTGTGTTAGATTCATCACTACCAATGCATTGGTATACGCCCTTTCTAAAGTTGGATATCCTTGTGAGGATTATGTGTGTGTGTGGGCTAGGATATTCTCGTTGTGTTTATTCATATGATGTCATACAACCTGACATACAAGATGTGGTTTGATATACATTGTGAGCTATTATTTATTGTGCAAATCGTTGGTTATGGTTTATTGTGGAAAGGAGTTTATGGTAGAATTGGTTTGTTGTGAAATTGGTTATTGTGAAAATAGTAACTTGTTGGAAATTGTTATTGTTAGAAATTGGTTTTAATTTTTCATTTAATTATTGTTATTGTTTAAACTTAAGATCCATTGAAATGTCTCTGTTTTCCTTCAAAAGTTACATATGATATTTGTAAAATGAGACCGACCATTTTATATGCTTTTGAAACCTTGTTCGAGTTTGGGAGGATTTTCCTACAGAACTTAGTGCTCACCCCTTTACAAACAATATCTTTTTCAGATTATGGCCCAGAGGAAGAGTTCGGAGTTGATGAGCTGATACATTGGGAAGCTCCAATAGATGGGAACGTGGATCCCTAGGTGGATGTTTAGAGTTATATTATCTTATGTTCTAGACTAGGAAATTTATTTTGAGACAACGTGAAGTTTAATATTTTTGTTATTCTACTGCAAGATAATAATTGATTTTTGGGATGTAATTGCCATAGTTGGGCATATTCTTTTGGATGATGTTGTATATATTGTGGATGATGAATAAAATTCTCTTTAGTTATGAAATTCATTTAGTTGTTCTCATCATGTGAAAGGTTTTAGATAGTAATGTCGTCCAAGGGGGATTTTGGGGCATTACAAGTTTTGGTATCAGAGCCTAGGAATTAGATCTTACATAGGAGCTGTAGGTTATGGATTACCATTAGTGAAGTAGGACTAGGTTGAATGACATTGTTGACTCAAATCTTATACAGGTCTTATGCTTTAGATTAAAGTGATAGTTAGGATGTCTTGTACATCAAGGTAACTAAATTATGAATTGATGTGCAGGATGAATGTTAGACGTGAACGTGGATGGGGAGGTGGTGGCTAAGAAAACCCACCACCACCACCACCTCCAGATGCCATGAATGGCATACGCCAATGCCTAAGGGAGCTAACCACTTTGGTGCAATAGTAGAATGCAAACAACAACCACAATGGGGGGGGGGGTTCATCAATTAGCTCATCTACTTGGCAATCGGAACGAAAACCAAACGATGATAGTTCTTCGAGAATTTTTGCGGCAACACCCACCTACTTTCCAAGGAAGCTCTCACCCTTTAGATGTGAGGAAATTACGTGATGGCATGGAAGTAGTCGAGGATTTATAGGTCGGCCTAGCTACATATCTACTAGAGGGGGAGGTAGATCATTGGTGGGACTCGGTGAAGAGAATGAGGAATACAGATGCCCTTATCTGAGAGGAGTTTGATCAGATCTTCCAAGACTAGTATTTTCCTGAATCGGTCAGGGACAAGATGAGTGAAGATTTTCTCGCTCTATGATAGGGTAGCATGACGGTGGCGGATTATGAAAGGAAGTTTGATGAGCTGTCTCGCTATGTCACGTAGTTCATATCTACTGAGGCTAGGAGGGCCAAACGCTTTGAGAAGGGCTTAAGGCCTACTATCAAGGAGAAGCTTGTGGCTCACAAGATTTGAGACTGGGGGTAATTTGGACTGGGGGTATTGAGATCTAGGCATTTGACCTTAACCTTGGTATTGATTTTACTTAGGAGGCATAGAGGGTGAATATGCATTAGACCCATGGGGAGTGGGACTCTCATTCTTCCAACTAAAGTTCGGGTGATTACTCCAAACCAAAATGTAAGTGACAGAATGCGGGGAGAATGATTGCCTAATTTGGTTGAAGGCATTGAATTGCTCATGGTAGACTCCCTTAAGTGTCAACATTCTCATGTCTTGGAAATGTTGGACTCCTCATGTCTCCTATTGACCTCCAGACTCTCCAATTTTTGAGATAACCTGGTGATTTTGGAAAGTAAATCTTCCCAATCTCTTAAATCATACATCCCTCCCCCGCTTGGTTGACTACTACTCGGAGAAGACCTTGATACATCGGTGGGATCTGTAATATCCCAAGATTGTGCATTTTGTGCCAATGTACTAAAGTAGTTTAAGGCTTCATCGGGATCCTTGTTTAAGAACTCTCCATTTCTCATCATGTCAATGAATTGTCGATGGCCCGGTGCAATCCCTTTGTAGAAGAAACTAACTAATTTCCATGATTCAAAACCATGATGTTGAATGGATTGTAGCAATTCCTTGTAGCGATCCCAACAATGATAAAATTGCTTATTGGACTGTTTCGAAAAGTTTTGGATTTGCTTTTTAAGAGCAGTGGTTTTAAGCACCAGAAAAAATTTGTTCAAAAACTCAGAAAGAATTTGTGCCCAAGAAGTTATGGATCAAGGCCTCAAGGAATTCAACCATGATTTGGATTTTTTCTTAAAGGGAAAAGGGAAACAATTTCAAGCTAGCCATGTCTTCTGTAACATGATTAGTGAGGAAGGTTGCAACTATATCCTCTAATTTCTTAATATGCAAATAAGGATTCTCTCTTTTAATTCCATGGAATTGAGGAAGTAGTTGCAAAATTCCCAGCTTAACAAGGAAGGCATGAACTTGGACCAGTAAGAGAATGCATGAGGGAGTGATGCTACGAGTGGGTTGGAGAGAATCCCGCATTGACCTCACCAGAGGATCAATGGCGATATTGTTACCCTCACTCCTAGGAGGGAAATGCATTCTAGGTTTTGGGATTCTAGGGTCTTGCACTTCTCCTTCCCTTGGGACATTAGCACCAACATCCTCAAAACTATCACCGACATCCTTGGGTGGGTCTTGTCAATATTCATGTTGGGGCATAAAGGTTGCCTAACTAATCTATTTTTGCTGTCTTGTCCCCACATACAAAACAATATCTATAATTGAAAAATAATTAAACAAAAGTATATACAAGGAGCAACGTACCTCAGTCCTTGATGAGAAATTATGAGACTTACCTCCGTTGTCCGAAATTACCTTCTTAATTCAACGCTTTGCCTTCCTCGGCAATGGCGCCAAAAATGGTTAAGTTATTCAATCATTCCTAATTTCTGACCATGATTCCAAAAATGTGTATGTGGCTTATATGGTTAGGTGAGTGTCACTCTCCCTCGAATATCATGCAAGAAATGGGAAAATGGGTGTGGGAATGAAATATGTGCGTGTGTGTGTTTACAAAAGTGCTCCCCAAATGCAGAGAGACTTTCAAGTATCATGTTTTACTTGAAATTAGTATTCCAAGGTCATCTCCTTAAGGAAGAAAGGTGAATTGTGTTGAAGGTGATTTTGGTGAAAAAGGAAAAGTGTAAAAATCTTTTGAATATATTTTTTGGTGAGTTGTGTTCTTGATGAAAATGAAATGGAAACAAGTGTTGGCTAATCCAAAGAGGTCATTCCAATGGGAATGTCAAATCAACTCAAGACATTCTTCCAATGGTGCATAGACGTTTGATTGATTCGTAGGAAGCGAGAGACTTAAACAGAGGTGAGGATTGAAGCATACCTTGACAAGTCTACGGTGCATCAAGAACTCACGACCAAGTCCACATATAGCCTAGTCAAACCAAACCGTCTTACACTATGAGGAGGAATCAAAAAGAGTTGATTTAGCATACCCAACAGGATTTCTCCCTTGGATTAGCCAACTTAAAGCTTAGCCACTCATATTTAATGCAAGAACATACAATGTGTTAAGAGACATGGTATTAAAATGGATGTTAACTTGTATTGAAGTGAAGAGAAGTGAAACTACAAAAATAAGTGCATTTAATACCCAACTAAAAAGCCTGAAATGTAAAACTTGAATGTAACAATGGTAGATTGAAAGATACTTAACTAAACTTGCAATACACTTGAAATAAATGACATTAAGTGCAATAAATGAAGCTTACAAGGCTCTTACAGAAGATTACAAGTGAAATGTCTAGAAGAAATGCAAAAATATAACTTTTTCTCTGAAACTATCTCTTTTTCCTTCAGCTTATCTATCTACAATGTTGAATAATATGAAGTATAGCTTGCACTTTCATCCATGGAGGTCATCTAGCATGTGTGACAGTCTTCCCATCCATAAGAGGCTGAGTTGATGGCTTGGGCAAGCTAGGATAAGCCTAGCCTGCAACTTCCCAGGCTCCCCCTTTCTTTTTCATCCTTATAAATGCAATTGCCTCAAAAGTCCAAGCTTAGGTGTGGGGAGGCATATATGTGTGTAAGGATGTCAAGGGACAAGCGGGAGAATCATAGATGGGACACCCCAAGTTACAAAACTTGAGTTGTAGGCTTTAGGCATTTTCTAGTGAAACCTACTGGTAGGTCGATGGCCAAACCTACCGGTAGGTTTTACTCCAGTAGTCAAACCCTTCAAAAGGTTTGCAGTAGGTTGAAATCCAGTGTGCAAAACCTATCGGTAGTTTTATGAGCAAAGCTACCGGCATGTTTTTATTTAGTTTGCTCTTTTCTTGATCTTTTCACCTTCCAAGCTACCCGTTAAGCCTTCGTTTCATCTCCATGACTTTAAGCTCTACGATAGGGGCTTAACTCACGCTATTTCCAACTATTTGTCTGCAAACATTCCGAAACCTCATCAATTGTAGAAATAATGCAATTCCTCATATATTTACCACAAAAACAAGTCTAAAAGCGATGCAAATGTGTAAATGATTTGCAATATTTTGCACTAATCAAGGCGTCACAGATTGGTATCAGAGCTTAGGTTCTTGATTTACTTAGGGCTTGCGGGGGCATAAGACTAGTCTATTGCATCTATTATGCAACACATGTTATGTGCATTAATTGGTACATGTTATGTGCTATGTGATATATATACATGATTCAATATTGATGGAAACGTGAATTATATGCATGACTGAATACGTATGGAAATAAGAAAGTAGAGTTAGAAAACTAATTAGCACAAAACATTAACTATATTGTATATTGTTATGCCCTTTTATACTTGCTTTTGTTGTGAATTTGGGGAGAAATGTGTTTAGTCTTCTCTTTAATGAAGTTTTGTGTGAATGTAGGTGAAAAGTGTAAATGGCTTGAGTTAAGCTCCCATCATAATGTTTGAATTCAATGAAGATGAGGGGATAGCCTAAAGGAAGGTTTGGCCATAAACCTTCCGAAAGGTTTGCACTTGGTCTATCTATTCACTACCAAAACCTTCCGAAAGGTTTTGTCTACTGAAATGAACCTTTCGAAAGGTTTGCATCAACCTTCTAGAAGGTTTTACTCACTGGACTGCTGTTTTAACTGTTCCTGCACATACCTTCTAGAAGGTTTTTCCCAGAAAGCCCAGACAGCCTGCAACACAAACTCTGCCATTTGGGGGGGCCACCTACACTTCTCCCACTTGTCCCCTGACATCCCTTACACATCTACATGCCTCCCCACACCTATGCTTAGACTTTGAAGGCTCAAGCATTAATGAGGAGGAGAGAGAAGAGGCAAGCTAGGGAAGATGCAGGCTAGGTTTGTCCTAGCCTGTCCAAGCCATCAAGTCAGCTTCCTATAGATGGGAAGCCTATCACACACCTTGGGAGAGCTCCATGGATGAATTTGGAAGATTCATTCAGCATTATTTAGGTTGTAGAGTTACAGAGAGAGAGGCACAAGGAAGAAGAGATAGTTTTAGAGGGAGGAAGCTTTGATTTTTGCATTTCTTCCATCCATTTCACTTGTAATCTTCTGTAAGACTATTGTAAGCTTCATTTATTACCTTTAATTCCATTTATTTCAAGTGCATTGCAAGTTTAGTTACACATTTTGTATTTTACTATTGTATTAAGTTTTCTTCATTTCAAGCTTCCAAAATGGGTAGTCAATGCACTACTTCATAGTTTAACTTTTCTTGCATTAATTTAAGTTCCAATCTTCATTTATTCACCATGTATCTTTACTTCATTAATGTTCTTGCATTAAATATGAGTAGATAAGCTTCAAGTTGGCTAATCCAAGGTAGAATTCCTCTTAGGTATGCTAAACCAGCTCTTTTTCATTCCTCCTAGTAGTGTATGATGATTTGGTTTAACTAGGTTGATTGTGGATGTGGTTATGAGTTCTTGATACACCATAGACTTGTCATGGGGTATGCTTGAATCATCATCTCTATTTTTGTCTCTCACTTCCTACGAATCAATCAAACATCTAGGCACCATTGGAGGAAGGTCTTGAGTTGATTTGACATTCCCATTGGAAATGACCTCTTTGAATTTGCCAACACTTTTTTCTATTTCATTTTCATCAAGAACACAATTCACCAAAACTCAAACTCAAAGATTTTTACACTTTTCCTTTTTCATGAAAATTGCTTTTAACATAATTCCCTTCCTTCCCTGAGGAGATGACCTTGAATATAAATTCCAAGTAAAACATGAACCTCAAAAGTCTCTCTACGCTTGGAGAGCATTTTTGCACACACACACACACACATTTCATTCCACACACACGTTTGCCCTATTTCTCGCATCATTCAAAGTGACACTCCCCTACACACAAAAGTCATATACACATTTGAGGGTGATGTGCAGAGATTAGGGCATACGATGAATAACACCAAGCATTTGTGGTGCTGTTGTCTAGGAAGGTAAAGCGTTGAATTAAGACGATGATTTTCGAACAACGAAGGTAAGTCCCGTGATTTTCGTCACGGGCTAAGGTACGTTGCTCCTTGTATATACTTTTGTTTACTTGTCTTTTCATTTATAGATATTGTTTTTGTATGTGGGGACGAGACGACCATAATAGATTGGTTAGACAACCCTTAGGCCCCAACATGAATATTGACCAAGACCTACCCGATGATGCCGGTGACAACTTTGAGGAGTTAGGTGCCAATGTTAATGTCCCAAGGGGAGGAGAAGTGCAAGAACCTAGAATTTCAAACCTTAGAATGCATTTCCCTCCTAGGAATGAAGGGAACAACATCTCAATTGATCCTTTGGCGAGGTCAATGAGAGATTATCTTTAACCCACAAGAAGCACTATCCCCTCATGCATGCTCTTACTGGCACATGCTCATGCCTTCCTAGTTAAGTTGGGAATGTTGCAACTATTTCCTACATTCCATGGAATTGAACAAGAGAATCCTTATTTACACATTAAGGAATTTGAGGAGATAGTTGCAACTTTTCTCACCAACCAAGGCATGGAAGATATTGCTAGAATGAAATTGTTTCCCTTTTCCCTGAAAGATAAGGCAAAAATGTAGTTAAATTCCTGAAACCTCGATCCATAACATCTTAGACTCAAATGTTCTCCTATTTTTTAAACAAATTTTTTCCAGTGCCTAAAACCATTGCGCTTAAAATGCAAATTCAAAATTTTTTGGAGAAGTCCAATGAGAAATTCTACCAATGTTGGGATCGCTACAAGAAATTGCTACTGTCCATTCCACACCATGGCTTTGAACCATGACAATTGATAAGTTTCTTCTATGAAGAAATCACACCGGGCCATTGACAGTTTATCGATATGATGTGTAATGGAGAGTTTTTGAACAAAGACCCTGATGAGGCCCTAGAAAACTTTGATACATCGGCACAAAATACACAATCATGGAATATCACGGATCCCACTGATGTATCGAGGTTTTCTCTGGGTAATAATCAATCACATGGGGGAAGGATGTATGACTTGAGGGATCGGGAAGACTTGTTTTCCAAAATTTCCAAGTTGTCTCGGAAGGTGGAAAGCTTAGAGGGCAATAGGAGACACGAGGTGTCTAATATTTCAAAGACCGAGGAGGGATGCTCAATTTGTGAGAGTGTGGAGCATTCCATATTGGAGTGCCCTAACATTCTAGCACTTACGGAAGTGTACCATGAGCAAGTCAATGCCTTTAACCAAATGAGGCAATCATTCTCTTTGCACTCAAACACTTATAATTCGGGTTAGAGTAATAACTAGAAAGTTGGAGAAATGAGAATCCCACTCCTCATGGGTCTAAGGTATATTCACCTTCCATGCCTCCTATGCAAAGTCAATACCAAGGGCAAGGTCTTTTATCTCTCTCAATACCCCCGGTCCAATCCACAAGGGTATTCACCGAACCAATCTACATAAAATTTGTCCCAAAGTCCACCTCTGCAAAGTTATGGTCAACAAGGGTCATCCAATTCTCCCACCTACCAACCTCCCCATAAGAGGAATTTGGAGCATGTGGTTTATAATTTCATCCAAAGCCAAATCACCTTTAACAATAACATTTCGGATCAAGTCACAAAACTGACCAATGCCATAGGGATATCACAACAAGAGAAGGGTAAATTCCCAGCTCAACCCCAAGAGAACCCTAAAGGCTAACATGTGATTGAGTCATCCAAACCCATAAAGGAGAGTGGTGAGCAACTCAAGGTGGTCACCACCCTTCAAAGTGGCAAACAATTTGATAAGACCATTGTGCCAAAAGTCTCACCCAAGGCCACAGAACCATTAGAGAAAGAGACTAAGGATGACTTCGAGGGGGTGAGGTGAGAGAAAAAAAAAATTGTTGATGAAAATGTGCATGCATGTCCCATCCCCACTCATTTTCCCAATCGTTTGAAGCCACCTGTGAAGGTGGCTAACTATTTTGATATAATTGAGATGTTCAAGTAGGTTAAAATCAACATTCAACTCCTCAACGCCATAAAACAAATCACATTTATGTGCTAAGATCTTGAAAGACTTGTGCATAGTGAAGAGAAAATTAAATGTTCACAAGAAGGCATTCCTCACCGAGCAAGTTGCCTCAATCTTGAGGACAAACACCCAACCAAAGTTTAAGGACCCTGGATGCCCTATCATTGCCATCACAATAAGGAATTTTCGGGTGGAACAAGCGCTTCTTGATTTGGGGGTGAGTGTCAACCTCCTACCTTACTCGATGTATCAACAACTACAACTTGAAGAGTTGAAGCCAACTCCAATCACTCTCCAGTTGGCGGACCGAAGCATTCGAACACTGAGGGGAGTAGTTGAGGATGTCTAAGGTGCAAGTGGATAATTTTTAATTTCTTATCGATTTTATTGTGCTTGAAACTCACCCGGTTGCTAACCCTGGTTCACAAATTTCTATCATATTAGGTAGACCGTTCCTTGATACTTCTAATGCTATTATTAATTACAAGAATGGGCTAATGAAGTTTACTTTCGAAAACATGACTATGCACTTCAATGTGTTCAATTTGAACAAACAACCAGGGGATGATGAGGAAGTGCATGAAGTAAATAGGATCGACACATTAGTGGAGGATCAATTGGAGCTGCTGGGCATGTTGGAATTTGAGGAAGAGGTTGATGATCAAAAGGAACTGGAGAGCTTGGACGGGGTGAAAAAATGGACCCCTACATTTGAGAAGCTTCCACTTCAAGAGAAAAAGATCTTTCCATTGATTAGCACAAAACATTGCATATCCTATGTACTTTTACATCCCTTTTATACTTGGTTTTTCGGTTAAAACTAGTGGAATTGCAATGTTAGAGCTATTAATGGAGTTTCAATATGTTTACAGGTAAAAGGGCTTAAATGGTGTTTGTTAGGCTCTGTCATGGTGATGGAGGTGTTTGGAGATGAGGTGGAGGCTTGATGATAGCTAGACAGGTGTAGGAACTAAGAATTTAGCAAAACAAGGGAAAACCTACCAGTAGTCCATACTAGTAGGTTTTGGCTACTGGACTTGCACCTACCGCAAACCTACCGATAATTTTTGCTCACTAGAGTAAAACCTACATGTAGGTTTCCATCGACCTATCAGTAGGTTTTACTGAAACACGCCAGATTCTGTAACTCAAGCTCTGCAACTTTTGGGGTCCCACCATTGGGTCTCTCATTTGCCTCTGACACTCTTTACACACAGACATCCCCTCCTTAACCCTAACTTGGACTTTGGAGGCTTGGACATTAATGAAGACAGAGAGAAGATAGGGAGCCTGGGAGTGCAAGCTAGGCTTGTGCTAGCCTACCAAATCCATCCATTCAGCCCCTATTGATGTGAGGCCCATCAAACAGACCCTAGAAGCTCCATGGATGTTTTTGGCAAGCTTGGAGACCATTATTCATAGATACATTGCAATATAGAGAGATAAGCTCCAAGGAAGAAGAAGTTCTAGAGAAAGAAGTTGATATTTTTGCATTTTCTTCCATCCTTTCACTTGTAATTTCTTGTAAGAATTGTTTAAGCTTCATTTAATGTATTTAATATCATTTATTACAAGCACATTTCAGGTTTAGTCTTACATTTTGGATTTCACCATTAATGCATTTAAGTTCTTCATTATCAAGCTTTAAGATGGGTGTTGCATATTTCTCTTCATAGTTATGTTTTCTTGCATTAAGTTAAGTTTCAATCTTCATTTCTTCATTATGTCTTTTTACATTATGGATGTCTTTCCCTTGAGTATGAGTAGCTAAGGTTTATGTTGGCTAATCCAAGGGAGAACTCCTCTTAGGTATGCCATTTCAACTCATTTTCTTTCCTCCTTGTAGTGTATGTTGATTCAGTTTGACTAGGTTGAGTATCGACGTGATTGTGAGTTCTTGATACTCTGTAGACTTGTCACGGGGTATGCTTGAATCCTAACCTCCATTTTTGGTCCCACACTTTCTACGAATCAATAGAACATCTAGGCACCATTGGAGGAAGGTCTTGAGTTGATTTGGCATTCCCATTAGAATGATCCATTCGAATTAGCCAACACTTATTCCATTTCTTTCTTACCAAAAACACAATCACAAAACTCAAACTCAAAGATTTTTACACTTTACCCTTTTTCACCAAAATCACATTCAACACAATTTGTAAAACCCGAGTAAATTTAAACTTTTTTGGAAAATGGGCAAAATGGTATTTGCCACTATTATGCAGGTTTAAAATATATATTTCTAAAGAGCTCGGATGGAGCAACGGACTTCACCATTGAATTCGTATCACAAAACTGAGCTGCCATGTCAATTTTCATCAAATTTTGAAATAGTCAAATTTTGCACGTTTTACGAGATAATTGGGTGACGAATGAACTTTTAAACGTCCCCAAAAATAGAAATTATAAAATTTCCTTACAATTGAATAAAATTTTAAATAAATTTTATTTGAATTGAAACCAGGATTTAATTAAGTCGTTTCGGGTTAAAAACGAACCCGAAAGTAATAAACGTGCGGGACAATGTAGACCGCGCAATTAAAAAGTATAAATAGGGGGTTAATATCTGAAAAATTAGATATTTCTCACCCAAGTGGCCGGCTGATTCAAGCATTGAAGAGAAGAGAAGAGGGAGAAGAGGAAAACCAAAATTCCTACCTTTCTTTCTTAAATCCAAGAAGTTCTGCCGGTCGAAATCGCTTGGACCAAAACTTAAACTTCATTTATGTGATGAGAGCTACACGTACATACCAAGAACGAGGAATTTCACTGAAGTTTCAAAGATGAGATTTTGTGAAATCAAAGGTTTGGGGCTTGGGAGTGGTTCTTGAGGTTTCTTCCTTTCTTTTACGCTCCAAGAGGTAGGGTTTCTCCTACCTTGGTTCATTTCTTACCTATGATGTAATATGTTATTGGTAAGGGTATAAAATAACCTAGGTCACTTGACTAAGGTTGTGGAAAATAAGGAAAAATGAGTATGGAAATGGCCTAGACCAATTGCTACCTAAGTTTGGTATAAGGAATATACTTGTGTAATTCCTTGAAACTTGATATCTTGAGCATGCTATGTGTTTTATAGTGCTTATAAATGAAGTGTATTATGGCATGAGTTATGTATAATATGCTTGTGAAGGATTGTTGGTAAATAAATGTTGATATATGCTAGTTGATGTATTGACATGATAATGAATTTTGGTGATTATATACATGTGATATAAATTGTCATGACACATGTGGAGATGTGTGGTTTAATTTGGCTCATTGGCATACATTGCATATTGAATATGACATAGACATTGCAATGGTGCACTACATTGCATTTGCACGGGGAATACGCATCCATGGCCATGAGTATGGGTGTGTGTGTGCATGGTTGGATTAATCACCATACTTAGTGTTTGAAGGGTGGGCTCGCGAAAGTGGGGTTGAATATCCTACTAAGTCGCACGGTTGCATATGTGAAAAACTTGTGTCGGGTATAACAAGAAGGGCTAGACACTCCCTCAGGTGAAAGGCCCAGCTACTTGGTTCATACACTTCCCTGTAGTGAAATTCCAGAAAAGTGTAATGGCGTACAGAGCCAGTCGGTGTGATTCCGGAATTCGATACCCAACAAAGACACATGATTTTGTAACACAAAGATTTCATTTGATGGGAAACATCCATGAATGAAGTGATTTTATAAATATATAGTTGGTATTTCAAAAATGATCATTGGATGTATTTCATCAATGATAAAGGTTTTACACTTGCATTGCATAGTGTGGTAAGAGCTGGTGAGGGCTCGGGTTGATGTGCATGAGTGAGTCTCATCTCATTCATGGCATGACATGATAGATTCCAACATGAATTGCATATTTTTGGATTAGAATGGATATTGGTCGTGTGTTGTTGCATGTATACATTCATATGCACTTAGGTGGGGAGTGGCCTCTGTAGAACATATTCTACTAGGCGTTGGCTCACCCTATACGGGAACACATTTCAAGTACGGGCATAGTCCGGTGGATGACATACATTCGGGACCTCGAGAATGAAGAAAATCCAGTTTGTGGCTTTTGAAAATAAGCTNAACGGACTTCACCATTGAATTCGTATCACAAAACTGAGCTGCCATGTCAATTTTCATCAAATTTTGAAATAGTCAAATTTTGCACGTTTTACGAGATAATTGGGTGACGAATGAACTTTTAAACGTCCCCAAAAATAGAAATTATAAAATTTCCTTACAATTGAATAAAATTTTAAATAAATTTTATTTGAATTGAAACCAGGATTTAATTAAGTCGTTTCGGGTTAAAAACGAACCCGAAAGTAATAAACGTGCGGGACAATGTAGACCGCGCAATTAAAAAGTATAAATAGGGGGTTAATATCTGAAAAATTAGATATTTCTCACCCAAGTGGCCGGCTGATTCAAGCATTGAAGAGAAGAGAAGAGGGAGAAGAGGAAAACCAAAATTCCTACCTTTCTTTCTTAAATCCAAGAAGTTCTGCCGGTCGAAATCGCTTGGACCAAAACTTAAACTTCATTTATGTGATGAGAGCTACACGTACATACCAAGAACGAGGAATTTCACTGAAGTTTCAAAGATGAGATTTTGTGAAATCAAAGGTTNCTAGCTAAGTTTGGTATAAGGAATGTACTTGTGTAATTCCTTGAAACTTGATATCTTGAGCATGCTATGTGTTTTATAGTGCTTATAAATGAAGTGTATTATGGCATGAGTTATGTATAATATGCTTGTGAAGGATTGTTGGTAAATAAATGTTGATATATGCTAGTTGATGTATTGACATGATAATGAATTTTGGTGATTATATACATGTGATATAAATTGTCATGACACATGTGGAGATGTGTGGTTTAATTTGGCTCATTGGCATACATTGCATATTGAATATGACATAGACATTGCAATGGTGCACTACATTGCATTTGCACGGGGAATACGCATCCATGGCCATGAGTATGGGTGTGTGTGTGCATGGTTGGATTAATCACCATACTTAGTGTTTGAAGGGTGGGCTCGCGAAAGTGGGGTTGAATATCCTACTAAGTCGCACGGTTGCATATGTGAAAAACTTGTGTCGGGTATAACAAGAAGGGCTAGACACTCCCTCAGGTGAAAGGCCCAGCTACTTGGTTCATACACTTCCCTGTAGTGAAATTCCAGAAAAGTGTAATGGCGTACAGAGCCAGTCGGTGTGATTCCGGAATTCGATACCCAACAAAGACACATGATTTTGTAACACAAAGATTTCATTTGATGGGAAACATCCATGAATGAAGTGATTTTATAAATATATAGTTGGTATTTCAAAAATGATCATTGGATGTATTTCATCAATGATAAAGGTTTTACACTTGCATTGCATAGTGTGGTAAGAGCTGGTGAGGGCTCGGGTTGATGTGCATGAGTGAGTCTCATCTCATTCATGGCATGACATGATAGATTCCAACATGAATTGCATATTTTTGGATTAGAATGGATATTGGTCGTGTGTTGTTGCATGTATACATTCATATGCACTTAGGTGGGGAGTGGCCTCTGTAGAACATATTCTACTAGGCGTTGGCTCACCCTATACGGGAACACATTTCAAGTACGGGCATAGTCCGGTGGATGACATACATTCGGGACCTCGAGAATGAAGAAAATCCAGTTTGTGGCTTTTGAAAATAAGCTTTGTATAAAAACTTAGGTTTAATTCCATTTTGACATGTAAATGTATGGAATGGGTTGTAATAGACTTGGATGAAACATGTATAATGTAGAAAATATCTTTATACATGTTTGGGATGAATTTAGAAAGGTTTGGATTGGATTGAAAATGTAAAACAGATGAAACAGGGAAAAATGGGCTTAGCGTACCGGTACAGTGAGGTCCAGAGGGCACAGAGTACCAGTACACGTACCGGTATGATGAGGTCCAGTGAGCCGTGCATACCGATACACTTTGGCAGATTTTAAATTTTTTTTTATTTTTCTTCCAGGGTCTTAGGCTATGCATCCTCTAATTCCAATGATACAAATGGACTTTAAATGAGATATATTGGGGTACATAGAACCTCAATAGGATTAAATGACTAATGAAACGCAGGTGTTACGTGTGAGTTTGAAATTTCGGTAATGGGATAATATTAGCGTGATGTCGGATCCAANTACCAAGAACGAGGAATTTCACTGAAGTTTCAAAGATGAGATTTTGTGAAATCAAAGGTTTGGGGCTTGGGAGTGGTTCTTGAGGTTTCTTCCTTTCTTTTACGCTCCAAGAGGTAGGGTTTCTCCTACCTTGGTTCATTTCTTACCTATGATGTAATATGTTATTGGTAAGGGTATAAAATAACCTAGGTCACTTGACTAAGGTTGTGGAAAATAAGGAAAAATGAGTATGGAAATGGCCTAGACCAATTGCTACCTAAGTTTGGTATAAGGAATATACTTGTGTAATTCCTTGAAACTTGATATCTTGAGCATGCTATGTGTTTTATAGTGCTTATAAATGAAGTGTATTATGGCATGAGTTATGTATAATATGCTTGTGAAGGATTGTTGGTAAATAAATGTTGATATATGCTAGTTGATGTATTGACATGATAATGAATTTTGGTGATTATATACATGTGATATAAATTGTCATGACACATGTGGAGATGTGTGGTTTAATTTGGCTCATTGGCATACATTGCATATTGAATATGACATAGACATTGCAATGGTGCACTACATTGCATTTGCACGGGGAATACGCATCCATGGCCATGAGTATGGGTGTGTGTGTGCATGGTTGGATTAATCACCATACTTAGTGTTTGAAGGGTGGGCTCGCGAAAGTGGGGTTGAATATCCTACTAAGTCGCACGGTTGCATATGTGAAAAACTTGTGTCGGGTATAACAAGAAGGGCTAGACACTCCCTCAGGTGAAAGGCCCAGCTACTTGGTTCATACACTTCCCTGTAGTGAAATTCCAGAAAAGTGTAATGGCGTACAGAGCCAGTCGGTGTGATTCCGGAATTCGATACCCAACAAAGACACATGATTTTGTAACACAAAGATTTCATTTGATGGGAAACATCCATGAATGAAGTGATTTTATAAATATATAGTTGGTATTTCAAAAATGATCATTGGATGTATTTCATCAATGATAAAGGTTTTACACTTGCATTGCATAGTGTGGTAAGAGCTGGTGAGGGCTCGGGTTGATGTGCATGAGTGAGTCTCATCTCATTCATGGCATGACATGATAGATTCCAACATGAATTGCATATTTTTGGATTAGAATGGATATTGGTCGTGTGTTGTTGCATGTATACATTCATATGCACTTAGGTGGGGAGTGGCCTCTGTAGAACATATTCTACTAGGCGTTGGCTCACCCTATACGGGAACACATTTCAAGTACGGGCATAGTCCGGTGGATGACATACATTCGGGACCTCGAGAATGAAGAAAATCCAGTTTGTGGCTTTTGAAAATAAGCTTTGTATAAAAACTTAGGTTTAATTCCATTTTGACATGTAAATGTATGGAATGGGTTGTAATAGACTTGGATGAAACATGTATAATGTAGAAAATATCTTTATACATGTTTGGGATGAATTTAGAAAGGTTTGGATTGGATTGAAAATGTAAAACAGATGAAACAGGGAAAAATGGGCTTAGCGTACCGGTACAGTGAGGTCCAGAGGGCACAGAGTACCAGTACACGTACCGGTATGATGAGGTCCAGTGAGCCGTGCATACCGATACACTTTGGCAGATTTTAAATTTTTTTTTATTTTTCTTCCAGGGTCTTAGGCTATGCATCCTCTAATTCCAATGATACAAATGGACTTTAAATGAGATATATTGGGGTACATAGAACCTCAATAGGATTAAATGACTAATGAAACGCAGGTGTTACGTGTGAGTTTGAAATTTCGGTAATGGGATAATATTAGCGTGATGTCGGATCCAACAACATTTACGGGCATTTCTGTGGGTTGATAGATGGTCAATGGGACCCCCGATTTTAGGGGCGTCACACGATTCACGTCCTTCCCTAAGGAGAAGACCTTGAAATACGATTTCCAAGCAAAACACGACACTCGAAAGTCTCTCCATGCTTGGGGAGCACTTTTGTTCGCACACACATTTCCTTCCACACACCCGTTTTCCTATTTCTTGTATCGAACTTGAGTAAGAGTGACACTCACCGACACATATAAGTCATACACACATTATTTGAGAGTGATGTATGGAGATTAGAATACAACAACGAAAAATAAATCAATCATTTTTGGCACCGTTGCTGGGGAAGGCAAGTGTTGAATTGAGAAGGTGATTTTCGGACAACGAAGGGAAGTCCCATGATGTTCATCTTGGGCTGAGGTACGTTGCTCCTTATATATAATTTTGTTTTCTTACATTTTCATTTGTAGATAGTTTGTTGTATGTAGGGACGGGACAAACAAAATTGTTTGGTTAGATAACCCTTAGGCCCCAACATGAAGATTGACCAAGACCCACTCGACGATGCGGGTGATAATTTTGAGAATGTAGGTGCCAACCTGAACATTCAGAGGGGTGGGGGAGTGCAAGACTCTAGAATGCCTAATCCAAGAATGCAGTTCCCCCTCCTATGAATGAAGAGTACAACATCCAACTTGATCTTTCGGCGAGGTCAATAAGGGATTACCTTCAACCAACTCGAAGCACCATTCCCTCATGCATCCTATTACTAGTTCAATCTTGTGGCATCCTAGTTAAGCCAGGGATGTTGCAACTACTTCCTACATTCCACGGAATTAAAATGGAGAACCCTTATTTGCACATAAAGAAGTTTGAGAAAATAGTTGCAACCTTCCTCACTAATCATGGTATGGAAGACATAGGTAGAATGAAATTGTTCCCCTTTTCCTTGAAAGATAAGGCAAAAGTGTGGCTCAATTTCTTGAAGCCTCGATCCATAAAATCTTGGACTCAAATGCTCTCTGAGTTTTTAAACAAATATTTTTCAGTGCCTAAAATCATCGCTCTCAAAAAGCAATTTCAAAACTTTTTAGAGAAGTCTAATGAGAAATTCTACCAATGTTGGGATCATTAAAATGAATTGCTACAATTCATTCCATGGCAATTTTTGAGTGTCTTCTACGAAGGAATCACACCGAGCCATCGACAGTTCATCGATATGATGTGTAATGGGGAGTTTTTGAATAAAGATCCCGATGAGGCTCTAGAATACTTTGATACATTGGTGCAAAATGCACAATCATGGGATATCATAGATCCCACCGATGTATTGAGGTCTTCTCCTCAGGGTAATAGTCAAGCACACGGGGGAGGGATGTACGACTTGAGAGATTGGGAAGACTTCCTTTCAATGTCTAGGAAAGTTGAGATTCTTGAGGTCAATAGGAGACACGAGGTGTCCAATGTTTCAAAGATGAAGGAGTCTTGCTCAATCTGTGAGAGTGTGGAGCATTCCATATTGGAATGCCCCAATATTCTAGCATTTAAGGAAATGTACCACGAGCAAGTTCATGCCTTTAACCAAACGAGGCAATCATTCTTCCTGCACTCAAACACTTACAATTCAGGTTGGAGAAATCACCCGAACTTTAGTTTGAGAAATGACAATCCCACTCCTCATTTTCAAATGCATACTCATCTCGCATGCCTCCTAAGCAAATTCAATACCAAGGCCAAAGCCAAGCGTCTAACTCTCAATACCCTCGATCCAATTCGCAAGGGTATTCATCAAATCCACCCCACAAAATTTCTCCCAAAGTCCACCTCCGCAAAGTTAAAGTCAACAAGGACCATCCAATCCTCCCACCTAACAACTTCTGCATAGGAGGAATTTGGAGGACATGGTGTATAATTTCATCCAAAGCCAAACTGCCTTCAACAATAACATTTTGGCTTAACTCATGAAACTGATAAATGTCATAGGGACTTCACAATAAGAGAAGGGAAAATTCCCCGCTCAACCCCAAGAGAACCCTAAAGGCCAACATGTCATTAAGTTGTCTAAGCCCACCAAAGAAAGTTATGAGCAACTCAAGGCGGTCACCACCCTTCGAAGTGGCAAACAAATTGATAAGACCATTGTGCCAAAAGTCTCTCCTAATGCCACATTGCCATTAGAGAAAGAGACTAAGGATGACACCGAGAGGGGTGAGCTGAGTGAGAAGAAAAAAAATGAAGAGAGAGACAAAGAAAAAAATGGGGATGAAATTGTGCGTGCATCCCCCATTCTTCCCCCTTTTCCCAATTGTTTGAAGCCTCCCATCAAGGTGCCCTACCATTGCTATCACAATCAGGAATTGTCGGGTGGAACAAGCTCTTCTTGATTTGAGGGCGAGTGTCAACATCCTACCGTACTCGGTGTACCAACTACTCCAGCTTGAAGAACTAAAGCCAACTCCAATCACTTTTCAACTGGCATATCTTAGTGTGCAAACACTGAGGGGAGTAGTAGAGGACGTTTTAGTCCATGTTGATAAATTTTACTTCCTTGTTGATTTTATTGTGCTTGACACTCACCCGTTTGCAAACCTTAGCTCCCAAATCCTTGTCGTACTTGGTAGACCTTTTCTTGCCACATATAATGTTGTGATTAATTGTAGGAATGGTCTTATGAAGCTGGCATTTGGGAACATGACTATGGACCTCAATGTTTTTAACTTGTCTAAACAACTAGGGGATGATGAAGAGGCATATGAGATCAATTGGGTCAACACATTGGTGGAGGAACACTTGGAACTAATGAGCACCTTAAAGTTGGGAGAGGAGGAGAATGTTGATGCATAAGAGGAATTGGAGAGTTTGAAAGGGGTAGAAAAGTAGACCCTACATTTGAGAAGCTTCCGCACCAAGACAAGAAGATTTTTCCATCGAATGAACTAAAACCCATATTGGAATTTAAGCCATTACCACCCCATCTTAAGTATGCATATGTTGGGGATGACAAGACCTTTCTGGTGGTAATTAGCTCAACTTTGGAGGAGAAACAAGAAGAGGATATCTTGGAAGTGTTGAGGAAGCATAAGGGAGCAACTAGGTGGACAATTGCCGACACTAAGGGGATAAGCCCCCTGATTTGCACACACTGCATCTAGCTTGAGGATGATTCCAAGCCGTCCTGACAACCACAAAGAAGGTTGAATCCAATCATGAAGGATGTGATGAGAGACGAGGTACTTAAACTACTTGATGTGGGCATCACCTTCCCTTTGCCATTCCTCGACCAAGTATTCAAAAGGGTAGTCAGACACTTGGTCTATTATTTCTTGGATGCGTACTCTGGCTAAAATAAAATTGAGATTGCATTGGAAGATCAAGAGTAGACCACCTTCACTTGTCCCTACGATATTTTTGCCTACCATCGCATGCCTTCCAGGCTGTGTAATGCCCCTAGAACCTTTCAACGTTGCATGATGGAAATTTTTAGTGATATGGTGGAAAAGATAGTGGAGGTGTTCATGGATGAGTTCTCAGTGTTTGGGGATTCCTTTAGTGGATGTTTAGAGAATTTGGAGAAAGTTCTCGAGAGATACGAGGAGAAGAACTTGGAGCTAAATTGGGAGAAGTGTCACTTCACAATGACGCAAGGAATTGTGCTTGGGCACATTGTCTCGATGAGGGGGATTAAAGTCGACAAATCAAAGGTTAAGGCAATTTCCAAACTCCCCACACTGACAGTCATTAAAGATATCAAGTTGTTTCTTCGCCATGTCAGCTTTTATCGTCGTTTCATTAAATACTTTAGTGCATTGGCCCTACCTTTGACCAATTTACTTTCAAAAGATGTTCCATTTGTTTGGTCGGATAATTGTGAGGTATCTTTCAAAAAATTGAAAAGCATGCTTGTTACACCTCAATTATGCGATCACTCAAGGGGGATATACCATTTGAGCTTATATACGACCTGAGTGATTACGCAGTCAGCGTAGTGCTCGATCAAAGGGAGGACAAAAGACCATATGTAATATACTATGCTATAAAAACCCTAAATATGGCTCAAATGAATTATACCACCACTGAAAAGAAGTTGCTAGCAGTAGTATTTGCATTAAATAAATTCCGATCCTACATCATTGGTTCACCTATAATAGTCTATACCGATCACTTTGCTTTGAAGTATTTGTTATCTAAGCAGGATGCCAAATTGAGACTCATTAGCTGGATACTCCTCCTACAAGAATTTAATTTGACGATCAAGGACAAAAAGGGAGTTGAGAACGTGGTGGCGGACCATTTATCCCAACTTGTGGTGCAAGAGGCCGATGAACACATTCCTATCCTTGACTTTTTCCTTGATGAGCATTTACTTTCAATTTATTCTGTGTGTCCCTGGTATGCTAACATATGTAACTATCTTGCTATGGGATAAATACCATCACATTGGAGCCTAGAGGATTGAAGAAGATTTATGGCGGATGTGAAGTACTTCTACTTCTACTTCGACAATTCGTACCTATTCAAGTATTGCCCTGATCAAGTCATGCGGAGATGTGTACCAAAAAATGAGCAGTGAGAAGTCCTTTGTATTTTGCCACTTGGAAGCATGCGGTGGTCACTTCTCTTCCAAAAAGACGTCAACAAAAATTCTACAATCAGGTTTTTATTGGCCCTCCTTGATAAACGATTGTGTTTCATTTTGTAAAGAATGTGACAGGTGCCAACTTTTGGGTAGTGTGACCCGAAGATACATGATGCCCCTTTCCCCTGTACGTGTTATAGAGATATTTGATTATTGGGGCATCGACTTCATGGGCCCCTTTCCTATTTCGTTTGGCTACCTATACATCCTACTAGTAGTGGACTACATGTCCAAATGGGTGGAGGCTATCCCGACCAAAATAAATGACCATTGGGTCATGGTCAAATACTTGAAAGAGAACATATTTTTGAGGTTCGGGATGCCTCATGCTATGATTAGCGACGGTGGATCACAGGTCTGTAATAGGCCATTTGCATCTCTTATGCATAAATATGGAGTCACACATAAGGTGTCCACTGTATACTAACCACAAACCAATGGCCAAGCCGAGTTGGCCAATAGGGAGATTAAAAATATCCTAGAGAAAACGGTGAATCCAAATAGGAAAGATTGATCATTTAGACTAACCGATGTCCTATGGGCTTATCGCACTACCTACAAGACTGTCTTAGGTATGTCTCCCTACCGGCTCGTCTATGGAAAGGCTTGCCACTTACTAGTTGAAATGGAACACAAGGCCAATTGGGCCATAAAGACCTTGAACTTCAACATAAGAATGATGAGAGAGAAAGGGAAGCTAGAAATGAATGAATTGGAAGAGATTCGAAGAGATGCGCATGAGAGCTTAAAAATTTCAAAAGAGCGGGCTAAGATCTTTCATGAAAAATTCATTATGTGGAAGTCATTTGAGCCCTCTCAAAAAGTGCTCTTATCCAACTCTCGTCTCTCAATTTTTCAAGGCACACTCCAATCCTATTGAGATGGCTCCTATCTTGTCAAGGTGGCCTACCCTAATGGAGCTGTAGAAGTCACAAACCCCGAGGATGGCAAGACATTCAAGGTCAATGGCCAAAGACTTAGGCCATTTTTTGAGAGTTTTGAAGGATAAGGAGTGGAGAAGGATTTGATGGATCCGGTTTACCCAAACTTGTTAGAGGAGTAACTATTTTTTTGCTTTTTTAATGTACAATTGTTTTTATTTATTTTAACTATTCATGTACTTACTTTATCTTTTTGTATAGTGTTTTTTTTTCTTAGTAGCAGATATTGGTACTTTGTCAAAGCTCAATTACGAGGTGTTCTCTAACCCTACTCATCTTTTCATAGTCTTTCATTGCATATCATATCTTTTTGTTTCATTGAGGATAATGCATGAATCAAGTTGGGGGGGGGGGGGTGAGATGCACCATTTGCATGATACACCAATGTTTGTGGAAAATTTTTGTGGTGAAAATTCACCGTTCACATAGCATATAGATATTTGTTCACAATAGTCACAAATTATGTGAAAATTTTGAAAATTTTTGTGAAATATCTGATTGTTGTCTTGTATTCCCTTATTAAGTGTGCTTTAGGTTTGTTGATATGTTGATCGTTGTTTTGAACCTTGAGCACATTATAGAAATTGACCCTATGCATGAGTATCACATATGTATCTGTTTTTAAACTCACCCATAAGTGCATCTTGAATGTGTAATTTTGGCAATTTACGAATTGAATTCACATTTAATGCTTGACATGAATAGTGGAGATGAGTAAGAACCTATGTGAGCTTTAATGTCAATCCGTGTTTGTAGGGAACTTACATTTACTCAAGGAACAAATTTTCAAATTCAAATTTATTCAGTAATCTCATTATACTTGTTTTGGTTATGTGCATTTGGGTAGTTGATTGACTTTGTCTTGATATGTACAATGCTCCCCCATGCTTATGTAGAAATGATCTTAGGCCATCTTTGTTTTACTTTGAACCTTTGCCCTTTTTCTTGTGAAAATTTTATCCCCAGTGCCATGTGTTGAGCCTTGTTAAAAATCCGTTTCCATGCCACACATTTGACCAAGCTAGTGCAAAATGATAAAATTTGCCTCACCTTGGTTGTTCCTAGTGCTGAGTATGAATGATTACAAAAGAGACAGAGGTATGGTGTGGAAGCTCAAACAAAAGGGATAAATGAAAGTTGAAACTCAAAGAGTTGAATTGAAAAAGAATGAAAATCTAAGAAAAGGAGAATAAGGGGTGAAAAGAAGAAAAGAATGACAAAAGAAAAGGAAATTGTTAAGGAAAAGAAAGAAAAGAAACAAAGAGTGTGGTGATGGGTTTGGACTAAAAAATCCTATTAAAAGGGAGATGCTTTTGAAATAAAAGTCTTTCACTCAGAACAACCCTTTTTGTTGTCCTATACCCTTCATTTCTTTTACCTTAACATCGCCCCAAGGCCCTATTATAATCCAAGAAATTCCTAAATGATCTAGTGAAGCATAGGGGATGCATACTTTTAAAGAAAAAGAGGAGTTAATTTTGCTACCTAATGCCCTAGCATTCCTTTCATGAGATTATGCCAAAGTCGCTTCATTTTCATGCATGAATTTCATTTTTGGATTACATGTGAGCATACTTTGTTTTGTGCACAAGATTCTATCTCACATGTACACATGGAGTGCATGCCAGGATAACTATGGTGTGATTCATTCATTGTTGAGAGACATTTGGTGAGTTTTGCATTGAAGTTGAATTTGGCTAGCCAATCGAATGTGAATTCTGTTGTGTAAATGCTCAAATTACTTGTCCAATTCACACACATGAGTTTGAAAATGAATGTGTAGGTGCATATACTCTAGACTAGTATTGAAGGCTATAGTCATGCTCATGTGTGCTTGATTCGGGCATTTGAACAATGTGTTTTCGTAGCCCTATGCTTAAAGGATAGGGGAATATTGCTCACATTTTTTATATTTGAATGAATTAGGAATGCCTTGGTCATTTAAATATGTGTCTTCCATCTTGGGTGTTCATTTGATAGTTAAATGTAGAAATCTATACTGTGTTTTGAAAACATCAAAATTTTAAATCATAGTGCAATTTCGGTAATGACTTGGGGCATGATGGTTTCAATTGTGGTTTACAAGTGTAGCACATGTTTTGGTGGAGTAATATATAGGGTGTTACAATGTGTGGGTTTTGAAAATAAGTGGTGTAGAAGTGATTTCGATAGCAAGGTTTATTTTCCAAATAAGTGAAAACCTACCGGTTGGTCGTACCAGTAGGTTTTTGCCACTGGTCTTGCTTCTACCGCAAACCTACCGATAGGTTTTGCTCTGTGGTGTAAAACCTACCTGTAGGTTTTCATCGACCTACTGAATGTTTTTACCTAGAATGCCAAAATTTAGTGTTTTTAATCAAATTTTTGCGGGGAAACTATTCATTGTCTCCCTCAATTACAAACCCTAAGGCATTTCTCTCCCACTCAAAGCACTTCCAAGCCTAAGAATTGCTCACCTACTGTATTAATCTCTCAAACCTTACCCCAAGGACTATTGATTTTGTGGTTTTTAGTGAAGATTTGAAGATTTCCTTTTTTAAAACCCTAGTTTTGCTGAAAATTCCCCAAGCCCTAATATCCTTTAATCTCTGAAAAACCTCCAAGATTCTTGCAATGGCTCGTCAAGGGCAGATCATCTCTTATGTGTTGGACCTAGTTGAGGGGTTTTAATGGCCCTCTTTTCTCTTGTGGTGTTTGGGGCACTATTGCTATGCATGGCCCGCACCAATAGCATCAGACCTAGCTCTCTACAGCCCGAGGAAATGACTGCCCACAAGAGGGGTGGTGAAGGGTCTAGTGGAGTCCGTGTTGTGCAAAGAAAGAAGGCGACAAACGATGCTAGGTATCAAAGCATCCAAGAAAACAATGTTACTTGCGAGAGGTACATCGATCGAATTTCCCTAAGCCCAAACAATGAGGTTATGAGGATCATCGAGGCCCACAAGATTGGGTTTTGGTTCAAGCCCATGAATGGGTTTAAATTGTCTTTTATGTCGGGATTTTTACCAAAAACTCAAAGTGGTGGACGAGTTTGAGATTTTTAGAACAAATGTGAGGGGCAAGACTTTTGATGTGACCCCTACGGTGATTGCCACCATTATGGAGTACGAGAGGCCACCTCCCTCTACTCTGGAGTACCCACATAATATCACTAGGGTCAAGACTATCCCTGACTACGTGGCTTTGATGTACGAGGACTTGAAACAGTTTAAGGGAACGGTCCAAGTCGAGGGCCTCAAACATTCGTATGGGATGATGAACATGCTCTTGCATTATAACCTGCTTCCAAGAGGCACTGAGAAGACTCCTAACATTGAAAACCTTGCCTTCTTGGATGCGGTGATGTCAGTGAAGGCTATGGACTTTGCACTTTTTATTTGAGAGGTGATGAAGGAATTTGCCGAGATTAGAAAGTTGAAGGCGAACCTCCCTTTTGGAAACTTAGTCACCTGGATGTGCGATCACTTCAAGGTGAAGGGTTATGCCTTCGACAAGATCACTCCCCTCAAGACTAGAGCTATCGGGAAAGCGAGTAGTAGTAAAAGGACGATGATGAGCCGAGGTAATAGGGTTGGGGTTTCGAGAACAGAGTCATAAGCCATGAGACCTTCCTCTGCTGGACCATTTTTTCTAAGCCCTCCACTTCTACACCGGATCGCATAGTATCTCAACTCCTTGACCACTGGAGGAGACTGTGCATGGGATTTTAACGATGATCACTCGACTCTTTTAGAATACATTCCCAGGAAAGCTGATTCTCGGTGGACCTCCACCTCCTGCCTCTGCCCCCTCAGCCTTCACTGTAGTTGAGGTGGGGGATACTGATGAGGATGATGAGGACGATAATGAGGAGGAGGCCATTTTGTATCTTTTTAAACTCTACCTCCATTTACTCCAATTTTGAAAGTGATTAATGAAATACTACAGTTGTTGTTCCATCTTGCCAAAGTCATTTCATTAATTGCATTGTGATTTTTGTATTTTGAATGTTTGATGAATTACTTGTGTAAATGGATTGTTGAAATTTTATACTCATTGATTTGAAAATAAACTTTGCTAGGGACTAGCAAAGCTCAAGTTGGAGGGGGTGATTAGCACAAAATATTGCATATCCTATGTACTTTTACATCTCTTTTATACTTGTTTTTGCAGTTCAAATGAGTGGAATTGCAATGTTCAAGCTAATAATAGAGGTTTGGTATGTCTATAGATAAAGGGGTTTAAACGGTGCTTTTTAGGCCCTATCATGGTGCTCGAGGTGTTTGGAGATGAGGTAGAGGCTTGATGATAGCTTGAAAGCTGTAGGAACCAAGAATTTAGCAAAATAAGGGAAAACCTACCGGTAGGCCATACCAGTAGGTTTTGGCTATTGGACCTGCACCTACCGATAGTTTTTGCTCACTGAAGTAAAACCTACCGGTAGGTTTCTATTAACCTATCAGTACGTTTTACTAAAACATGACAGATTCTGTAACTCAAGCTTTGGAACTTTGGGGGTCCCACCATGGGGTCTCCCACTTGTCCCTGACATTTCTTACACACAGACATCCCCTCCTCAACCATAGCTTAGACTTTGGAGGCTTGGACATTAATGAAGAGAGAGAGAAGAGATGGAGCCTGGGCGTGCAGGCAAGGCTTGGCTAGCCTGCCAAATCCATCCATTCAGCCCCCTATTAATGGGATACCCATCACACAGACCCTAGAAGCTCCATGGACATTTTTGGAAAGCATGGAGACCATTATTCAGAGATATATTGAAATATAGGGAAAGAAGCTCAAAGAAAGAAGAAGTTCTAGAGAGAGAAGTTGATATTTTGCATTTTCTTCCATCCTTGTCATTTCGTGTAAGACTTGTTTAAGCTTCGTTTAATGTCATTTATTACAAGCACATTTGAAGTTTAGTTTTACATTTTGGATTTCACCATTAATGCATTTAAGTTCTTGATTGTCAAGCTTTAGAATGGGTATTGCATATTTCTCTTCATAGTTATGTTTTCTTGCATTAAGTTCCAATCTTCATTTCTTCATTATGTCCTTTTACATTATACATGTCTTTCCCTTTAGTATTAGTAGCCATGTTTTATGTTGGCTAATCCAAGGGAGAACTCCTCTTGTGTATGCCATTTCAACTCGTTTTCTTTCTTTCTCCTAGTGTATGCTGATTCGGTTTGACTAGGTTGAGTGTAGACGTGGTTGCGAGTTCTTAATACTCTGTAGACTTGTCACGGGGTATGCTTGAATCCTCACCTCCATTTTGGTCCTGCGCTTCCTACAAATCAATCGAATAGCTAGGCACCATTGGAAGAAGGTCTTGAGTTGATTTGGCATTCCCATTAGAATGACCCCTTTGGATAAGCCAACACTTGTTCCATTTCATTTTTAGAAAAAACACAATCACAAAACTCAAACTCAAAGATTTTTACACTTTACCCTTTTTCACCAAAATCATATTCAACACGATTTACCTCCTTCCCCAAGAGACGACCTTGGAATACAATTTCCAAGTAAAACATGACACTCAAAAGTCCCTCTACGCTTGGGGAATACTTTTGTTCACACACACACACACACATATTTCATTCCACACACTTGTTTTTCTATTTCTTGCATCGAACCTAAGTGAGAGTGACAGTTAACTTGATCCAAAATGTGTACACCCAAGTGCAGGCGATCAAGTTGTAGTAATAATCCAGTTAAGTCTGGAATAGAACCCACAAGAAACTATGATTGGTGTTCTGAAGTAAGCAATAATAGAGACCAAGTAACTGGAAATTTCAAGAGTTTTGAGTGATGGGGTTTCTTGAACAGAATAGANCGAATCCACAGGGAACTATGATTGGTGTTTTGAAGTAAGCAATAATAAAGACCAAGCGATCGGAAATTTTGAGAATTTAGAGTGGTGGGATTTCTTGAATAAAATAGAAAATTCTTTTCAAGAGTTTTCTAGACAAAATATAAGATTCTCAAAATGTAACAGCTACCCTTTAGTTCGAGGATCAGGACATGTAATTGACTATCCAGTTTATTATGTTTGTACTTTATAACTCAATTAACTTCCTTGTCAACAACAAGTTAATCAGAAGATAAAGATGGACTGTGAGAATTAAGCACATGATTTCGATGTCTATCTAGAAGTTTACAAGAATTGTCTGTGCCGAGACTTAACCCGTCTACAAACAAGCAAGTGTTTTCTACAATGCATCCAACCAGAGCATTAATGGTCCATCCTTTGAATAAAACACAATAATAGTGGAGATTGAAAGGTTGTCATGAAGAGCCAGCTGGGGGTGCTTGCCTTGAACTAACGGGTCTTTCTATGCAGGTGTCATTCGTATCATAGAAGGAGCCCTTGGTTACACAAAGTACCTCAACTTTTCTAGATGTATTCAATCATTCAATGAGCAAGTGGAATATAAAGCATTAAAACATAAAAGAGTTGCACAAGCATAACTTCTAGATAATCTTTACATATTCATCACCTCTTACTAAAGAGTGAATGAGGAACTACTCACTCTTCATGGCTTTGGCAAAGCTAGAAAAGTGAGTGATACTCATCACTCCAAGTAGATGAGCTACTAAGTAAAGCAAACTNGAACTACTCACTTTTCATGGCCTTGACAAAGCTAGAAAAGTGAGTGCTACTCATCCCTCTAAGTAGAGACACTACTAAGTAAAACAACTAAACAAAGAGCTTTTCATCAATGAAGAATAAGTGAATCACTTTCCACCCTTCACGGCTTTGGTAAAGCTATAGAAAAGTGGAAGAATTTCACTCTTCTAAGAAAGAAGGACGCTCAAGCAATGTAAGTGAAATACATGAACAATAAAAGCAAAAGAAAGCTAGTTACTTTTGGAGAGTTTCCACCACAACCAAAAGATGAGCTTTCTCTCTTGATACTTGTAAATAAAAGCAAGTACAACTATAAGGGGAGTCTAAGCCTCCATCATGGTTGTCACAACAAAAATATAAATACTTAACATAAATAAATAACATACTTCAACTACAAGGGGAGTCTAAGCCTCCATCATGGTTGATACTAAAATGAACAAAGCAATGTATACAAACTAGCTTTCTAATTTACAAGAGAAGAAAAATTGCTAAGAAGAGAAGCTCTATTTTACAAGAAAAAAGGATGCCCTTTAAGCTCCCAACATGGGAGTATTTATAGGCAAGGAAGGGAAGGGGGGAGATAGGAGAAAAGAGTGGATGAGTGAATAGTGTTTGTCACCCATGAAAATCAACTACTTTGCAGGCAGTCTGTGGAGGACGTTCAAACGTGAATCGATGTTCGAATGTTGTCTGTTGTTTTGCTTTAGGGACGTTCGAGCGTTGTCTGTCATTCAAACATTTCTTCTGGTCTTGCTTTATAAGCGTTCGAATGCTAGATGGGGCCTGACCTTTTCCACTCAAGTGGTCTTCTGTCAAAGTTCATTTCCACACTCTATGCAGAAGTCTGTTCTTCAAATGATTCAAAGGGACGTTCGAATGTTGAATGGAGTTCAAACGTGGTACTCAAGTGTACTTTCTTCATGGTTTGCTACAACACGCCATGTTTCATCTGTCTGGCCTTCAATCAACTCAAGTGGATGTTCGAACGTTGTCTAACGTTCGAACGTGGTACTCAAGTACCTCAGTGTCCTGTTGCTTGACTGCAACACACTGTGTCTCAGCAGGCTGGTTTTGTCATAGTTCAAATGGATGTTCAAACATGAGTTGGCGTTCGAACGTTCTTGCTTTGTTCCAAGCCTCACCAATTTCATTCCCTAATGTGCTGGTGCGACATTCAAGCGTGACTAATGTGCTGAAATATCCTTACTTGAACTCCATCAAAGTACAATTAGTCCTAAAAAGGCATAATAATATGCTACATTTAAGTACTAATCACACCCCCAGCCTAAATATTACTAGTCTCTAGTAATATAACATAAATAAAATGCAAATCTATTTCTAATGCCTTTTTTGTAGGTCATCCGGTTGCATTTAGATTATGCAACAAGCCGTTGAACCGATAGGTTTACCCTAGTGGACGAGTGTTGTCTCGTGAGGGTTTTCAGTGAAGCTACCCACAAACTTCAGTCGAACAAATGTTTATGTGATATTGCTGACTAAAAAATGAATTAGCATCATGGTCATTGGGACACTCAACCTTCAATTGTAACTTATCCCCTCCATTTCTTTTCCATTGGTACTTACTCTATGCAAAAATTAGCACTTGTTACATCAGCATTTGGAATTCCCTGAGTAGTTGGATGGTCATTCTAGAAACAAGAATTGGTCTATAACCATCATTCCCCTTTTTCCACCTTTCATGGATAGCTTTGGTTTCACAAACAAACCTTTCTCGGAATGCTCTCATCAAAACAAATCGTTCCGATTATAGTGACTTATCTCTCAAAGGAGCATGTGATCATAAGATGGCCAGTCAAAAAATCTCATGCATAATTAGTATAAGAGTGAAGTTTTGAGGAAAACAGACTTAACCTTGGCATAATCTCATGAAAGAATACTGATGCAAATAAAGAAATTCTAGTTAACACACCCCACTTATAGTAGACAACATACATATGCATCACACTTGAGATCACCTAGGGCTTTTCGTAGGTTGTAATGGGGTCAGAGGTCAGTGACTAATGAAATGACGTCGATGGTGATCAAAAGCTATCTATTTATGCAGTGTTACACACCTCCTTCTAGCTTCTCAACATTTTGCCTGGGAATGGGATTTCGTTCTTTCATTTTTTCCATTTTTCACTTTCTTGGCAATTTCCTGTCTCACAGTATCTTTTCTCTTTCGACTATTTCCACCGATTTTCCTTTTGTTGAACAGTAACCACCATTGTCTTTTCTATTTTTCTTGCCTTTCTGTATCATATTGATTTGCAAGAGGGTGCAAGAAATTAGATAGCAAGGTATGGTAAATATATGCTTTTGTGGCTTGGTCATCACACGAGTTTTTGAAAAAGAACTCATTCATTTTTAAGGCTCAAGCATGGCTGGCTAGGGATATACTTTTGTAAAAGAATTAGCTAAGGCTCAAAGTCGATCCAAAGATGGCCTAAGATCCTTTCTCAAGTATGTGCCTGTGTACGTGTATGCAAAAGTTCCCTGTTGGTTATGAAAATAGATCACTTTAGTTACATTAATCAAAGCAAGGTTAATGAGATTATTGAAAGAGATCGGAAGTGAAAGAGCTTACTTTGAGTAATTGTTGATATCCTCTCAAAAAAACACCGTAAAACTCAAGACTTACCATGGTTTCCTTTGTCATCTCCGCTGATTATGTCGGGTGTTTCAAGGAATTTAGGTTATATAGCGATTCCATTTTCTAGTCTGATCACCTTATACCTTAAGAATAACAAATACTTATGTACATTTGACAATTTAAGCATAGAGATAGTGCCAGGTTTCCAAAAAATGAGGTTTAGGTCTTGGTAGTTAAGTCGAGATGTCAAACCGATCATGTGCTTAATCATTTTCACAAGCAATCTTAACATCCACATTTGTTTCGTTATTTATTGACAAGAATTAAAGTGCTAATCTTATACATGCATTTTAAACAAATAAGAGAGAGATAAACTAAATCATCCATTCCATAAAAGATGATGTGTTTACAATGGTACCAATGATTCAATCATCCACAAAAACATAACTTCATTTATCCACAAGAAACAACAAAGATAAACATCCACCAAAACAAATATCCACCATTATCTACAAAATATCCCCCAAAACCTCAAAGAAGAATCATAAGAAGCAACAAACATCCACAAGGACCCTCAAAGAAAAATTTTTTATCAAAGAAGAAACAAATAATAACCCCAAACAAGGACAAAAATCAACTTCCTCCATCTCAAGAACATAAATAATCATCTTAATCCTCTCCTCCATCTCCACTAGCTCCACTAGCACCACCAGGCCCACCCCTCAAATAACCAAGAATCTCCTCCTGCTGTTGGAGAATCTTGGCTTAGTTGGCCTCGATGCCAAGCATAATATCTCATAGTGATCTATGGGTGTTGTTGCCTGCCTCCTCCTGTGTCTGCATATGCTTTCTCTCTAACTCCTTCTCCTCCTCTACATCAAGTTTGTCTTGTACCTCATCAACTCTCTAGGTCAGTGGCACCTCTTGTCTTGCCGTTGGGGTGCCCTTATGCCCTTGACTTCTCTTGAAAGAGCCTTTGTTTAATGGCCCCATTGGCTTTTGAACTTCCATTTCAGGCCTCACCCTGACCCCATTATCAGTGCATATCTCAGTCACCAAAGTGCCAAAAGGGAGTGCACCCCTTTTCGCATCACACCCCTTCTTCATTTCGATGCTATGCCCTTTTCCCAGTATATAGAGCATGCAAGCCATTTCAGGCAAAATCTCATTTTTCCTTCCTATGGGGGCTAGGTTAGACACCACAATCAAATTTAGCATTTTGTACTTGTCGGTGAGCTCTCCTTCCCTATCTAATGCAACATTTTTTTTAATGGGTAAGTTGGGTTTTGCACCCAAGGCACCTCTTTCCTTACTTCCAAAATATATGCCTCATCTACATCGATGTGGGTGCCTCTTACGTATGTTCGGATGGCACCATTGATGATCTCGGCGTTGGAGTAGAACTCCCTCACCAAGTCAACAACGGCATCCCCACTATTTCTCAAAAACCACACTCATTCCCTCTTCTCCATTTCCTCCAAAATTCTCAATTCCACAAAGTCAGTAACAACTACATCCCTTTCACAAACTATAGCATGGTTTTGAAAGAAATTCTCGTACCTTTCGGCTTTGAGTGCACTGGAAAACCTTGTTCGATCATACCTCTTCCTCCTTTGCCTCCCCTCTCTTTCCTCAATCACTTCTTCTACAAAGTTAGGTTCTTGTCTTATTGGTGGATTGCACCTTGCAAGAAGCTTAACCCTAAGCATTGTGTTTTTCTCAGTTTTGAGCTTGAGAGGGTGTGAAAATCTTGAGTTTTCTTGTGAAGATGATGATTTTGGGTGTGGAAATGAGTTTGGGATGGTTGATTTCTGGTAGAATTGACGAATGGGTGGAGTTTTGAGGGTTGGGGAGTGAAAAGGGGTTCCAGGTTTTAGAGGATTTTAGAGGTTTTGAACTAGGGAAGACAGTCCAGGCTTTTATAGTCTGAGGAGGAACGTTCGAACGTTCATGTCATTCGAACGTTTGTAGAAGAATTTTAACAAAAACGTTTGAACATTAAATGTCGTTCGAACGTGGTGAGCTCCTAGTACTTTTGAGTTCTGTCAAAAACCAAAGTACTGTAAGCTCCTGTCGTTCGAACGTGCTATTAGCATTCAAACGTTAATCGCATTCGAACATGCTTATTGGCATTTGAACGGACTAAGCTCCTAGTACTTTTGTTTCCATCAGAAACTTCATCAAAGGCTGAGTACTATAAGCAAGTGACGTTCGAACGTTGAATCAAAATTAAAAAAAAAATTTACACTACTCTACACACAATCACAAAAAGTTTATTTATAAAAAATTTGAACCAAATTTCATGGCGTCTCAGGACAAATCCCCACCCGCGCTGTAGGTTGGTATTTTGGGGCGTTCCTTACTCGGCCTATGTTTTCATTTCAGTCAAAAGAGTTTATACAAAATACAAAGGATTTTTACACTTTTTTACAAAAATTAGGACCCTTGGCTTTCATCCCCAACAAAAGTACATGTTTCCATAGTTTTAAAAAGAAGTCTAATCTGAGTCTTCATCTGTCTCTGTGCCTTTTGAACAACCAGTAACTCTCCCAATTTCCTCTCTTACAAACCGATTAAGTAGAGTACCGGAATAGGATGGTGTGTCAGGATAATCCTTACTCTGCCTATTCACTAGCTAATCTAATTGATCGAGTGCGCGACCAGAAATTGGTTTAGAACATTGGTTATATTTCTTCTCGTTAAAGACTCTACCACACTGTTTACAGGCAACAAGTCTTTTGGCACGACGACGTTTAGCAAAAGTTCTTCTGTCGCACAGGGGTTTCACTTACTGTTATTAGATCTCATTCTTTCTCTTCAATCTTGCTTTTCTCACGATCACAGTATGCATATCATAAGGAAAAGTGCATAGAACTCCCAGACTAAACCAAAAAAGTTTAACATCCATGTTTTCTATACTATTAAGACTCGATATCCAGTTCTTTAATGTCAACCAGTCACAAAGACGATCAGAGATGACCCACAAACATAACCATCAAAATGCAAAACATGGTAATCAAAATATGGTACACAATCTGATCAAGAACAACAGCAACAACAGTAACAACAACAACACAAATTTAAAAATTTTCTATGGGCACATATGAACTGTAGTTCTCTCTCCCCCCAACTTAAACTGAACATTGTCCCCAATGTTTCGAATTTACCGATATGGTGAGCTTTGGAGATGAGGTTGAACGGTAAAGATCTTGTTCACTAGCCGAAACCTATAAGCAAAATACACAAATCAAACATCTCATTGCAAATCTGGGTTACGATGAAAACCCTTGATTCTGAGTGCAGACAAAAGAAGCATAACCATGTACAAATAGAGTAAACACACGTAGATCATGAGACAAAAGACTGGGTCTTCAGGTAGTATGGTCATGAGGCTATTGGGGTTGTGTCGTGTTTTACAGAAGGTCACGAACAGCGAAGAAGAAGAAGAAAAAAGAAAGGGGAAAGGGACAGAAGTGTGTGGAAAGAGAGGAAAAGGGGATGGGGGCCTTATAAAGGCGGTAGTGTGGTTCGTGTTGGACTGGGTTTTCCCTGACCCGGCCCCTTTTTGTGTCGACAGGGGCTTTTTCTCGAAGCGATGTTCTGGATCCATTAAAAGAATGGTCTCCTCATTTTTTACAAAGTCCTCCACAAAAGGTTTCACTCGCTAACCATTGACGGTAAAGATATTACCGTTCGATGGGTTCGCCACTTCCACTGCCCCATGTTCAAACACGTTTTTGACAAGGTATGGTCCAATCCATTTTGACTTCAACTTACCAAGAAAAAGGCGAAGTCTTGAATTGAAAAGCAGAACTTTTTGTTCAGGTTCAAAAGACTTTCGCACGATGTTCTTGTCATGAAAAATTTTTATCCTAGATTTTGCAATCTTAGCATTTTCATATACTTCATTTCTCAATTCCTCCAATTTGTTAATCTGAAGTTTTCTTGCTAGTCCAACTTTGCCCATGTCAAAGTTTATTGCCTTCATAGCCCAGTATGCCCTATGTTTTAATTCCACAGGTAGGGGACAAGACTTTCCATAGACTAATCGGAAAGGAGACATGCCCAAAATTATTTTAAAAGCAGTATGATATGCCCAGAGTGCATCAGTTAGTCTTGACGACCAATCTTTGTGGTCTGAATTTACTATTTTTTCTAAAATTTATTCGATCTCCCGATTAGCTAATTCAGTCTGTCCACTAGTTTGTGAATGGTATGAAGTTGCAATTTTGTGAAAAATCAAGTATTTTTTCATCAGATTCCAGAAAGGTCGATTACAAAAATGAGCACCCCCATCACATATGATGGATTTTGGGATTCCAAATCGAGATAAATTATTTTCTTTTAAAAACTTGATCACCATTTGATGATCATTATTCCGACATGGAATTGCCTCAACCCACTTGGATACATAGTCTACGACTACCAAAATGTATAGATAGCCAAAGGGGGGAAATGGTCCCATAAAATTGATGCCCCAACAGTCAAAAATTTTAATTATCAGAATGAGGTTTAGAGGCATCATGTTTCTCCTTGAAATATTTCCCAACCTTTGGCATCTATCGCAAGTTAAACAAAAAGTATGGACATCTTTGAAAAGTGTGGGCCAGTAAAATCCACACTGCAGGATTTTTGCAGCAGTTTTGCTGGATGAAAAATGTCCACCACATGCTTCAGAATGACAAAATGCTATTACATGTTTGCTTTCCTAAGCGGGGATGCAACGTCTTATGATTTGATCGTTATAGTACTTAAATACGTACGGATCTTCTCAAAAGAAGTTGCGAACCTCTCTCAGAAATTTCTTTTTATCCGTGGGGAAAAAGGACGGGTAGAGTGTTCCAGTAGCAAGAAAATCAGCAATATCAGTATACCATGGGGTCTCATCAATTATGAATAATTATTCATTGGGGAATTTTTCACTAGTTGGCATTCTATCCTCGTAAAATTCATAAGTTAACTTGGACAGATGGTCTACCACCACATTCTCAATACCCTTTTTGTCTTTAATGACCAATTCAAACTCTTGAAGTAAGAGTATCCATCACAAGAGACTTGGTTTAGCATCTTTTTTTGTGGGTAGAATTTCAGTGCCTTTAAATCACATGTGGTTTAAAGGTCAGTGAATACAGTAACAAAAGAACCAACAAGATAAGAACAAAATTTTTTCAAAGCACAGACTACGACAAGTAATTCTTTTTCAATTGTCGAATAATTCATTTGAGAATCATTCAAAGTTTTACTTGTATAGTAAATCACATGTGGTTTCTTATCTTTTCTTTGTCCCAACACAGCACCTACAACATAGTCACTTGCTTCACACATTAGCTCAAATGGTAGAGTCCAGTCAGGGGGTTGCATTATTGGGGTAGAAATTAACATGCCTTTAAGCTTGTCAAAAGCTTTTTGGCATGTTTCACTCCAATCAAAGATTACGTCTTGACTCAGGAGATGACACATGGGTTTTACTATGGTACTGAAATCTTTTATGAATCTCCTATAAAATCCTGCATGACCTAAAAATGATCAGACAACTTTCACAGTCTTGGGAGCAGGCAAGTTCCCAATCAGATCTATTTTGGCCTTGTCAACTTTGATGCCCTCAGACGACACAATGTGACCTAAGACAATGCCTTGCGTTATCATGAAATGACATTTTTTCCAATTAAGCACCAGATTAGTCTCTTTACAACTTATTAATACATTTTCTAGGTTGGTCAAACACAAATTAAATGAGTCACCATAGACCGAGAAGTCATCCATGAATACTTCTAAAAAAAATTTGACCATGTCACTGAACAGACGCAACATGCATCGTTGGAATGTTGCAGGAGCATTACAAAGCTCGAATGGCATCCTTTTGAATGCAAAGGTGTCAAAGGAGCATGTGAATGTGATTTTCTCCTAATCATTGAGTGCTATCTCAATTTGATTGTACTCGGAATAGCCATCCAAGAAATAGTAAAATTCATGGCCTACAATTCTCTCTAGAACCTGGTCCAGAAAAGGAAGAGGAAAATAGTCTTTTCTAGTCACCAAATTAAGCTTTTAGTAGTCAATACACATCCGTCATCCTGTAACGACTCTAGTTGGTACTAGTTCATTGGCATCATTTTTTTTTATTGTGACCCCAAACTTTTTGGGTACAACTTGGGTTAGGCTAACCCATTTACTATCGGAGATGGGAAAGATTATCCCTGCATCTAAGAGTTTAAGCACCTCCATTTTCATAACTTTCTTCATGTGCGGGTTCAATCGTAGCTGCATTTGACGAGAGGGTTTTGAATCCTCTTCCAAGTATAGAGCATGATTGTAGATTAATAGGCTTATACCTTTCAAATCAGTGATGGTCCACCCAATGGTGCTTTTGTGGTTTTTAAGAACTTCAATCAGTTTAGACTCTTGCAAGTCTATGAGCTTAGATGAAATTACCACTGAGTATGACTCGTCCTCTCCTAGAAACGCATATTTGAGGTCAGATGGGAGAGGTTTCAATTCAGGCTTTGGTGACTTGACATTGGATGAGAGTGGCTTTGTGCCACTTGACGAAAGTTCCTCGAATTTGGGGGTCCATGTATTAATAGCATGAGTCGGGCAATTCTTTGGATCATCATCTCTTGTTTCAGATGTGATAGATTCTGACAAAGAAAATTCAGTGAAATTTTCACAGAATCTGTCATTCAGATGGTCTTGGACCAAAGACTCAATGAAATTTATTTCTCTTTCTTCTTTGTCCTCTCCTAGGTGTTTGGCAACATTGAAAGTATTCAGCTCAAGAGTCATATTCCCAAAGGTTAATTTCATGACCCTATTCCTGCAATTGATTAGTGCATTTGAAGTTGCTAGGAAGGGTTGACCAAGAATAACAGGAATTTGGTTCTTTGAATATCTTGCTGGCTGAGTATCGAGGACGATGAAGTCAACAGGGAACACAAAATTGTCTACTTTGACAAGTACATCTTCAAAAATACCCTAGGAATTTTGATAGACCTGTCTGCCAACTGAAGTGTGACACTTGTGGGTTTGAGTTCTCCCAGACCCAACTGCTGGAAAACAGAGAATGGGAGAAAATTGACACCTGCTCCAAGATCTAACAGTGCTTGTTCGATTCTGAAATTTTCAATGACACATGACACAGTCGGACACCCTGGATCTTTGTATTTTGGAAGGGTTTTGTGTTGAAACAAGGCATTGTCATGTTCTGTCAGGAAGACTCTTTTTTGAACATTCTGGCTTCTCTTGACTGTGCACAAGTCTTTCTGAAACTTGGCATAAGATGGAACCTATTTGATTGCATCCAGAAATGGGATGTTGATTTTTACTTGCTTGAAGAACTCGTAAATTTTTGGCTGATTATTCAACTTCTGTACAGTTTTGAGTCTATAAGAAAAAGGAGCAGGAATAGAATATGAGGGTTCTTCTTCCTTTGATGGCTCTGGTTCTTGTTCAATCATGGGCTCGGGTTCTTCATCTTTCTCACATTCAGGCTCAATTGGTGGATTGACTGGGATTGATTTAGGTTTTGGCTTTGAAAGTAGCATGTCTGTGATAGTCTTATCAATCACCTTGCTATTTCTTAGTGTAGTGACAACTTGGGCTTGGGCTCACGGAGTTTCCATGATTACGGGATTTTTCACTTGAAATTGGCCTTGTGGTGGTTTTGGTTGGACAGGAAACTTGCCCTTCTCATGTGTGGTCATGGATTAGGTCAAATTTTGGATGTGGCTTTTAAGATCCTCAAAAGATTGAGTGGTTTGTGTTTTGAAATTAGTAAAAGCCTGAGTGAAACTATTGTTGTAGTTCATTTGGCTGTGCATAAACTGATTCAGTGTATCCTCAAGGTTCCTCTTTTGTGGTGGTTAATATGCTTGGTATGCGGGAGGTCCTTGAGGTGGTGGGTGCGAACCTTGTTGGTTCATGGGAGTTGGTTGTGTGTTCCTCCAACTGAAGTTTGGGTGGTTTTGCCAATCTGGATTGTATGTTTCAGAGTATGGGTTGGAGTAAGGCTTGTTGAAGTTGGAGACAAGATTTGTTTGTTCCAATAGAACCTCCTTAAATGCCTGAATGGTAGGACACTCCCCAGTAGGGTGTCCTATCAGCGCACATATCCCACACATTTGTTCTGTGGGAGAGCTAACATCAACTTGATGAATTTTTTTCATCAACTTCAAGCTTTCGAGACAGGGTGGACATTTTTGCTTTTAGGTCATCGTCATCTTTCAAGACATATTTACCCCCTTGGGTAGTAGATTGTTTAGCTTCAACAATGGTAGGGGAGGTTGAGTTCCACATCTGAGAACTGTCAAATATAGTGTCAAAGAAATTGAATGTCTCCTCCGGACTTTTGCTCATAAACTCTCCTTGAGCCATCATTTCGACAAACTAACGTAGTCTAGTGGGCAAGGAGTTGTAAAAAAATCCTACCAAAGTCCAATTCTCAAAAACCATGGTGGGGCAAGATTGGAGTGGATCCTTGAATCCCTCCCAACTTTGGAAAAAGGTTTTCCCTTCTTTGACCGAAAAATTCATGATTTGCCTTTTCAATGCATTAATGCGGTGTAGAGGAAAAAAATTTCTAAAATATTCATTTTGTAGTACCCGCCAGTCAGGTATTGAAAGAGCTTTTAAAGAATTTAGCCATTGTTTATCTCTATCCTTTAGAGAGAATGAAAAAATTTTAATTTTGGCTAGCTCAAAATTGTCTTGAAACGTTCTACATACTTCCTCAAACTCTTTTATGTGCATATATGAGTTATCTGTTTCGAGTCCACGGAATTGAGAGAGTAGTTGAACTGTCCCCGTCTTTATAGTAAACAGGGGTGCATCTTCAGGAAAGATAAAACAAGAGGGGACACTATTTGTTGTGGGATTTAAGTAATCCCTCAGAGTTTGAATGTTAGGAACTTCCCCTTCTCTTACAGGAATTTCTTCTCGTCTCTCACCATTCGCCATTTTACTTTCACAAGAGTCCGCTACTAATCTAGGTGAAAGTGGTTCAGATTGATTCACAGACCCAGAAGATTCAACTAGCAAATTTTGATAGTGAGGAACGTTTTCAAACATAAAAGTAATTAAAACAACTTTATATACAATAAAGCAAATTTATACACAAAAAGTGAGGTCCTTTTACCTTTTACCATAAAACACCTTTTATGGCTCCCCGGTAACGGTGCCAAAAAGTTGACTTGATCTAAAATGTGCACACCCAGGTGCAGGAGGTCAAGTTGTAGTAATAATTCGGTTAAGTCCGGAGTTGAATCCATAGGGAAGTATGATTGGTGTTTTAAAGTAAGCAATAATAGAGATCAAGTAACTGAAAATTTCGAGAATAGAAGATTGTTTTCAAGATTTTTGTAGACAAAATATAAGATTCTCAAAATGTAACNTTGAATAGAATAGAAGATTCTTTTCAAGAGTTTTCTAGACAAAATATAAGATAAATTAACAAAGATAACAACCACTCTTTAGTTCGAAGATCAAAACATGTAATTGACTATCCGGTTTATTATGTTTGTGCTTTATAACTCAATTAACTCCTGTGTCAATAGCAAGTTAATCGAAAGATAAAGATGGATTGTGAGATTTAAGCACATAATTTTAATGCCTTTCTAGAATTTTACAATAATTGTCTGTGCCGAGACTTAACCCGTCTATAAACAAGCAAATGTTTCTACAAGGCATCCAACCAGGGCATTAATGGTCCACCCTTTGAATAAAGCACAATAGTNAGATAAAGATGGACTGTGAAAATTAAGTACATGATTTCGATGCCTTTCTAGAAGTTTACAAGAGTTGTTTGTGCTGAGACTTAACCCGTCTACAAACAAGCAAGTGTTTCTACAAGGCATCCAACCATGGCATTAATGGTACATTCTTTGAATAAAGCACAATAATGGTGGAGATTGAAAGGTTGTCATGAAGAGCTAGCCGGGGTGCTTGCCTTAAACCAACGGGTCTTTCTATGCAGGAGTCATTCGTATCATAGAAGGAGCCCTTGGTTATACAAAGTATCTCAACTTTGCTAGATGCATTCAATCATCCAATGAGCAAGTGGAATATAAAGCATTATATCATAAAGGAGTTACACAAACATAACTTTCGGATAATCTTTGCATATTCATCACCTCTTACTAAAGAGTGAATGAGGAACTACTCATTCTTCATGGCCTTGGCAAAGCTAGAAAAATGAGTGATACTCATCCCTCCAAGTAGAGGAGCTACTAAGTGAAGCAAACTAAACAAAGAGCTTATCTTCAATGAATAATAAGTGAATCACTTTCCACCCTTCATGGCTTTGGTAAAGCTTTGGAAAAGTGGAAGAGTTTCACTCTTCTAAGAAAGAAGGATGCTCAAGCAATGGAAGTGAAATACATGAACAATAAAAGTAAAAAAAAAGCTAGTTACTTTTGGAGGGTCTCCACTACAACCAAAAGATGAGCTATCTCTCTTGATACTAGTAAATAAAAGCAAGTACAACTACAAGGGGAGTGTATGCCTCCATCATGGTTGTCACAAGATAAATGTAAAGACTTAACATAAATAGATAACAGACTTCAACTACAAGGGGAGTCTAAGCCTCCATCATGGTTGATACTAAAATGAAACAAGCAATGTATATAAACTAGCTTTCTAATTTACAAGAGAAGAAGAGAAGCTCTCTATTTTACAAGAAAAAAAGATGTCCTTTAAGCTCCCAACATGGGAGTATTTATAGGCAAGGAAGGCAAGGGGGGGAGATAGGAGATAAGAGAAGATGAGTGAATAGTATTTGCTGCCCATGAAAACCAACTAGTCTACAGGCAGTCTGTGGAGGATGTTCGAACGTTGTCTGTTGTTTTGCTTTAGGGACGTTCGAACGTTGTCTATCATTCGAACGTTTCTTTTGGTCTTGCTTTATAAGCGTTCAAATGCCAGATAGGGCTTGACCTTTTCCACTCAAGTGGTCTTCTATCAGAGTTCATTTCCACTTTCTATGCAAAAGTTTGTTCTTCAAATGATTCCAAGGGACGTTTGAATGTTGAATGGCGTTCGAACGTGGTACTCAAGTGTACTTTCTTCCTTACTTGTGACAACACGCCATGTTTCATGAGTTTGACCTTTGATCACTCAAGTGGACGTTTGAACGTTGTTTGACATTTGAACGTGGTACTCAAGAACCTCAGGGTCTTAGTGCTTGACTGCAACACACTGTGTCTCAGCAGGCATGTTTTGTCATAGTTCAAATGGATGTTTGAACGTGAGTTGGCGTTCAAACATTTTTGCTTTGTTCCAAGCCTCACCAATTTCATTCCCTAATGTGCTGGTGCGACAGTCAAGCACGACTTTTGTTGCCCTCGAGCCCTTTGTTCACTTTAGAACCTGAAATATCCTTACTTGAACTCCATCAAAGTACAATTAGTCCTAAAAATGCATAATAATATGCTACATTTAAGTACTAATCAACTGTCACCCACACATATAAGCCATACATGCATCATTTGAGAGTCATGTGTGGAGATTAGGATACAACAACAGGAAATAAAAGAAGCATCCATCGACTGTACAAAATCCCACATTGGAGCTAAAGCCATTACCATCCAATCTCAAGTATGCATACCTCGGGGATGACAAAACCTTCCCTGTGGTTATAAACTCAACTTCGGAGGTGAAGTAAGAAGAGAATCTCTTAAAGGTGCTGAGGAGGCATAAGGGAGCGATTGGTTGGAAAATTGTTGACATCAAGGGGATAAGCCCCCTTATTTGCACACATCGTATCTACCTTGAAGAAAACTCTAAGTCGTCCCGACAACCACAAAAAAGGTTGAATCCGATTATGAAGGATGTGGTGAGGTACGAGGTACTTAAATTACTTGATGTGGGCATCTTCTTCTCGATTGCCAACAGTAAATGGGTGAGTCCCACTCAAGTGGTACCGAAGAAATCATGGGTCACCGTGGTGGCGAATAAGGATAATGAGTTGATTCTAACAAGGGTAGTCACCGGATGGAGAGTGTGTATCGACTATTGGAAGCTCAACTCTTGCACAAGAAATGATCACTTCCCTTAGCCGTTCCTCGACCAAGTATTGGAAAGAGTAGTTGGGCATCTATTTTTACTGCTTTTTGGATGGCTACTCCGGGTACAACCAGATTGAGATCGCATTGGATGATCAAGAAAAGACCACCTTCATTTGCCCCTACGGTACTTTTGCCTACTGACGCATGTCATTTGGGTTGTGTAATGCCCCAGGGACTTTTCAAAGATGCGTGATGGGAATTTTCAGTGATATGGTGGAGAAGATCATGGAATTTTTTATGGATGACTTCTTAGTGTTTGGGATTCATTCGATGGATGTTTGGAGAACTTGGAGAGAGTTCTTAAAAGATGTGAGGAGAAAAACTCGGTGTTCAATTAGGAAAAGTGTCATTTTATGGTGACACAAGGGGTAGTTCTCGGGTATATCGTTTCGCAAAGAGGATCGAGGTTGAAAAAACAAAGGTTGAGGTCATTTCCAACCTCTCTACGCCAAAGGTCATCAAAGATATCAGGTCGTTTCTTGGCAATGCCAACTTTTATCATATTTTTATTAAGGACTTTAGTGCATTGGCCCGACCTTTTACCTATTTGCTTTCAAAAGATGTCCCATTGAGTGGTCGGATGATTGTGAGGCATCCTTTAAAAAATTAAAAAACATGCTCATTTCTCCTCCAATCATGCGACCACCCACGTGGGACTCATTATTTAAGCTTATGTGCGACGCAAGTGATTACGCGGTTGGTGTAATGCTCGGTGAAAGGGAGGATAAGAGACCTTATGTAATATACTACGCTAGCAAAACACTCAATGAAGCTCAAATGAATTATACCACCATAGAAAAGGAGTTGCTACTGGTAGTATTTGCATTGGATAAATTCCAGTCTTACATCATTGGTTCACCGATAGTAGTATATGCCAATCACTCTACTTTGAAGTATCTTTTGTCTATGCAGGATGCCAAACCGAGACTCATTAGGTAAATCCTCCTACTCCAAGAGTTCAATTTGATAATCAAAAACAAGAAGGAAGTGGAGAATGCCGAAGAGCATATTCCCATCCCAGATTCTTTTCCTGACTAGCATTTACTTTCAATTCATTATGTTTGTCCCTGGTATGTTGGCATATGTAATTATCTTGCTACAAGCCAAATACCACTGCACTGGAGTCTGGAGGATAGAAGGAGGTTTATGGTGGATGTGAAATACTTTTATTTTGATAACCCATACCTGTTCAAGTACTGCCCTGAACAAGTCATGAGGAGATGCATACCAAAAAATATACAAAGGGAATTCCTTGCATTCTGCCATTCAAAGGCATGCAGTGGCCATTTCTCTTCAAAGAAGACTTCGAAAAAGATGCTACAGTCAAGTTTTTATTGGCCCTCATTAAACAAAGACTATGTTTCATTTTGTAAGGAATGTGATAGGTGCCAAAGATTGGGTAGTGTGACCCGAAGGAACGTGATGCTCCTCTCCACTGCACTTGTTATTGTGATATTTAATTATTGGGACATTGACTTCGTGGGTCCCTTCCCCATGTCGTTTGGCTACCTATACATTCTGCTGGCAATAGACTACGTGTCCAAGTGGGTGGAGGCTATCCCAACCAAAACCAATGACCACCAGGTTGTGGTCAAGTTTCTCAAGGAGAACATTTTTTCGAGGTTTTGGATGCCTCATGCAATGATAGGCGATGGTGGTTCTCATTTCTATAGTAGATCATTTGTATCTTTGATGCATAAGTATGGCATCACACATAAAGTGTCCACCGCTTGTCACCCACAAACTAATGGTCAAGCCGAGTTGGCCAATAAGGAGATAAAAAATATCCTTGAGAAAATGGTGAACCTGAATAAGAAGGATTGGTCATTTAGACTGACCGATGTATTTTCTAGTTGAAATGGAACACAAGGCCTATTGGGCTATAAAGACTTTAAACTTCAATTTGAGAATGGCCGGAGAGAATAGGAAGCTTGAAATGAATGAATTGGAAGAGATTCGAAGAGATGCTTATGAGAGCTCTAAAATTTCAAAAGAGAGGGTTAAGATCTTTCATGATAAATCCATTGTAAGGAAATCATTTGAGCCTAGACAAAGAATGCTCTTATACAATTCTCGTCTCTCAATCTTTCAAGGAAAACTCTGATCCCGTTGGGATGACCCCTATCTCCTCAAGGTGGCCTACCCCAATGAAGCTATAGAAGTCACAAACCCTGAAGATGAAAGGACATTCAAGGTCATTGGCCAAAGACTTAATCCATTCTTCTAGGGGTTTGATGGTCAAAGGGTGGAGGAAGAATTAGTGGATCCGATTTACCCGGACTTGTTGGAGGAATAACTGTCATTTTGGTCTTTAGTGTACAGTCATTTATTTTTACTTACCTTAACTGTTTATGCTTACTTACTTTATTTTTGCGTATAGTGTTGTCTTTCTTAGTTATATGTATTGGTGTTTTTATTAAAACCCAAATGTGAGGTGTTCTCTAACCTTACTAATCTTTTTACAGTCCTTCATTACTTATCATATCTTTTTTTGTTGCATTGAAGACAATGCATGAATCAAGTTGGGGTTTGGTCACCATTTGTATGACACACCGATGTTTGTGGTGAAAATTTACCTTTCACATATCATACAGATTTTTGTTTATAATAGTTGCAAATTATGTGAAAGTTTTAAAAAATTTAGATATTTTTTTGTGAAAAATATCTGAATGTTAATCTATATTCCCTTATTTAGAGTGTTATAAGTCATTGATATGTTGATCTTTGCATTGAACCTTGAATACATGAGCACATTATGGAAGTTCATCCTATGTTTGAGTAGAACATATGTGTTTGCTTTTGAACTAAACCATAATTGCACCTTGAATGTATAATTTTGACAATTTATGGATTGAGTTCACATTTTTGTGCTTGACATGAATAGTGAAGATGAGTAAGGACCCATGAGAGCTTTAGTGTCAATCCTTGTTGGAGGGAACTTTCATTTACTAAAAGAACAATTCTTCAAATTTCAAATTTGTTCAATAATCTCATTATACTCGTTTTGGGGCTGCATTTGGGTAGTTGATTGACTTGGTCTTGATATATACAATGCTCTCCCATGCATATCTAGAAATGATCTTAAGCCGCCCCTGAATTGCCTTGAGCCTTTGCCCTTTTTTCTTGTGAAAATTTTGTCCCTAGTGCCGTGATTGAGCCTTAATTGTAAATTCAGTTCCATGCCACACATTTGACCAAGTCAATGCAAAATGATAAAAATTTACCACACCTTGGTAATTCCGAAAGCTGACCATGATTGAACATGAAAGAGAAGGAATGGTGATGTGAAAACCTAACAAAAAGGAAGGATGAATGTGGAATTCAAATGTTAAATGAAAAAGAATGAGAAATCCAAGAAAATGAGAAAAAGGAGGTGAAGGAAGAAAGAATGATTAAAAATAAAAGGAAAATGTTTAGGAAAAGAAAGAAAAGAAACAAAGAGTGCGGTAATGGTGTTAGACTGAAAATCCCATGAAAAGTGAGGTATTTTTTGAAATAAAAGTCTTTTACTCGAAAAAACCCTCTTAGTTATCCTATATTCTTCATTTCATTTGCCTAGATATCACCCCAAGGCCTCATTACAACCCATGGAAGTCCTAAATGATCTAGAGAAGCATGAGGGATACATACTTTTAAAGGAAAAGATAAGTTGATTTTGCTATCAAATACCCTGGCATTCCTCTCATGAGATTATGCCAAAGTTGTTTCATTTTCATGCATGAACTTCATTTTTGGATTATATGTGAGCATACTTCTTTTTGTGCACAAGATTCTATCTCACATATACACATGGAGAGCATGCCAGGATAACTATAGTGTGATTCATGGTTGAGAGACACACTTGGTGAGGTTGCATCAAAGCTTAATTTGGATAGCCAAAGTGAATGTGAACTTTATTGTGTAAATGCTTAAATAACATGTCCATTGCACACACACACGAGTTTGAAAAAGAATGTGTAGGTGCATACTCTAGACTAGCATTTAAAGTCATACTGATGCTCATGTGTGCTTGGTTCGGGCATTTAAATGATGTGTTAGGTAGCCCTATGTTTGCGAGATAGGGGAATATTGCTCAGCTTATGATATTTGATAAGATTTAGAAATGCCCTTGTTATTTGAATTCATGTTTTACATTTTGGGAGTTAAAATTAGAAAATCCATATCTTGTAGTTTGAAAACATCAAAAATTAAAAATCATGTTGCAATTTCAGAAATGACGTTGGGCATGATCAATCAATTGTGGTTCATATGTGTGGTTCAAGTTTTTGGTAGGTTAGATGTCATAGTTAGGGTGTTAAAATGTTTTTGGAGTTGAAGAAAGTTGGTTTGGATGTGAGTTTTGGAGCAAAGGAATGGTTTTGTAACAAAGGCAAAACCTTCCAGAAGGTTTAGTCATAAACCTTCAGGAAGGTTTTGTCCAGTGTGAACAACCTTTCGAAAGGTTGTCATTGACCTTCCAGAAGGTTTTCATTACTGCACAATGGTGCCCTAACAGTAAGCAAAACCTTTCTGAAGGTATTGCCAAAAATGCTAAAAACGAGGGTTTTAAGTTCAAAATTTTTGAAAAACCCTTCACATTTCCCCTCAATCTTAAGTTTCCAAACTATCTCCTCTCCCTCAAACTTCTTCCAAGCACAAAAACACTTCACCAAAGCCCTAGATTCTCACTATTTTCTTGATTTTGAGTGATTTTTTGCCAAAACTTTTGGTGTTCTGACAAAGAATCCTAGGTTTCCATTTTTCCCCAAATCACTAGCTCTCTTTGATCTTTCCCAAAAATACCTAACTCCATTACAATGGCTCGCCTAGGAGGGATTGCCTTGGATGTTTTTGAGTCCATTGAGCACCTCTTGGTGTGGTTGTTAACGTTTGTTTGCTTGCGGGCACTGTTGATTCTCATGGCCCACACCAAGCGAACGGGCCCAGACTCTCCACCACTTATGGGCACTAGTTCCCACAAAAGGAGCGGGGCAGGCCCAAGTAGCCAAGACCAAGAGGGGAGGAGAACTAAGGCGAGACATTACGCACGTAGACAACGAATAGAGGAAAAAAATGCCACGTGTAAGAGATGTGTGGATAAAATTTCTCTTAGGCATAATGATGAGGTCATCAATGTGATTGAAGGTCATGGATTAGGTGTTTGGTTTGAGGAGGTGAAGGGCTACAATTTAGGTTTGCGTCGAGAACTTTACAAGAAGTTGTCGGTGTTTGGAGAAGATGGTAATAGGCTAAGGACCAATGTGAGGGGGAAAACCTTTGAGGTGACCCCAGATGTGATTGCCATGGTAATAGGGTATGAGAGGTCTGCCCCTACTACCCCGGTCTACCCACATAATGTTAAAGGGGGTAGGACTCTAGCCGACGATGTTAGGCTCACTTACGAGGACCCAACCACTTTTAAGAGGACAAATCTTGTTGGGGGCCTCAAGTATGCCTATAGGGTAATGAACAAGTTGCTTCATTATAATTTGATGCCCCGAGAGTCCAAAAGAGCCCATACATCGAGAAGCTCATCCTCCTCCATGCTTTTATAATAAGGAAGGCAATCGATGTGTCGTTGTTGATATGGGAGGAGATGAGGGAGTTCGCCAAGGTTGCAAAGCAGAAGGCTAATCTCCCCTTTGGGAGTCTTGTAACCCGTATGTGCGACCATGCCAAGGTGAAGTCCTATGCACATTATACTCTGTAACCCCTAAAAAATGATGCCATCAAAAAGTTGTGCAATAGTAAGAGGGTAGCCAGGACGGGGGGAGAAAGACCCAGGGCACCGGGACCAGAGCCATCTGCAGAAGGGACATCCTCCTTGGCACTTCCTATAGTTGCCCCAGCCCGTACAATCTTGCAGTATATGGATGACTTGGAGACTACTATGTACGGGCTATTGATGACGGTGATGCGACTATTCCAGCATACGGTCCCGTGTCAGCCCATCCCCGGTGGACCTCTGCCACCTCCAGCTGGACCATCGACCTAAGCACCTATACCTTTCACGACTGTTGAGGTGTGAGAGTCCAACGACGAGGATGAGGGGACTGATTCTAAGAGTGAGATTGAGGAGGAGGATGTTTTTGATGGGGACGATGATTAGGATGTCTTTTGTATCTTGTTTCTTCTGATTTTAGGATGTACAGTTAGGGTTAGTCTTGTTGGCCTAGTAGAAGTGTCTTTAGGTTTTGGGCCTTTTTGTTTTTGAACACTAACTTATTGCACTGAACTTTTGGGAATGATCAATGAAAATACCATAGTTGTTACATTTTATCATTGCCCAAGTCTATTTTTAATTGCAATGTGATTTTTGCATTTTTGAGTGGTTGAATATTTACTTGCATGGGTGGATTTTGTTGTAGTTTATATCTTGTGATTTGAAATGATGTTTGCTAGGGACTAGCAAAACTCAAGTTGGGGGGTGTGATTAGCACAAAACATTGCATATATTGTATGTTGTTATGCCCATTTATACTTGCTTTTGTTGTGAATTTGGGGAGAAATGCGTCTATTCTTCTCTTTAATAAATTTTTGTGTGAATGTAGGTGAAAAGTTGTAAATGGCTTGATTTAAACTCCCATCGTAATGTTTGAAGTCAATGAAGATGAGGGGATAACTTAAAGGAAGGTTTGCACTTGGTCTGCCTATTCACTGCCAAAACCTTCCGTAAGGTTTCGTCTACTGGAATGAATCTTTCGAAAGGTTAGCATCGACCTTCCGGAAGGTTTTGTTTACTGGACTGCTGTTTTAACTATTCCTACACAAACCTTCCGGAAGATTTGCATCGACCTTCCAGATGGTTTTGCCCAAAAAGCCCAAACAACCTACAACTCAAGCTCTACCATTTGGGGGCCTCACCTACACTTCTCGCACTTGTCCCCTGACATCCCTTACACATCTACATGCCTCCCCACACCCATGTTTGGACTTTGGAGGCTCAAGGATTAATAAGGAGGAAAGAGAAGAGGAAAGCCAAGGAAGATGCAAGCTAGGTTTGTCCTAGCCTGTCCAAGCCATCAAGTCAGCCTCCTATGGATGGGAAGCCTGTCACACACCTGGGGAGAGCTCCATGGATGAATTTGGAAGATTCATTCAAAATTATTCAGGTTGTAGAGTTATAGAGAGAAGCTCAAGGAAGAAGAGATAGTTTTAAAGAGAGGAAGCTTAGATTTTTGCATTCTTCCATCCATTTCACTTGTAATCTTCAGTAAGCTTCATTTATTACAAGTGCAGTGCAAGTTTAGTTACACATTTTGTATTTTACCATTGTTGTATTGAGTTTTCTTCATTTCAAGCTTTCAAAATGGGTATTCAATGCACTACTTCATAGTTTAACATTTCTTGCATTAATTTAAGTTCCAATCTTCATTTCTTCACCATGTCTCTTTACTTCATTAATGTTCTTGAATTAAATATGAGTAACTAAGCTTCAAGTTGGCTAATCCAAGGGAGAATTCCTCTTGGGTATGCTAAACCAACTCTTTTTCATTCCTCCTCCTAGTGTATGATGATTTGGTTTGAGTAGGCTGAGTATGGACGTGGTTGTGAGTTCTTGATACACCGCAGACATGTCACGAGGTATGCTTGAATCCTCACCTCCATTTTAGTCCCTCGTTTCCTACGAATCAATCAAACATCTAGGCGTCATTGGGTGAAGGTCTTGAGTTGATTTGGCATTCCCATTGGAATGACCTCTTTGGATTAGCCAACACTTGTTTTCATTTTCATTTCATTTTCATCAAGAACACAATTCACCAAAAATCAAACTCAAAGATTTTTACACTTTTTTTTTGCACCAAAATTGCCTTCAACATAATTCCCTTCATTCCCTAAGGAGACAACCTTGGAATACAAATTCCAAGTAAAACACGAACCTTGAAAGTCTCTCTACGCTTGGAGAGCACTTTTGTACACACACACACATTTCATTCCACACACATGTTTGCCCTATTTCTCGCATCATTCCGAGGGAGAATGACACTCCCCTACACACTCAAAATCCATATAAACATTTAAGGGTGATGGGCGGAGATTAGGGCATACGACGAATAATACCTAGCAAAAACATAACCTTAGGGGTCGAAAAAGATGGAACAAAAAGGTTCATAGTTAAGGTGTCTACTAGTGGGTGGCATAATTCGAACTAATGAGACAAGAAGAAACATTCTCAATATTTTGACTTTAATCCCTCACTTTGGGATAGTAAGTTGGTACTCTATTGTCGTCTTACGTGTTTATAGATGGCAAGTAGAGGAAAAGGATACCGGAACAGTCAAGGTGGTGGACAAAACAATAACCTACCACCACTGACCTTTGATCAACAAGCTTTCGTGGAGGCTATATCCACAATGGTGGCAACCTTTGCACAAGCTAGCACCGATGTGGGCCAAGGAGGCTCAAACAACCTCCAAAGATTTAAGGCACACAAGCCACCTATTTTCATAGGAATGGCGGTTTCGATTGTAGCTAACCATTGGTTCCAACAAGTGGAAAAGGTCTTGAAGGCTATGAAGATCACATTTGATGCCACTAAGATAAGCTTAGCTACCTACTAGCTTCAAGGAGAGGCCCATCTATTGTGGAATTTGGCAAAGGCCTTAAAGAATCTTGAGACAATGGCATGGGCAGAGTTTTAAGAGCACTTCATGAACAAGTATTTTTGTTGGCTGTTCAACAAGCGAAAGCCTGATAATTTCTAGACTTGAAATAAGGGAGTATGACGGTGATGGAGTACATGGCTAAGTTCACTAATCTAGCATTTTTGGTCAATGATTATGTGGCTATAGACTTGGCCAAAGTAAGGAGGTTCAAGAATGGCTTGATGTTCTCCATCTAGTGAAAGATTGTGAACCACCGCCTACAAGACTTAGACTCAATAGTCAAGACGGCCATGGCCATCGAGAGAGAGGTGGAAGATACAAGGAGCATCCATGAGGCAAGTGCCAAGGATGAGAAAAATGAGAGGCAATCCTTTTCTTCTAGTTCGAGAAAGAAGCAAAAAAACATCTACTCCTCAAGAGTACCAAGGGTACAAAGGACAAGGCCAGAAGTCATGGGGAGTCTTGGCTACTATAGCTTCTCAGAAGTGGTAGATACTCGAGACTGTGAGATAGTTTGGGCTACATTATATAGGTCAGACTCAGGGTGCTTTGGGAAGCCTAGTGGCTATGCCTTCCCTATTGAGCAAACTGATTGATAACTAGGGGCAGGACACGAAGATATTGTCCATCAGTGACTGGGTATAGTAGGGTACATGTGACGAGGGTTGGACCATTCATGCCATTGGCAATCTTCAATTCATGGGAAGATTTGTGGTTCCCTAGTCTACAGATCTGAGAGAGAAGATCCTCAAGGAGTTTCATTACTCCCTTTTTTAATGCATTCAGATGGAACGAAGATGTATCATGATCTTTACCACCAATGTTATTGGAGCGGGATGAAGAAACACGTTGGAGACTTTGCTAGTAGATGTCTCACATGTCAGCAGGTTAAGGCAAAGCACCAAAGACCAGCAATGTTGCTCTAGCCTTTGACAGGGCTGAGTAGAAGAGGGAGCACGTCACTATGGATTTTGTGACCCACTTGCCCTGGAATTCGCATGGGCACAACACGGTATGGGTGATTATGAACCAGCTTATGAAGTTGGCACACTCTTTGGCCGTGCGGATAACTTTCACACTGGAGGAATTCTTTCGATTTTACATACAGGAGATAATCCAGTTGCATGGGATACCTATAGTTTACATACAGTAGATAATCCAGTTGCATGGGATCCCAGGTTTATAGCCTATTTTTGGAAGAGTTTCCAGTGGGCTATGGGGGTACAGTTGATGATGAGTTTGACTTTTCTTTCCCAGACAGATGGTCAATTGAGGAGGACCATCCAAACTTTGGACGACATGCTTCAGGCATGCGTCCTTGACCTCAAGGGAAACAGGGAAGAGCACTTATGCTTAGTGGATTTCACCTATAATAACAGTTATCAAGCGAGCATACAGATGACACCCTATGAGGCACTCTATAGAAGATCGTGTCGTTCTTCGATTTGTTGGGCGGAGGTTGGAGAGAAACCTTCTACGGGTCCAAACTTGATTAGAGACACCTTGAAGATGGTAGATTTGATATGGAAACATCTTCTCATGACTCAGAGCTGGTAGAAGAGCTACGCCGACAAGCGGCGACAATCTCTGGAGTTCGAGGTTGGAGATCATGTCTTCTTGAAGGTGATGCCTAAGAGGGGAGTGGTCAGGTTTAGGAAGCGAGGGAAGCTGTCACCGAGGTATATCAGACCCCTCAAGGTGTACTAGAGGGTTAGTACAGTTGCTTACTAGTTGGTTTTACTGCCAAATCTCTCGGGTGTTCATGCGGTATTCCTTGTCTCCATGCTCCAGAAGTACACTCCAAATCCTACGCATGTGGTGGATTTGGGGAAACTAGTTATTGATGCGGATGGGACCTTCGAGGAGGTACCGGAGCGTATCATGGATAGCTAAGAGTAGGTTTTGTGAGGCTGGTAAAGGTGTTGTGGCAGCACCGTGGCATGGAGGAGGCGACATAAGAGCAAGATGGCACAATACGTGCTAGTTATCCATTCTTGTTCGAGGATGGAGGTGTGTTCTTGTAGTCATAAAGTGTTACATGATTGTTGTATATGCATGTGGTTATATGCATGTGTGTGTAAAATTTGGAGACAAAATTTCTTTAAGGACGGAAGAATGTAAAACCCGGGAAAATTTAAATTTTTAGTAAAAAAGGCAAAATGGTAAATTATTTATTATGGTATGGATTGAAAATTTAAATTTTTCTAGAACTCAGATGACGAATCGGACCTCACCGTTGGATTTAGTTACCTAGTCAATTTTCATCGAATTTCGAGATAGTCATATTTTTTGCGTTTTACGATACAATTAGGCATCAAGTGATTAAAATGAACACAATCAAACACAGGAAATAATTTAAAAATTAGTTCAAATAAAATATATTGAACATAATAAGAGATGATATTTAATTGATTCGGGATGAAATCGGATCAGAAAAAGGATACACATGTGGCTTAATGAGAGCCAAGTATTTGGGAGTATAAATAAGGGAGAAAAACTAGATTTTTTCCCCATTACTCAACCCATTTTTGATAGAGAGAGAAAGAAGAGAGAAAAATTAGGGGATTCCAAGCTTTCTCCTTTCTATCTATGGCTCTCTGTTTGTCAAATCGCTTCGGTCCAATAACAAAAGCTGTTCTACACTACAAGAGCTACAAGTACGTACCAAAAATCACGTGTTTCACTAAAGTCTCAAGATTGAGATTCTCAGGATCAAGCCTTTGAAGCTAGAGTTTGGAGATTTGAAACTTCTACTATGTGTATTATGCTTCAAGAGGTAGGGTTCTTTTCTTATCTAGGTTTGTTTTTAACTTAGGGTTTCCATATGAAATGGGTAACATGATTAGAGATGAAATCTCTTATCTAAATATACTCCTAGTGTAACTAGAGTGTAGGAAATGGTATAAGAATGGATAAAATCAATTCTAGTATGAATTGGGTTTGTGGAAATTGCTTGTACGTGATTTCATAAGAAATTTGATGAATTGAGCATGTTATGTATTTACACGATTTTGTGCCTTTTGGGTTTTTGATAAAATGCCTTGAATGAAATGAGCATGTTATGTAAATGAAATTAATATAAATTGCTTTTTAAAGATTTTGGAATGTATTTATATGCTTGATGATATAAATTACATTGAGGATTTGAAAATTTTGATAGGCATTGATATTGCTCATAATGTGCTCATGACATATTGAACATGACATGAATATTGCAATTATACATGAAATTTACATATGCATGGAAAACATCACATTCATGGGCATATGACATGAGTATGGGTGTGTGCATGATTTTGATCAAACACCATCCTTAGTGGGTTGAAACATGGGCTCGGGAAGGTTGGACTAAGTCGCACAGGTTGCATTAAAAATAAGGGTTGGGGTTAGCAAGAAGGGCTAGATTATCCCTCGGGTGTAAGACTCAGTAACTTGGATATGCACTCCATTGGTATTGAGTCCATAAAGTGCAAGACCAGAGCTCTATAACGCCCCAAAAATCGGGGGTCCTTAGACTTATGTTTGATGCATAAATTCATACTCCTACATCATGAATTTATGCATCAAACATAGTTAATACAAGTTTGATTACAATCATTTCCATAGATTTACATGTCCAAAATCGAATTTCACAAAAGTTTTACAAAACAAGGTTTTAAAGCCACAAGTCGGCATTTCTTCATCCTTAAGGCCCCAAATACGAGCCGTCCACCGGTATATAACCCGTACCAAAAATGTTTTTCCATAAAGGGTCAGACACGCTCAATAGGGTATCTCCTAAAGAGACTACTCCCCAACCTAAGTGCATATAAAATGTCCACATGCAACATTCAACGAGCCACAAAACATTCCAATCAAGAATATGCAACTCAATGTTGGAATTCACTATGTCATGCCATGAAATGGGATGAAACTCACTCATGCAACTCAATCTGAGCCCTTTCTGGATCCCACAACACAACACAACGCAAATGCCAATGTGTATAAATCCGCCATTGATAATATACGTCCAATGATCTTTTTAAAATAAACCATGTGTCTTTGTTATAAAACAAAATCATGTGTCTTTGTTGGGTACCGGAGTTTTGGTGTCGCACCGCCAGTTTCGCACGTCGATACACTTTTTCAGAATTGCACTACAAGGGAGTGTATGAACCAAGTAATCGGGTCTTGCACGCGAGGAAGAATCTAGCCCTGTTTTCTATACCCGACACAAGTTTTTCATGCAACTATGCAACTCAGCGGGACCTAGGTCCAACCTTCCTAAGTCACCTTATCAACCACCAAGAATGTCGTTTGATCAACCATGCACACACACCTACACTCATGCCTCATGCCCATGAATGCGATACCTCCGTGCAAATGCAATGTAATGTACAATTGCAACACCAATATCATGTACGATATTTGTGAGTGCCATATGAACAACCTCAACCACATTTCAACATTCCATGGGCAATTATATCCAAAAGCATATAATTTTCATAAATCATCACAATGCTAATACATCATCAACCATATATCAATATTTTTATCCAACAACAATTTTCAAGCATGTTTTCATATAATCTCATGAAATTAACACACTTTATTTCATATAGGCATTTAATCAAACACTTTCAAGGCACCAAATTATGTAATCACATAAAATGCCCAAATTCATCGAATAACTCAAAAAAAATCAGATTAAGTGATTTCTCATACCCAATTATCAAAACTTCCAAGAAATCACAAACTAGTAATTTCTAATTACCAATTCATACTAGAACTGAATTTACCCATTTTCATTAAATCAACTACAATAGGCAAGTGTTAAAATACATATAACAGCCTTCTCATTTCATATAGTCATCCTAGGTTGGAAATAATCCTAATTAGGATGAAAACCCCACATCTTGAAGCGTAAGACAACGTTAGGAAGCTCCAAGAACCCATATCTCGCCCAAAACTAAGCTTTCCCCAAAATCCCATTTTTGAATCTTTGGTGAAGCCCATCATTTTTAGTATGGTTATGTAGCCCTCATCGCGTAGATCGACTTTAATACTTGGCCCGAAGGATTCTGACCAACAGAACTCTGTAGATCGTAGAGAAAAGGTAGAGCTTTCTCTCCTTTTTCCTTTCTTCCCTCTCTTCTCTTCCAATGTTAAAACCCAGTAGAATAGAATGGAGACTTTTGTCTCCTATATATACCCTTTAATGTTTGGTTCACGTCGCGCCAGACGTTCCTTATCCCTGGCTTCATTTTCACCCCGAAATGAATAAATTTCGTCCCGATTTAAGTTTAAAATATTTTATATGAAATTATTTTAAATTATTTGAAAAGTTTTGAAATTTTATTTTTAGGGTCATTTTTTAGGTCAACCAACACTCGATCGCTTCAAAAAAACGAAAAATTCGACTATCTCGAAATTCGACAAATTTTTTTTGGGTAACTAGTTTTCCCGAGACGAATCCAATGGTGAGGTACATTTCATCATCCGAGATCTAGAGAAATATAGGTTTTCAACCCGCACTATAGTGGCAAATTATTGTTTTGCCCTTTTTTCATAAAAAGTTTAAATTTTTTCGTGTTTTACAAGCTCAGTCTAGTACAAGAGATGAGAGAAAGGAGGAAAGAAATAGGAGACTTCAATGAGTGTCCCAGCCAAAAAATGAGAGGAGCCTTCCCTAATTACTTCCCAGCCAGAGCTGGTAATAAGAGTGCCAGTGTTTCAGCTATTCCTCAGGTAAGGGCATGTTGTATTTTGTTTTCGGCTGTAATAGGATTATCTCAGTCCTTTTGCTCATCTATAGCAATGAGGCATGAGTAGTCCAGTTATACTTTTCGGTGAAGGGTGAATGCATGTGTAATAATATTTAAGTTATGGAAATGCCGATGTTCTATTTATGCATTAATGTTTATACCTCCCTTAATTGATGGATGGTTACATTTATAATATGCTCATGGTTATAAATACTAAGCAAAACCCAATGATATATACCATTCTACCTATTATTAGTATGTACTTCATGTATGAGACGATGATGCACGTTATTGGGCTTTATGTAAAAGTTAGGAGATTGATTAGGGATGAGTTAAATTTCGCCATAGCCAATGCTTTTGATTCAAGGCATAAACCAAAACTCTGTCATTATTGAATCATCAACCTGCCAATTGAATACCTTGACTAAATCTTTTGAATGGTTCACCTTCGAGTTTACTAGGGTTATTTGATTGATGCATGGTACATAGACTTTCCTGCTAACCTAATCAGTTGCTATGATATAGTTCAGTTATACATTAAACCTACCGGTTAGCTTTCCAGTGAAATGAAAGTTAATTGTTGTAAGGTGGCATTTTCATAAATAAATAGTGTAAAGCATTTTGGATCCTTGCACTGAAGAGTACCTTTTTATCATTATTTTTCAAATTTTAGTTAAGTGTTTATTTGATAATTCTATACTCACACCACAAGCTATTTCATTGCACACTCCACGCATGACGATTTTACCATTTCTATTTTGAATAATAACAATTAGCTCCCTGTGGGTTCGACCTCGGACTTAAGTAAGAAATATTATAATTTGACCACTTATACTTAGGTGTATGACATAAATCATGTTAGATCATAAGGCATTGTAGAATCCATTATAAATTGCATATTCTTGGATGGATGCTTGATTGATTGTTAACTTGCATGTGAACATTTCATATGCATCCGGATTGGCAGATAGCATCTTTAGGAGATAACCTATTAAACGTGACTCACCCTTTATGGGAACAATATTTCAAGTGTGGGACAAGCGTCAGTGAACAGCCCTCACATGGGAGAGATGCAACTCGAATGTGGCTCTGAAATTACATCTTTTCTAAAACAATGGTGTAATTGGATTGAACTTGTAAATTGTATTAAGAGGACATGTAATGAACTCTTATGGGTTGTATTTTGAGAATGAATGAATGTTTTGTGAGTTTAGGTAAACTCGAGAATAGAGTGGACAGTTAAAGTTAGAAATTGGAAGGAATTGGGGGAAATCTATGCCCAGGTACCAGTACCTAAGTAATTAAGAAGCAGTACTATGTTGTTGGAAGGCCTAGGTACTGGTACCTAATGAGCATAGAATATTGGACATCATTTATCTCTTTACACCCATTTTATACTTGCTTTTGTGGAGAAAATAAGGGAAATTACATTTAATCTAACAATTTGTGGTGTTTTGTGTGATTGTAGGCAAAGAGTAGGAAATGGCGTGTATTAAACCCTCCATCAAGTTCTTAAAGGCAATGGAGAAGAAGGGAAGGCTTAACGGGTGGCTCGGGATATCAAGAAATCAAGAGAAAGCCAAAACAGGTGAAAATCTACCGGTAGATGTTCATCAAAATGTACCAGTAGGTTTAGTGCACTAGAATTCTTCTACCGCTGCACCTGCCAAAACCTACAGGTAGATTTTGCCTACTAGAAAAAACCTACCGATAGGTTTTGCCCAAAAATGCTAGAAACTTACAATCTCAACTCCAACTGCTTTATGAGACCACCTCTGCTTGCCCCACACATGCCCTGACACATTCTATATACAATGATGCTCTCTTACACCTAAAACCTGACTTTGGAAGAAAAGGCATGGAAGAGGAAGAGAGAGAAAGAGAGTGGTTGGGGGGAAGTATGGAAGAGGAAGGCAAGGTCGATGGTTGCTTGTAGCAGTCCTCAAAGGCCATCCAATGATAGGAATTTAGTCACACAGACCTTGGAGAGGGTGATGAACGAATTTTGACCAAGCTATTCTCCATTATTCAACTACACACAGAGGTTTAGAGAAAGAAGCGCAAGGAAGAAGATGAAATTTTAGAGAGAGAAAGTTAGATTTTTGCATTTCCACCTCCATTTCAATTGTAGTAAGCTTTAAATCACTTGTAATCTTTACTTCTTGCACTTTAATCTCTTTTATTTAAAGTGTATTCAAGTTTAGCTACATGTTCTTGTATTTTTCATGTCTACATTTGGGTTTTCCTTCCAAGCTTTAGTTTTGGGTATGAAATGAACTTGTCTTTGTAGTTTAACTTCTCTTTGCATTAATACAAGTTTTAATATTTATTTCTTCACCAGGTCTCTTTACATTGTGTATGTTCTTGAATCTATTATAAGTAGCTAAGCTTTTAGTTGGCTAATCCAAGGGAGATTTTCTCTTAGGTATGCTCCTCCATTCTTCCTCGTAGTGTAAAGTGTTTGGTTTGACTAGGTTGAGTGCGGATGTCGTTGTGAGCTCTTGATACACCGTAGACTTGTCATGGGGTATGCTTGAGTTTACATCTCCACATTAGTCCCTCACTTCCTACAAATCAATCGAGCACCGAGACACCATTGGTAGAATAATTTGAGTTGATTTCACATTCCCATTGGAATAACCTCTTTGCATTAGCCAACCTTGTTTTCATTGCATTTTTATCAAAAACTCCACTCACCAAAACATTAAAGTCACAAGATTTTAATCTTTTTATTTCTTTACAAAACACCTTCGCCACAAGTCGGTCTTTCTTCCCTAAGGAGATGACCTTGGAATACTCAATTCAAAGTAAAACACGATATTGCAAGTCTCTATACGCTTGGAGAACACTTTTGCACACACATTTTTCCCATTTCTAGCACCAAACTAGAGGGAGAATGACACTCACCTACTCATATAAGTCATTTACACACAACTGGGATCATGTTTGGAGATTAGGGTGAATGCATTCAAGCAATACCTCGACATACAAATACCAATACTTGGATTACAGTGGGCTCAGATACTGGTACCACGACGTGTAGGTACCAGTACCTAGCTAACAGTGAGCTCTGGTACCGGCACCCCATCACATAGGTACCGGTACCTAGCAACTGGAAGGAACATGGAAAATAAAGGTATAGGTACTAGTACCTGGCGGACAGAAGGATCAGATACTTGTACCACATGTAAGAGGTATCGGTACCTATTCCAAAATGTTTAAAAATTTTAAAATATAACCTTGCTAAGCCTTCGAGGCTAGAGCCTTCTTATTTAAAGAATGTAATTGGTGAATTGTTCAGGACAAATGGTGAAGATTGGACCTTAGAATGGTTGTGTGATGATGTGGCACCGAGTTAAACGGTTTACATTGGTACTTCTGCGGGTTGATGGGTGATCAATGAGTTAATAAAGGAACCCTGAATTTTGGGGCGTCACAACATCATGTACAACCCAAATTTTTTTTTTTTTTAAATGAAACTGACACGAGCCCTTCCCGACAACTCCTAACTAGACTGCTAGTTTCGATACTGGATTCTTGCGATTTCTTGTTTCATTATTGCAGGCTCATGTATGGTTTACCTGAAAATATTTCAATGAACTTTTTCCATGAGTTCGTATTAAAGATTCCAGAAATAGAGCTAAGAAAATAATGATAAGACCTTGCCCATCAATAGGATTTTAATATTCATGATTCCGTAATTTATTCCCGATATCCTATTTTGTTGCCCTACGATCTCACACAGAGATAACCGTCTTGCCACCCTGGCAACAAAACACAACACAATTTATGACCATAATAGTCACTCAGACAAGTCAAACAACATATGTCTTTATTCATATTTTGAACGACTCATAGCACATCAATAAATTCAGTTCCAATCACTTAGACAAAATGTACTATAACTTATCCTTGTCACAAAGACAAACTTGAACACTTGGTTGATTCTTAGGAGGTATTTGATAACACCACTTCAGACTTAAAACTGAATATTTTAAGCACTTAATGAATTAAACTCATTTGATAACTTAAAACACATACCACTTAATATTTTAAGCATTTTTTAAAAATAGACTAAAATTTTAAGTAGCAAGCCACCTACTTATCACTTAATGCTGAAAATGCTAGTCAGTAAGTATTTTATCAATTCTTAATAATGGACAAATGTATCCTCAATAAATTTTACACTCTTAACTATTTAATACCCACCATTCACCACTACCAGCACTGTGCCATCGCCACCACCACCAACATTACCACCACTGCCACCACCACCATTGTACCACTGTCACCACCATTATCACCACCACCGCCACTACCGCTACCATCACTACCATTGTGTCATTGCCACTGCCACCACTATCACCGCCACCATCATTGTGTCACTGCCACCATCACCAATGTGTCGCCGCCACCATGAATATCATTGTGTTGCTGCCACCATCAATATCATTGTGTCACCATCACCATCACCGCCATCAGCACAGCTACCACCACTATTGTGTCACTACCACTGCCACCACCACCATTATGGAACTACCACCATCACCATTGTCTTGCCGCCGCCGCCACTACCACCACCATCACAATAGTTATGCTAGGAATAATATAGTTGTTGTTAGATGGTTAAAAAGAAGGCTAAAATTAGAATAATAATAATTTTTAGACTTCAACTCGTTATATTTATCAAACATTTTGATTCAATTCACTACCTAAATTTCAGTTAATACCAAATAGTCTGTAAATTAAAGCATTCAGCATTTAGCACTTAAATTTAGCATTCGGTTTTTAGTGTTTAGCTTTCAGTTTTATCAAACATCACCTTAGTCACATAGACAATCCATTCTAACAATTAGCTTTCGTCCCTTAGACATCTTGACTATGCAAATAAAATGTCACTTAGACATCCGATGCTTAAACCTCTCAAACCATTTAGTTTTTCTTTACATTTGTCACACAAAAACTCAAACCATAATATTATTATCCATCATGAAGACATCTTATTCCCATCGTAACACTATGACACTTAAAGCCATCGATTCACAATAAAACTCATAATCTAGACAGTCACACAAACAATTAAACATTGTACGTAGATAAATAAATAAATAAAAAAGATTAACATGTGTGCCTTGCACAAAATTTATCTTGTAGATGACTCCTCCACCAGAGTTTTTTAAGCAACATTCTTTACAATGCTCATCCCCGAACTTGGCACCCATTATTCATGTGAGACTCAAGCAAACTAATTACGTATTTTATTTTGTGTTGGGGGTCTAGATGTCAGTACTTAATTTAATCATTGGATTAAAAATAAAATAGTTGGAAACACAAGGAAATAAGTATGGTCCGATGATAAACTTTTAGTCACGGGTTAAGAACTAGAGAAAAATATATAAGGGTGAATAGGTCTCAATATAAAATTTGCAAAAAAATAATAATCAAAGTTGAGGTGGATATACAAATATGTATGAAAGTATCCATTTATTTATAATTGTAAGACCCGAATACACATGACAAACATATAATATTTGTAATAAGCATATTCGCATGTGACATCCATGCATAAGATTGACAACTAGTATTTAATTACCAGTAATGATATGAGACATGAACTTGAACGATGAATATTTTAATAGTCAGAAAAAATTTTATAAAGAAAGATTATAGGTGGAATTATTTTATTTAAAGTGTGAAAAATTAAATACGAACGTTGACATGTGATATGACTTTATTATTTTATGTATGTTAGCAAATGTGGAATTAATCAGTTGACAAGCATGTGACATCAATTTATTGCTATAAAAATAAAAAGTGTCCGAAATACAAATTTAATGGTTTATCAATATTTTTGAATATATATATATATATATATATATATATATAATAAAAAGCAATGATGGAAGATTCCACTTAGGAAGACATGCGCAAAAAAAAAAAACTACAACAAGAAGTCTTGCACTATAATACTTCGGCAAGAACAAGAACCAAAAGGAAAGAAGAAGAAACCGAGGGAAGAAGAAGGAAAGAAAGAGAGAAAGAAAAAAGAAGAGAAGAAAAGAACAAAAAAAGTGTGGCTACAAAGGAAAGAATTGTAATCCATTTCTTTCATCTAAAATGTAGAAATTCAACTCAAATATTCACATTTTGAGTGTGGCATGTATTTAAAGTATGGTATTTGGTATGTGTTTGGATGGTGTATATATGTATGTATGATGTTTAGCATGAGTTTTGATTTAATGCACAAAGGATTCAACTTTATATTTATGTGGGTATGTAAATTAAGTTAAAGTTGTTGTATGAAAAATAGAAGAGTGAATTGTTGTCCATGGGTTGAATTTTGGTTAATAAAGATTGTAGTTTGGTGGGTAATTAGGAATCTTGTGAATAGTTCTTGAATTTTCATGAATTTCATGGGTATGAGTAATTATAAGAAAGCATGCAATCTTATGATTTTTATGGGAAATTAAGTAGATTCAATTATATTTTGGGTTACTATAATTTCATGAGAAAAGTTTACCTTGGATGTAATGGATTCGAGAATGTAATTTGACTCGCTATAAATAGATTATTTTCAAGTGACTCGAATTGATTATAGATACTAGTTTAATCAATCTGAGTAATTAATATTATTTGGTGTGGATGAGTTGTTGAATTTGACATGATTAAATTACAAAGCTTGATTCAAGTAAACCAATTCGAGTAAGTGGTATTATTTATTAACACCCGAATGAGATTTCGAATAATGGGTGCCAGATCTAGGGACAAGCATTGTAAAGAATGCTGCTCAAAAAGCTCCAGCAATGGAGTCATCCACAAAATAAATTTTTCATAAGGTACATATGTATGCTAATCTTTGTTTTTCCAAAGTATAAATGTTTGATTGGTTGTGTGACTAGCTATTTTTTGAGTTTTATTGTGAACGATTGACTTAAGTGTCATAGTGTTACGATGGGAACAAAATGTCTTGATGACGAATACAATATATGGTTTAGTTGCCTGTGTGACTGGTAGAAAGAGAAGACATATTTTATTTGCACAGTCTATGTGACGTATTTTACTTTCATAGCCAAGATGTCTAAGGGACGAAAAGCTAATTATTAGAATGCATTGTCTATGGCTTGATCCGAAATGTGTACACCCAAGTGCAGGAGGTCAAGTTGTAGTAATAATTCGGTTAAGTCCAGAGTTGAATTCACAGGGAACTATGATTGGTGTTTTGAAGTAAGCAGCAATAGAGACCAAGTAACTAGAAGTTTGAAGTTTTGGGATTTCTTGAATAGAATATAAGATTCTTTCCAATAGTTTTTTAGACAAAATATAAGATAAATTCAAATGTGAAACAGTCACTATTTAGCTTGAGGATCAAAATATGTAAGTAATCATCCGGTTTGTTATACTTGTGTTTTATAACTCAATTAACTCCCGTATCAATAGCAAGTTAATAGGAAGATAAAGATGGACTATGTCAATTAAGCACATGGTTTCGATGCCTTCCTAGAAGTTTACAAGAATTGTCTATACCGAGACTCAACCCGTCTACAGACAAGCATGTGTTTCTACAAGGCATCCAACCATGGCATTAATGTTCCATTCTTTAGATAAAACACAAAAATGGTGAAGATTGAAATGTTGTCATGAAGATCTAGCTGGGGTACTTGCCTTGAACCAACGAGTCTTTCTATGCAAGAGTTATCCGTGACATAGAGAGACCTCACGGTTATACAAAGTACCTTAGCTTTGCTAAATACATTCAACCATTCAATGAGCAAGTGAAATATAAAGCATTAACGCATAAAGGAAATGCACATATATAACTTTCGGATAATTTATATATATTCATCACCTCTTACTAAATAGTGAATGAGGAACTACTCACTCTTCATGGCTTTGGTAAAGCTAGAAAAGTGAGTGATACTCATCCCTCCAAGTGGAGAACTTAAAAGATAAAGTGCAATAAATGAAGAGCCGATCTTCAATGAAGAATGAGTGAATCACATTCCATCCTTCACGGCTTTGGTAAAGCACTAGAAAAGTGGAAGAGTTTCACCCTTCTAAGAAAGAAGGAAGCTCAAGCAATGGAAGTGAAAGACATAAACAATGAAAGTAGAAGAAAGCTAGGCACTTTTGGAGGGTGGCTTCCTCAACCAATAAATGGAGGGTTGCTTCCTCAACCAACAAGTGGAGGGTTGCTTCCTCAACCAAAAGATGGACTAACTCTCTTGATACAAGTAAATATAATATACATCTAAGACTAGCTACATGAGTGGGAGTCTAAGCCTCCATCAAAACTCTCTACCAAAAGTCCCCCTTCAAGCTCCCATAATGGGAGTATTTATAGGCAAAGAAGAGGAAGGGGGTGGTGAAATAATAGTGTATGTCACCCAAGTCCAAGTGAAAGCCAACTACTCTGCAGTCTGTATGTGGGGAACGTTCAAACGTGAGTTGGCATTCGAACGTTGTATGTGTTTTTGCTTTATGGGCGTTCGAACTTTTCTTCTATCTTTGCCTTATGGGCGTTTGAACGCCAAATGGGGTTTGACCCTCTCACTCAAGTAGCCTATGGTCTTCTGTGGAAACCTATTTCCACACTCTATGTAGAACTTGGCACTTTGCACTCATCACCTGGTCTTCAATCAATTCAAGTGGACATTCGAACATGAGTTGGCATTCGAACGTGGTACTCAAGTACTTCAAGGTCTTTTTTCTTGGCTGCAACACACCATGTCTCAGCAATCTGGTCTTTTCATAGTTCGAGTGGATGTTCGAATGTGAGTTGGCGTTCGAATGTTCTTGCTTTGTTCCAAGCTTCTCCAATTTTGCCCCCAAGTATGCTGGTGTTACATCCAAGTGTATTTTTGTTGTTCTTGAGCTCTTGTTCACTTTAGGACCTGAGATTTCATTACTTAAACTCCATCTTCATGACTGAGATAAGTTAAATCTAATTTCATCTAGGTAGCTGAATTTATTGATGTGCTGTGAGTCATTCAAAAAATGAATAAATGGATACATGTTGTTGAGTTGTCTGAGTAACGATTGTATAATGATATGATGATTGAATTATGTTGTGTTCTATCGCCCGGTGCTTGATTATTTTCCCAATCTTCCCACATGAACTCGACTATGTGTGTATATGGCTTATAGTGTCACTCTCCCTCAAGCTCAATGCAAGAAGTGGGGGAAATTATGTGTGGATGAACAAAACATGTGTGAGTATGCAAAATTGCTCCCCAAGCGTAGAGAGACTTATAGTGTCGTGTTTTATTTGGAATAAGTATTCCAATCTCATCCCCTCAAGGAAGGCAATGTCAAATGTTCTTTAAGAGTGATTTGTCAATAATGAAAATTGGAAATCTTGTGGTTTGAAATTTGGTGGTTTGTGAATTGGGAAATATGCAAGAAAATGGGGTTGGGTAATCTATAGAGGTCATCCCAATGGGAATGTCAAATTGACTCATTTCATTCAACCAATGGTGCCTAAGTGTTTAATTGATTCGTAGGAAGTGAGGGATGAGTGTTGTTGGGTTGGATAAGAGCATACCCTGTGACAAATTTACAATGTATCAAAAGACCACAACCATATTCATTTGCACTCAACCTAGTCAAACCAAACACTTTACACTACAAGGAGGAATGAAAGATAGTCGATTTCACATACCTAGGTGGAAATCCCTCTTGAATTAGGCAACTAAAAGTTTAGCTATCCATGATAAAAGTAAGAACAAACATTAAAGAGAAAGACATGTTGTTGAAATCAAATATGGACTTGTATTAACGTACGAAAGAGTTTAAACAACAAAAGAAATGGTATTCATACCCAAAATGTAAAGCTTGAAGGGAACAATGCCCAAATGTAACAATGAACTAAAGGAAATCTAACCAAACTTAAATACAACTTCAATAAAAAGAGATTTAAGTGCAAGAGGGAATGATTACATGTTAAATGGAGCTTACTACAATGAAAATGCTAAAGAAAAATGTAAAACCCTACTTTCTCTCTCTAGAATTTCATCTTCTTCCTTGGACCTTCTCTCTCTAAAAGCTTGATGATTTGAAAAATGGGTGAGAAGAGTGATGATATTTTCATCCATCCCCCTCTCTCTAGTCTTGAGCACAAGTGGTATGTACCGGTATCTAAGGCAAAGAAGTACCAATACCTAAATTCCAAAAGTATCTGGTACCAGTACCTAGTGAAGAGGTACCGGTACCTTCTTCATTTCATCCATTTCAACAGTCTAAGTTCTAAGTTCTAGGTAGTACCTTCTTTCCAAAGAGCTCAGGTACCGGTACTTGGTGATGTGGCACTAATCTGACCTGAATAGTGTCATACACCCAAGTATAATTGGTCAAATTGCAATCATTTGCCTCCCCTGCTGATATAACTTGTACACTTTCATCCTCCTAACTTTGCATAATTTCGCACAACACCTTGGAAAATGTCAAGTTTCATGCATTAACCCTAATTTACGCACTAACCCTAATTTCACTTAACTTGATGATTTTAACCTAATTCATTAACACAATTAACCTAATTTATTAATGCATTATTTAGGGTTAATCAGGTTCCGGTACCTACTCTGCCTATTTTGAGATTTTTAGTTCTTTTAGCACCCGCACCATCTGTCTTGAATTATTTTCTTTTCCATTGTCCATAACCATTTTATGAGGTGCTTTATGCCTCCTCTTTTCATCTTATCACCTACAATCAAGCCATTGTCCATTAATCATCAATTTGAATCCAATTTCTCAAAATTCACTACAAAAACAAGTTAAATGGAAGCAATGAAGTTGTTAAATGTGCAATGTTCCACACTCATCACACCCCCTAACTGGAGTTTTGATATTCCCTAATAAATCTTATTCCAAAAATATATACAATGCACATATAACAATTCCATTTATGTTAATCATTTCATGACCTAAATCAAAATACTCAAATCAAATTGGAATTAGGTAAATGATTAAACAAAAGGTGAAGTTCTTTCATTCATAGATATTTGCAATAAGTACAAATAACCCAAAAGAAAATGGCCTACATCCCTAGGGACTCTTCTAATAGGCTGATAACTCCTAAACTACTGCTATATTCTATATAATCAACCAAAACAAACAAAAAGCACAACTTGTCTCTCTCTAATCCTCATGTTCCTCATCCTCCTCATCCTTAGACTCTACGACCTCCAAAACAGTCGAGCTAGTCAAGGCGGACGGCCAGATGTCAGAACTAGTACCAGGGGCTGATGGTGGGATAGCCAGTGACGGTGCCATCTCTAGGAGAGGCTCTCTGAGGAATGTCCTCTCAAAAATCCTAATAGCCATCAGATTCAGTAGCTACAGAGTCCCCCTGAAATCATCTAACCTCTCCTCGATCCAAGAAAGATGCTGAGAAACCGTCAGAGGTGGGGCGGTAGTAGATGGCCCGACTTTAGATGGTCAAGTTGTAGATGGCTTGGCCGCAAATAACCTAGCCCTCACCTATCTCTGCCCAGGCCCTCTAGTCATAGTCGTCCTCTTCTTCCTACTAGGCCTGCCTATTGGGCCAAACTCAGGTGGGAGAGTTACATCGTTGGGGTAGTCCGTGATCTTGCTCTAAACGCAAATCTTGGAGACTAGGTGGGCGTAAGGCATATTCATCCTAGGCTCCATGACCTGCGCGTAGTCCTTCATCACCTCCCAAATCATTATAGCGATGTCCATCTTGGTGCCGGCCATGAACTCATAGAGGAGGGCCATTTTCTTCTCCCTAGTTTCTTCTCTGCACCCTGAGGCAAGACATTGTAGTGGAGGACCTTAAGCATCACTTCATAAGCATGCTTCAGTCCCCCAACTTGGATTTTTCCATTGAAATGCGCGGGGTTCTCACACATTAGGTGCGTATACTCTTGGAGTGACTTCCTCCCTTGGGTGCCAAGGGAAAAAACAACTGTGTTGGTAGGAGGCCTCTGGTAATGCAGTGCCTCAACAATGACCACCAGGGTGACCTCAATTACATTTCCCCTCACGTTGGTCTTCAACATTTGTGGTCTTCATCCACCAACCTCAACCTCTGATAAAATTCCCGACAATAGGGGAGCACATACGCGTTCACCGCCTGAAACCACGAGTGTAGTCCATGAACCTCTATGGTTCTAACAATGTCATCATTTGACCCGAGGGTGGGCTTCTTAATCCCAATGCTCTCCGTGTGAGGGTCATTCTTTTTCTTTTTCCTTTGTTCCCCACCACTAGGGGTCGTTTCTTCCACCTTCTTGCAGGACCCAATGCCCACTTACTTAGTTGAATAGGGACTTGATTATTTTGTTTGGGCCAACAAAACCACAAATGCCCTAAGGGCAAATAACATGAGGACCCACCCCTAAATCAACTCAAACAACTCAACAGATGGAGGAGGGGACTTACCAATTTGCACCATTGTCAAAGAATCCAAGCTGAGTGAAGAATCTCAGGAATTTGATGGATAACCTCTATTTTGGATGGCTTGGGGGGTTTTGGTTGGCTTGGGGGTTTCTTATGGAGAGGAAAGAGTGTTTGAGAAGAGAAAAATGAGAGGAATGAAGAGAAATCCAAACCTTGAGTGAAGAAATGGATGATGATGATGGATGCCCAAGGGTTCTTTGAGATCTTGGAGAACTTTAATGGAGGGCAGAGGGTTTTTGAGAGGATAAGGAATGAGAGAAAAGAGAGGAAGTACTAAAAATTCCCTTTTAAAACTCTCATATTTTTTTCAATTTAGGGCACGAGGTACTGCTAGCTCACAAGAAGGTATTGGTGCCTAACTGTTCTATTTTACAGGTATTGATATCTCGCATGCAAGTACCGGTACCTACCTATTACGTTCAAAAGGTACTGGTATATGGTCGAATAGATACCGACATCTACCTCTTCTATTTTGTGGGTACCATTACCTCTTCAATAAGGTGCTAATACCTGTCTGTTTTGTTCTTCTGGCTGTTCTACCTTAGAGGTACTGATAGCTCACAAGCAGGTACCAATACCTGACTCAATTCTACAAAAATTTTTCTTTATTGCTCATTCTCACTCCCCATTCCCACTCCCTTTTTCTAAGTTTATTCAACTCCAAAACATTCTAATAACAACCTATTTCCTAACTCAAATGTCCAAAAACATGATCCATTCTACTGAATCACACTATATGAATGTGCCCAAATTCTTTTACGAAATTGCAATGTGATTTGAGTCTTAATGCTTTCAAAACACATGTCATAGAATTCTAATTTAAACAAAATGAACACCCACCAAGTAAAGCACAAAATAAAGTTAAAGGTATTCCAAATTCTTCCCCATATCTAACATTTGAGACATATTCTCTTACCCTACTAGCTCTAGGTTGTTAAAAACAACTTTCTCCAAACACCCGAACTAATCACACATGAATTTCATCATAGCTTTAAATGTTATTCTACAATATACACTTACACATTTCCTTTCAAAACTCGTGTGTGTGTGTGTGTGAAATTAATATGCAATTTAAACATTTACTCAACATAATACACATTCATTTAGCTATCCAAATTCAGCTTTGATGCAATTCTCACCAAGGGTTTCCCTCAAAAATGAAAAACTCAATGATTATCCTGGCATGCTTTCAATGTGTATATGTAAGATAGAATCTTGTGCACAAAATGAAATAACACTCACATATAATCCAAAAATGACGTGCATGCTTAACAATTGAAATGACCTTGGAATAATCTTATGAATGGAATGTTTGGGCAATAGATAGCAAACCAACTTTTCTTTTCATTTGAAGTGCGCTCTCACTATTCTTTCTCTAGATCATTTAGGGTTTTCATGGGTTGTAATGAGGCCTTGGGGTGATATTTGAGTTGAGTGAAACAAAGGGTAGAGGGAGTCAAAAAGGGTTATTCCGAGGACATGACATTTATTATCAAAAATCTCCTTTTTGTAGAATTTTCAACTTTATACCTTCACTTCAACTTTTATGTCTCTTTTTCCTTCTTTCTTCAAAATTTTTCCTTTTTTTTTCTTCTTTTATTTCTTTTATTTTTTTTCTTTTCTTTTCAACCCCTTTTTCTCCCTTTTCTTGGCTTTCTCCCTTCTTTTTCATTCAAAATTTGAATTCAGTGACATTCATCCCCTTTTCTGGGTTTTCTCACCACATTTCTCTTTCATAATGTTAATCACAATCAGTCTCGAAAAAATCAAGGTGTGGTAATCATTTTGCAATGGCTCGGTAAACATGTGGTATGGAAATGAATTTTCAATTTTGGCTCAATCATGGCACTAGGTACAAAAAAAATTCACAAGAAAAGCTAAGGTTGAACACTTGTCAAAGATGGCCTAATATCAACTCTAGATAAGCATGGGGAGGCATATTGGCATTTCTAGACAAAGCCAATCAACTATCCATATACACTCTAACCAAAGCAAGTATAATGAGATTATTGAATAGATTTTGAATTTGAAAAATGTTCCTTTGAGTAAATGTAAGTTCCCTCCAGCAAGGTTTGGTACTAAAGCTCACATGGGTACTTACTTCATATCCACTTTGTATGTCAAGCTCTAAAATTTGAATCCAATCAATAAATTGCCAAAATGACACATTCAAAGTGTACTATGGTTGAGTTTGAATGAAAACACGTATGTGAAACTCAAGCAAAGGATAAACTTCTATGACATGCTCATGTGTTCAAATTTCAAAATGAAGATTAAGCAATCACGGATCCCATAACAATTTGAATAGGGGAATATGGTTCAATATTTAGATATTTTGCACAAAATATTTTTAAAATTTTCACATTTTCAAGTATTCTATATAAAAAAAATGGTAGAACATAAAAATGGGAACATGTAAATGTGGCATCTCACCACAAAATGGTATTCTCAACAAAAAAATTGTTGTATCATGCAAATGGTGCACCTCCCCCCCCCCCCCAACTTGAACTACGCGTTGTCCTCAATGCAACAAAAAGACATGCAATGAGATGATAGATATTATAAAACAAGAAGGGTAAGAGAACACTTCGCAATGAGCATTAACAAAAACACCACTAGCTACCCACACAAAGAAAGAACACTATATACGATTGACAGTAAGTGAACAATTTAACTTGCAAAATAAAGTAGAAAGGAAAACAACTATACACTACTATCTACTTGAACAGTCATGCTCAACAATATCTGGATAGACCGGATCCACTAACTCCTCCTCCACTTCTTTAAGTTCAAAACCCTTAAAAATTGGTTTAAGCCTTTGGCTATTGACCTTGATTGTTTTACCATCCTCGGGCTTTTCTATATACACGACTCCATGTGGGTAGGGCACCTAGACGATGTAGGGGCTATCCCATCTGGATTGAAGTTTTCTTTGGAAAATTGAGAAGCGAGAATTATACAAAAGCACTTTTTGGATAGACTTGAATGTTTTATTTCAAAATGGATTTGTCATTAAAAATTTTAGCCCTTTCTTTGTGAATTCTAGAGCTCTTGTATACATCTTTGAGAATTTTCTCCAATTCATTTATCTCTAACTTCCTATGATCCTCAGCTAGTCTTAGGTTGAAATTCAAAGTTTTTATGGTTCAATGTGCCTTGTGCTCCATATCCACTGGCAAGTGACAGGCCTTGCCATAGACTAACATATAGGGAGACATACCAAGAATGGTCTTATAAGCAGTGTAGTATGCCCATAAGGCATCAATCAACTTAAGTGACCAATCCTTTCGATTCGGGGTAACCATTTTCTCAAGTATGTTCTTTATCTCCCTATTGACCAACTCAACTTGGCCATTAGTTTGTGGGTGTTAAGCAGTGGACACCTTATGTGTTACACCATATTTATTCATCAAGGAAGTAAATGGTGTATTGAACAAATGTGAGCCAACATCAATTATCATCGCATGAGGCATCCCAAACCAAGACAAAATGTTTTCTTTTAAAAAGTTGACTACGACTCAATGATCGTTGGTCTTGGTCGAGATTGCCTCTACCCACTTGGATACGTAGTCAACTGCTAAGAGTATTTAAAGGTAGTCAAAGGAAATAGGGAATGGANCCCCCCCCCCCCCAACTTGAACTACGCGTTGTCCTCAATGCAACAAAAAGACATGCAATGAGATGATAGATATTATAAAACAAGAAGGGTAAGAGAACACTTCGCAATGAGCATTAACAAAAACACCACTAGCTACCCACACAAAGAAAGAACACTATATACGATTGACAGTAAGTGAACAATTTAACTTGCAAAATAAAGTAGAAAGGAAAACAACTATACACTACTATCTACTTGAACAGTCATGCTCAACAATATCTGGATAGACCGGATCCACTAACTCCTCCTCCACTTCTTTAAGTTCAAAACCCTTAAAAATTGGTTTAAGCCTTTGGCTATTGACCTTGATTGTTTTACCATCCTCGGGCTTTTCTATATACACGACTCCATGTGGGTAGGGCACCTAGACGATGTAGGGGCTATCCCATCTGGATTGAAGTTTTCTTTGGAAAATTGAGAAGCGAGAATTATACAAAAGCACTTTTTGGATAGACTTGAATGTTTTATTTCAAAATGGATTTGTCATTAAAAATTTTAGCCCTTTCTTTGTGAATTCTAGAGCTCTTGTATACATCTTTGAGAATTTTCTCCAATTCATTTATCTCTAACTTCCTATGATCCTCAGCTAGTCTTAGGTTGAAATTCAAAGTTTTTATGGTTCAATGTGCCTTGTGCTCCATATCCACTGGCAAGTGACAGGCCTTGCCATAGACTAACATATAGGGAGACATACCAAGAATGGTCTTATAAGCAGTGTAGTATGCCCATAAGGCATCAATCAACTTAAGTGACCAATCCTTTCGATTCGGGGTAACCATTTTCTCAAGTATGTTCTTTATCTCCCTATTGACCAACTCAACTTGGCCATTAGTTTGTGGGTGTTAAGCAGTGGACACCTTATGTGTTACACCATATTTATTCATCAAGGAAGTAAATGGTGTATTGAACAAATGTGAGCCAACATCAATTATCATCGCATGAGGCATCCCAAACCAAGACAAAATGTTTTCTTTTAAAAAGTTGACTACGACTCAATGATCGTTGGTCTTGGTCGAGATTGCCTCTACCCACTTGGATACGTAGTCAACTGCTAAGAGTATTTAAAGGTAGTCAAAGGAAATAGGGAATGGACCCATGAAATCGATGCACCAACAACCAAAAATTTTAATGACAAGAACGGGGGAGAGGGGCACCATGTTTCTATGGGGTCACACTTCCCAACCTCTAACACCTATCACATTGTTTGCAAAATGAAACATAATCTTTAATCAATGGTGGCCAATAAAAACTACATTGTAAAATCTTAGTTGAAGTCTTCTTGGAAGATAACTACCTGCCACACGCTTCAGAATGATATAAGGAGAGGATATTCCACTTTTCATTTTCTATTACGAACCTCCTCGTCACTTGGTCAAGGCAATACTTGAACAAGTACAGGTTGTCTAAGTATAAGTACTTCACATCTGCCATGAATCTGATCTTATCTTTCGGGCTCCAGTGTGGGAATATTTGTCCTATGGCAAGAAAATTCTAAATATCAGCGTACCATAGACAAACTGAATGGATAGAAAATAAATGTTCATCAGGGAAACAATTAGGGATAGGATGTGCTCTTTGGTGTCTTGGATAACAAGTCATGACAAATGGTCCACCACCACATTCTCAACTTCTTTTTTGTCCTTGATGATCAGATGGAATTCTTGAAGGATGAGAATCCACCTAATAAGTCTCGATTTAGCGTCTTGCTTAGACAACAAATACTTCAAAGTAGAATGATTTGTATAGACTAAAATAGGTAAACCAATGATGTATGACCTAAATTTGTCCAATGTAAACACCACGGGTAGCAACTCTTTGTCAATAGTGGTGTAATTTGTTTGTGCTTCATTTAGAGTTTTGCTAGCATAGTATATTACATAAGGCTTTTTATCTTCCCATTGACCTAGCAGTGTGCTGATTACGTAATCACTTGCTTTGCACATGAGCTCAAATGGGAGTTTCCATTGGGGTGGTAGCATGATTGGAGCTGAGATAAGTTTACTTCTAAGTTATTGGAAAGATGCCTCAATATCATCTGACCATGCGAATGGGACATCCTTTGCTAGCAAAGTTTTCAAAGGTCTTAACAATGCACTGAAATCCTTAATGAAACAGTTGTAGAAACCTGCATTGCCCAGAAATGTCCTATTGTCCATGACTATCTTTGGAGTGGCTAGATTGGAAATTACCTTAGATTTGTCCACTTCAATTCCCTTTTTGGACACAATGTGTACAAGCACAATCCCTTGCGTTACCATAAAATGACACTTCTCCCAATTAAGCACCAGATTCTTCTCTTCACATCGCTCTAATAATCTTTCCAAATTTTCTAAGCATCCTTCTAAAGAGTCCCCAAACACTAAGAAGTCATCCATGAAAAACTCCACAATCTTTTCCACCATGTAACTGAATATCCCCATCATGCACCTTTGAAAAGTTCCCGGAGCATTTCATAGTCCAAACCACATTCGACAATAGGCATGTGTTCCAAATGGGCACGTGAATGTGGTTTTCTCTTGATTCTCTAGGGTGATCTCTATCTTATTGTAACCGGAGTAGCCATCTAAGAAATAATAGAAAAGATGTCCAACTACCCTTTCCAACACTTGATCAGGGAATGGTAATGAAAAGTGATCTTTTCGAGTGCATAAGTTAAGCTACCGGTAATCTATGCAAACTCTCCAACCGGTGACCACCCACATTGGAATCAACTTAATCTCCTCATTGCCCACCACCATTACTCCCAAATTCTTTGGTATCAGTTGTGTCAGACTAACCCATTTACTTTTGGCAATTGCAAAGATGATTGACGAGCACACAATATTACACATTTAACGGCCTCATTACATGCATTTTGACTCAACTTTGCATTTAATTACTTAGAGTTAGATGAATTTGTGAATAATGTGAAAATTTTGATGTTGTAGATAATCATAGGGTAAATGATGGTTTTCGGAAGCCTATAACTAAGTGTGGATAAGTGGTGAACAGATGAACATATTATGAGGATTTGGAGGCTTCAAAACTAAAAGAAATCAAGGAGGTACCGGTACCTCTTATAATAGGTGCCGGTACCTGAGCCTACTAGAATATTGGTATTGGTACCCACACTATTTGGTACAGTTACCCCGATATTTTCCCCTTTTTTACCATGATCCACTTCGAATATGAAAAAGTGCAAAGTATGAAAGTTGTAGATCTGGATGCCCTCTATGTTGTGTCAAAAATTTAGCTGAAATGGATGGTGAAATCAAAAGTTATGACAAATCTACAAAAAATGGTCTGAGTTGTCATTAAAGTTCACTACCATCGAGGTACCGGTACCGCATTGCGAGGTACCAATGCCAGCAACCTAGAAAGACAAGATTCTTCTCCAAACAACTCCACCAACTTTGGCAGCCCACCTTTTGATATCTAATTCATGTTCTAACATTTCTAACACTCCATTATGGCCTCCTAACCCCTAAATTCATATAATAAGCATGGAGGGGTGGGTGGCCAATGTAGAGAGAGGGAGTGGTTGGAAAAAGCATGGGGGACCATACTTTGACTGATTTTGGAAGCTTTTGTGGACAACCTCTCTCCAAACACTCCAAGTTAGCCATTCATGCTATGAGAGATAGGCATGGACGAAAATACACATCTTCCTTCACACAATTTCAGATATCATACTTTTAGAGAGAGAAGGTCCAAGGTAGAAGATGAAGTTCTAGAGAGAGAAAGCTGGATTTTATATTTTTTGTCACCATTCTCATTGTAGTAAGCTCAATTTTACTTGTAATTTTTCCTCTTGCATTCTATTCTCTTTTATTCAAAGTTGTAATCAAGTTGTGCTAAGCTTCTTGTAGTTTATTTTCACATTTGGGTTATTTTCTTTTCAAGCTTTGCATTTTGGCAATGAATGTATTTTCTCTTGTTGTTTAAACTTCTTATTTACATCAATACAAGTCTATGCTTGATTTCACCAGCATGTTTCTTTACTTCATGTTTATTCTTTCTTTTAACATGCATAGCTAAACTTTTAGTTGGCTAATACAAGAGGGATTTCATCTTGGGTATGTGAAATCAACTCTCTTCTGTTCTTCCTCGTAATGTAAAGTGCTTGGTAAGTGCGAACATGGTTATGGGCTTTTGATACACCTTAGAATTTTCATGGGGTATGTTTTTGCTCAACACAACTACAGTAGTCCATTACTTCCTACAAATAAATCAAACAGAGAGACACCATTTGTTAAATGAAATGAGTCAATTTGGCATTCCCATAGGAATGACCTCTATGGATTAGCTAACATTATTTTCTTGCATATTTCTTATCTCATAACTCACAAAATTTCAAATCACAAGATTTTTTAATTTTCACTTTTTTCACAAATCACCGTTCCAAAATATTTGACATTTTCCTTCCCCGAGGAGATGACCTTGGAATACTTGTTCCAAGTAAAACATGAAATTGCGAGTCTCTCTACACTTGGGGAGCATTTTTGCATACACACACGTTTTTGTTCATCCACACACAAATTTCCCACTTCTTGCATTGAACTCAAGGGAGAGTGAAACTCACCAATCTTTATATATACACACACAATCCAGGTTCACATTGGGAGGTCGGGGAAACCCATCAAACAATGATTCCCACATCAAGTAGCTTGAGCACTTCATCTTTAACTGCATCCTTCATAATGGGATTGAGTTTTCTTTATGGTTATCGAGATGGCTTGGTGTCTTCTTCAAGATATTTTATATGAGTGAAAATGAGAGCACTGATTCCCTTGATGTCAGCAATGGTCTAACCGATGACTCCTTTATGCTTTCTTAAGGCTCGCAACAATTCTTCCTTTTGCTTTGGCTCCCATGAAGAGCTTATCTCCACTGGAAATGTTTAGTTTTCCCCCAAGAATGCATATTTAAGTATGGATGGTAATGGCTTCAACTCTAAAGTGGATGGTTGCACTATCGGTGGAAAATTTTTCTTTTCTTGTGACAGTAGTTTTTCAAATGTTGGGGTCCAAGTTCCCACCCCTTGCATAGTCTTCGGTTCCATATCCTCAATAAAGTCTTCCTCCTTCAAACTTGTATGGCATAGAAAATCCATGTGATGCTCAATCAATGTGTCAATCCTATTAACTTCATGAATCTCCTTATCATCCCTCAATTTCTTGCAAAGGTTCAACACATTGAGATCCATTGTCATGTTTCCAAAAGCAAACTTCATTGGACCATTCCTTTAATTGATCACGACATTAGAAGTTACAAGGAAAGACCTACCTAATATGACAGAAATCTGTGAATTAGGGTCAGCAACGGGGTGTGTATTAAGAACGATGAAATCAACCAGAAAAATATTTTTTTTTCACTTGGACTAACACATCCTCCACTACTCTCCTTGGTATTCTCACGCTCCAATTCACTAGCTGAAGAGTGATAGAAGTTGGTTTCAACTTCTGAAGCTATAGTTGTAGATACACCGAGAATGGTAGAAGGTTGACAATTGCCCCCAAGTCTAGCAACACTTGTTCCACATGGCAATTCCCAATGGTGATTACAATGGTAGGGCAGCCGAGATCCTTAAACTTGGGCGGAGTGTTTGTCCTTAAGATGGAACTGACTTGTTCGATGAGGAAGGCTTTCTTATGCACATTCAACTTCCTCTTCACGGTGCGTAAGTCCTTCAATATTTTTGCACAAGAGGGAATTTGCTTGATGGCATCAAGGAGTGGGATGTTGGTCTTTACCTGCTTAAGCATCTCAAGAATATAAGAATAGTTAGCAATTTTAGCAGGTGCCCTTAACCGTTGGGGATAAGTAGCTGGGATAGGACAATCATTCATAGTTAAGTCAACAATCTTAGGCTTCTCAAGTGGTTCACCCTCTTCAAAGTTATCCTTAGTCTCTTTTTTATTTTTCAAAGTGGGTTTGGGTGAGACCTTAGGTAAAATGGTTTTGTCTATTTCCTTCCCACTCCTAAGAATGGTGATAGCCTTGACTTGCTCAAAATTATTTTTAGTGACATTGGATGATTCAATCACTTGTTGACCCTTGGGGTTCTCTTGGGTTGAGCGGGAAATTTCACTTCTTTTTTTTTGGATTTTTCTTATTGGAAAGACCCCATAGAATTAGTCAACTTAGTGATTTGTGTCCGAATGTCATTAAAAGCAGCGGTATTTTGATTATTTTTTGTGGTTTGAATCTAAATGAATTGGTGCATGACATCCTCTAAATTTCTCCTGTGAGGAGGTTGCCATGTAGGCGGATTGGGTGGTCTTTATTGACCAAACCCTTATTAAGGTGGGTTTTGTGAAAACCCTTGAGGATTGGATTGTGGGTATTGGGAGCTAGATGGTAGAGTATGACCATAAAATGATTGATTTTCCTTAGGTGGGATGGGAAGTGACAATGAGGTGGACCCATGAGGACTAGGGTTGTCATTCTTCCAACTAAAGTTTGGGTGGGAGCACCATCCTGAATTTTATGTGTTAGAGTGTGGAGAATATGACTATCTACTTTGGTTAAATGCATTTACTTTCTCATGTTATACTTCCTTAAGTGCTAGAATGTTTGGACCCTCCGCAATGGAGTGCTCAACACTTTCACATATTAAGCAAGATTTCTTGGCCTTGGTGACATTCGACACCTCATGCCTCCTTTTAACCTCTAAGCTCTCCACCTTACGGGACAATTTTGCTATTTTAGCAAGTAAATCTTCTTGGTCATGCAAGTTATACATTCGTCCCCCACTTGGTTGACTTTCTAAAGAAGACCTTGACACATCGGTATGATCCGTGATATCCCATGATTGGGCATTCTCTACCAATGTATTAAAGTATTCTAGGGCTTCATCAAGGTTCTTACTCAAAAACTCTCCATTGCACATCATGTTGATGAACTGTCAGTGCCCTGACGTAATTCCTTCATAAAAGAAACTAACCAGTTTCCACGGTTCAAATCCGTGATGTGGAATGGAGTGCAACAAATCCTTGTATCTATCCCAGCATTGATAGAAACTACTCATTTGGTTTTTCAGAAAATTTTTGAATTTGTTTCATTAGAGTAGTTGTCTTGGGCACTGAAAAAAAAATTGTTTAGAAATTTGGATAACATTTGGGCCTAAGAACTTATCAAGCAAGGTTTCAAGGAGTTCAACCAAGTTTTTTCTTTATCTTTGAAAGAAAAGGAGAATAACTTCATACGTGCCATATCTTTCATGGCTTGATTTGAAATGAATGTTCCAACTATTTTCTCAAACCCTTAATGTGTAGGTAAGAATTTTCTCGTTCCACACCATAGAATTAAGGAAGTAATTGCAAAATGCTCGATTTTACGAGGAAACCATGCGCTTGCATGGGTAAAAGAATGCATGGTGGGGTGGTGCTTCGGGTAGGTTGGAGATAATCTCTCATTGATCTCGCCGGAGGATCAATAGGGAGATAATTTGCTTCATTTCTTGGAGGGGGAATTACATTCGGGGGTTTGGTACTCGAGAATTTTATATTACCCCGCCCTTGGGATTTTTAGCACTATCCTCCCCAAAAAAAATTTCGGCATCTTCAAGTGGATCTTGATTCATGTTAATGTTTGGTCCTATGTCTCATCTAACTAGTCTATTTTGGATATCAGGTCCCCACATGCAAATACACTAACTACAATTGAAAGTTTATCCCCAATTATATACAAAGAAGTAACATTCCTCGGCCCATGATGAAAATTATTAGACTTTCCTTTGTCATCTCCAAATCACCTCCAAACTTGAAGCTTAGCCTTCCATGGCAACGGCACCAAAAGTGCTTGATTATTTTCTCTAGCTTCCCACACAAACTCGACTATGTGTGTATGTGGCTTATAGTATATGGTGAGTGTCACTCTCCCTCAAGCTCAATGCAAGAAGTGGAAATGTTTGTGTGTGGATGAACAAAATATGTGTGAGTATGTAAAATTGCTCCCCAAGCGTAGAGAATGAGTATTCTATGGTCGTCTCTAATTAACCCTAAAAAGTGCATAAGTGAATTATGATTTAGGATTAATTGTGTATGTAAATTAGGTTAAAATGCTTAATTTATTAAGTATTAGAGTTAATGCATAGTTTGTAAATTTTGTAGGATTTCAAGCAGAAATACGGAAGTTCAAAATGATCAAAGTGCAAAGGCTAAACAAAGCAAGAGAGGTAAGTATAATTACAAGTAAACAAAGTCAAACTAGGGTGGCTGCCAAGCATTAAATCTAGAGAATCCCCATCGTTCGGACGGTGCTACAATCGCCTTTCTCCTTACCCTCCTCCTATTGGTCCAATTAAGCAACAAAATCCTCCTATTGGTCAGCTTGGGTGTCTGTCGCATTACTCCCTCCTTCTAGCGCCTATAAATAGCCTGCCTCAACCATTTTTTCGGGGGAGACACCAAAGTTCAGTTTAGCTCAAGGGAGAAGATAAAGAAAGGAAAGAAAGGGAGAAAGGGAGACTTCAAGAATATTTTCAAGCTGTTTATGCTCTTCGGTGAAGGGTGAATGCATGTATGATATTGTTTAAATAATGAAAATATTAATGTTTTATTTATGCGTTAATGTTTATACCTCCCTTAATTGCTGGATGGTTACTATTATAATATATGCTCATGGTTATGAACACCGAGCAAAGTCTAATACTATATACCATTCTATCTATAATAATTACTTACTTCATGCATGATACGGTGATGTACGTAGTTGGGCTTTATGTAACAGTCAAGAGATTAGTTATAAACTGGTGAAATATTGTCATAGCCAATGCTTTTGATTCAATGCATAAACCAAAACTCCGTCATCATTGAATCATCAACATGCCGATCAAATAATTAGAGTAAACCTTTTGAATTGTTTAACTTCAAATTTACTAGAGTTATTTGATTGTTGCATAGTGCATAGACCTTTTTGGCTAACCAAACTAGTTGTTGTGATATGGTTCAGTAATATATCAAACCTACCAGTTAACTTTTCAGTAAAATGGAAGTTAATTGCTTTAAGGTGGCATTTTCATAAATAAATAGTATAAAGCATGTTGGATCCCAAAACTAAAGAGGACTTTTTTTTTATCATTGTTATCCAAATTTTTAGTTAAGTGTTTATTTGATAACTCTAAGCTCACACCACAAGGTATTCCGTTGCACACTGCACACCTGACAATTTTACTGTTTTCTAGTTTTGAGTACCAAAAGTTAGCCCCTTCGGGGTTCAACCTCGCACTTAAACCGAGAAATATTATAATTTGACAACTTATATTTGGGTGTATGATTTAATTCAGGTTAGATCAAGATTTTTGTCACCGTTGCCCGAGAGTTACAGTGATTTCAAAACAAATAGAGAAATTGTCTAGTTTGTATTATATGTGTATACACTGTGTGTTTTATTTTAATTGTTTATGTTTGTTAAGTCATTAGTAGGGTCTAGAAGTCAGTCCAGTCCTTCATCTTCGTCATCTTCATCGTCACAAGCATCTTTGGACACTTTTGAGTTAAGCATCGCTAATAATAATCAAAGGGAACAAGAAGTAATTCAAAATGTTAAACCCCTAAGAGAATACTTGCATTCCACACACACTAGTTTCCCTTTATGTTTGGTTTTCTCCTAGAAATGCTCTAAATTTTAACATTAAAGTAGTGACAATAAAACTTTTACTATAGTTTCATAGTCTTAAGTTTGAAAACCCTTATTTGTTTACAAAAGAATTCGAGTAAGTATGTGGTGCATTGTAAGATAATTTTCAAATAGCCCGGTTGAAACTTTTTCCTTGCTTTTTGAATGATAAAGTTAAACAATGGCTAAATTTTTTAAAAGCTCAATCTGTACCAAGTTGGCAAGTTGTGCAAACTGAATTTTTCAAAAAAAAATTTCTTGTACATCGCACTAACGCATTGAGGCATCAAATTATGAATTGTTTTGTAAAAGAAGGAGAAACTTTTTATCAATGTTGGGAGAGATTTAAGGATCTTCTCCAACCTTACCAACATCATGCATTTGAGATTTGGACTCTAGTTGATTTCTTCTATGATGCCCTTCCATTCGCGATGTGTCAGTTTGTTGAAATGATGGCCAATGGAGAATTCGTGGGTAAGAGTCCCAATGAGACATTTGAATTTTTTGATACCATTTTTTAGAGTTCCCAAATGTGGGACTCGGCCTCGCTAACTATTGTCGAAACCAAGCCATCTTCGTCCTAAGGAGGAAAATGCATATTAAAAGAGGTTGATGACCTAAGGGCCAGAATGACTACTTTTTCTCAAAAGCTGGATGCTCTAGAGATGAAAAAAGTCAAAAAAAGTTTACATTGTGTCTCCCATTGATCAGTTGTGTGGATTATGTGCATTGTCAAGGCATCCCACGGAGGAATGTCCCACCATTCCAGCATTCAAAGAGATCTTGATGGAACAAATCAATGTCATTTCAAAACTTAACAAGCCTTATTCAAATACCTTCTGAAACCTATAACCATGGTGGCAGAATCACCTGAATTTCAGTTAGAAGAATACACAGCTAGTGTCAGCCACCGGGTCCACCTTTACCACAACCCTAGACTCAGGAGTCATATCAGCCTTATCAACCCCCACATAAGAGGAGTTTAGAGGACACCATACACCAGTTCATTCAAAATCAAATGAGTTTTAATACTTAGTCTACCCAGACATTCAATGATTTCAATGCTCAGACTTCACAAAATATTGAGGATGTCAAGAGCCATCTAGCCAAATTGATCCAGTACTTAACCACAACAGAGAAGGGAAAATTCTCATCTCAACCTAAACCTCCATAGGGTCAAAACCAGGCTAATGTCATGTCTTCCGAACCTTATCTTAATCAAGTACAATCAATCACCACATTGAGAAGTGGTAAGGTGATTAACAAGACCATTAAAGCAAAAATCTTAGAGCCTATAGTTGAGTCAATCTATGTTAATGAACCAATTGAGCTTGAACCTTTGGTTGAAAAGGAAATAGAAATGCCAAATGAAAAAGAAAAATCAATTCCTATTCCTTTACCTATTCCTCAAATGGTCTAAAACTTAAAAATAAAATACTTAACAAAAAGAAAAACTATAGATCGGAAGATAAGAAAAAAAATAAAAATAAAATATAACTACTAAATATATAACTCATATCAAGACAATCAATCTAACTTCAATCCAGGTTTGAATGTTCCACCATTATGTTTTAGTGGCTTAAACTTGTGATGTCGCAGTAATTCCTCCAATTTTATTTTTCACTCATTCACTCAAGACACTTCTAAACAAATAAATAAATGATACACATATGCAACTTCATACAGATCTAAAAAAAAATTAGACATAAATTGGATCTTTCTCTAGTGTAACAGTCAAATTAAATTTTTTTAACCTCACCAAACCTAGACATATCAATCTCATCACTACTTATTGATGTTAAAAATTCCTCAGGCTCTTGGGCCTCGTTTGGAATAGTAGTTTCAATAACATTTTCATAATCAAAAAGTAATAATAGATTGACCATGGTCAAGCCATAATTCATGAAAAGCAACATTTTCACCACATTGACTAATGCATTGAGCAATCTTATTACCTAGGTGCAACCAAAAACTTATATCAATTAAGTCTTGAGTATTTTTAATATTCCAAGTCATTTTGATTTACATGAATTGATTTAATGTGTCCTCTAGAGTTTTTTATTATTGGTGCATATCAGGTGGATACTGAAGAGGTTTTTGTGAAGATGAGGGATTAACTGGTAGTTGATATTGGTTGTTCCTCCAACCAAAGTTTGGATAGGTAGACCACCCTTAGGTGTAAGTCTTGAAGTAAAGGTTGGAATAAGATTGTTGAAAAGATGATATTTCATTGGACTGATCCAGCCAAACCTCTTGAAACATCGAAATGGTAAGACACTCTTTAGTGGGATGCCCAAACCCAACACAAATCCCACATTCCTCCTCAATAGGGGGAAACACTAAACATCTCATTAGAGTAATCTAAAAGCATAAGAAAAATATATATATACAATAAACTAAAAGAAACAAATAATATGTACAAAAACAAAATGAACAAATTTACCTAGAGAAGAATTTCACCAAGTAGCTCATGGGTGAAGAAGGATTCCTCCTTTTTTTGCTTCTACACTTGACTTGTGATCCCCGACAACATAGTCAAAAACTTGCTCGATCCCAAATAGGTACACCCAAGTGTAAGTGGTCAAGAAGTAATAATTTTCCAATAAGTCCAAAGTCGAACTACAAGGATTGAAGAAATTTAAAAGTACATAATTAGTATTTAGAATAAAATAGAAAATTTTAGAAGGAATTTATTGATTGGAAAAATAACTTTTTAGTTTTGGAATCTAGATCTATTCATGTTCATCAAATAAATGTTTATGCAATTACAATTATCTCTGTACAAACTTCGAGCTTAAATTTTGCATAGTTAGAGATCAATTCACGAAATTTTAATGAAATATACTTTTGTAATACTTAAAGTTTTATTTCCTATGTCAAAAAAATTAACTTAGTCGGACATCAGAGTAAAAAGTTATGGTCAAACTACTGAAAATATGTCAAAAACTTATCTTCTAAAATATTTTCCTAATTTAACTCTAACTGAGTTGCTTACTAAGTTGAACTCCACAAGCATTAAATTGCTACATTATCTTTAAATCTTCCTCTTTTAATCTTGGTTATTCAATTTTTATCAAATATCCCCTTTTTCTAGTGTGACTCTTCCTCTAGTGTTTGTTTCACTTGTCTTACCCCCTATTATTTTAAATAAACAAAATTACCTGCAAGTAATAGGATTATTTTAAATCAACCATGTTATCCCATCAAATATCTTTATTTTTACATTACACCATCAATTATGTTATTAGTTTCACATCACTCAAATTATTATTGTCTATTATATATTTAATTGAAAATAATTTCAGTTTGCCCTCAAAAGCTACGTATTTTTTTTATTTTGCCCCTAAATGTTCACAATTTTCATACAAAAGATATCGACCATTTGCACTTGGAGTAATGTGGACTAATCGAATAGTTAAGGGGCAATGCAAAAACTTTAATAGGGGGAAAGTGAACACGCGTCTATAATTCAAGTGATCAAAGTGTAATTTGTCCTTTAAAATTGGTTAGGAATAGTTTTGGTGAAGGGATATGATTTGATTTGATTTGATTTGAATGAGAAATAAGACATAAAATTGGCTTTTTTAAATTTGAATTTTATTGGTTTCATCATTTGACAAGTGAAGATTTTTGTATCATTTTTGAACATCATATGTTCACCATGTGATTTTATAAATGTTAGGAAGTTTAAATTATAATTTGCCATTCAAATTTTGTTTGGAATTGTTTCGGTGAACGGATTTGATTTTATTTGAATGACAAATAAGGCATAATATTAGCCTTTTTAAAATTGAATTTTACTGGTGCCATCATTTGGCGAGCAAATGATTTTTGTGTCAATTTTTGAATATCATATGGTCAACATATGATTTTTATAAATGTCAGGGGTCAATAATTTTGCCCCAAATAATTTCACACCAAAAGTTCGTAAGTCGTAACACGACTCCAAATCCAATTTACAAGTCTAAACATGGCCTCTAAGACAATACAATTGCCCATTAAATACGGCATCTGGAATCAAATCTATTTCAAGATCAAAACAAAAAAACATCTTTAATTTCTTTTTTCAAGTTTGGCCCCCCACTCTCTACATTTTCTTCTCTCTTTTACCTGTCAAGCTCAACAAGACCCAAATTCCTGCCTTCCATTCCATCTCTCCGCAGACAGTCCATGGGAGATTACAGATCAAAGTCATACGCCGATGGTAGGATGCAGATGGAGAGCTACTACGGACCCAGACCTACTCATGATTTCAGGTCTTACAGTGTTTCCTATGCTTCTTCCTATGCACCAGCGGCACCACCACCACCACCCACCCAGATGGGAGGTGTCAAGGACTTGAAGCTCAAAAAAGGCAAGAGCACAACTGGGTCTTCTTCAAAATCTTGGGTTTTCAATGATCCAGAGCTTCAGAGGAAGAAGAGGGTTGCTAGCTATAAGGTCTACTCTGTTGAAGGCAAGGTCAAAGGGTCTTTCAGGAAGAGTTTCAGGTGGCTCAAAGATAAGTACACCCAAGTGGTCTATGGGTGGTGGTGATTTGTGTAATATTGTTTGGAGTTTCTAATGTTTTGTGCATTTTCATTACTCCTGTAAGATAAACCCAAATTTATGGCATGGTCTGCCATGATGAATTTCGGTGATGTACGTTCCTGAAATGAACATATTTCTTTCTGTGAAATTGGTCGCTGATGCCTTTTGTTTCCCTTTTAGCTGTATAAGCTGTTCAAACTTTTAGCTGCATCCTGAAATAATTATTCATGCTGTTCTGCTCATATATTATTCAGGCAGTTACGCATTCATCTATGACATTTTTTGTATGAAGAACTGGGCTGCTGGCTATAGGTTTATGTTGTACGGGGGAAGGGCAAGGGAAGCTTAGGAGTAAGCTTTAGCGGTTCAGACTTCATTGGACAGTTGCACTCAGTGGGCAGTGGAGGGTGGTGATTCCTCTTCGTGGATGAATTTGTTACATTCTAAAGTAACTAGTTGTTATAATGGAAATTCGTGTATAACCCAGATTCTAGATTTAGGGGTTGCCACTACGAATTAATGATGCTGGCTAGCCAACTTCGTCCATGGTTATTGTTATTCCGACTAGGCTTAGCCTAATTCCCCATACTTGATTCTCTCAACATTTTACCAACCAAATCTGTTGTGGTTTTTTTGGGACTTCTCTTTCCTCTTCCTTATATGGGTGTTTTCATTTATATTATAGATGCATTATTTAAAAGTTTTAAGAACTGATTATTCATTCCGATAGTTATGTACTGATTTATAACAAAGAAATATGATCATCGATACTTCGGCCCTCCTGTTTAAGGGTCAACCTAAACACGCAATCCTTTGAAATATATCATGCTAGCATAGATTGAAGTCGCTTTCTTTCATGTTTCCTTCTATCTTTAAATTGTTATTCCCTGATATTTCATAGCGGCCTTTATGGACCATCATTGACTTTAGTAAAGATTGAAAAACAAGAAAAGAAGAGGGGAGGGGGAATAAATTGTATTAAGGTCTAGAAAGTATTTTTGATTGTGATTTAAAGGTCATGAGTGTTAAGTTCAACTTACTCGCAAAGATGTTCGATGTCTGAACGTATGCATGTTTGATGTCTGAACATATGATTGTTTGATTATGCTTGCAGTTTGCACCAAGTAGTTTCCGACTAGGAATGCCCGTCAAATGTCCTTCCACTTCCAATTGTATGCCTTTTTGGTTTTTTTAATGTGGATGTGATGCTTTTAATATATGCCTAAATCTTCTCTTGCTTTAGCTTTTCATTTTCCATTTGGTAATTCTTTCGCACACATTTATACTGGATTTGATACAGTATCCCTGGAATTTTCAGGAATAATGTTGGGTTGACTCTAGTAGTTCTAGCAAGAAAATTGATGATTATGTTGAACCTGTATTTGTGCCTTTATTTTGTAGATTAATATAACAGATATAATACCGGTGCTTGTAAGTGTGTGTGAAATTTGCACCGGGAGAACAATAAATGAAACGGTGAACCGGAGCACCTTACAGCTATTGGATTTTTCTTGGCTGAGAAGACCAGTTCATAAGTTCGGTAGGTCACATACCCTCGGAAATCCTCACTCGAACTTCATTTGTTGCAACAATATCTATATCCACTGATATTCCTGTTCGATGAATGACTAATTTCCAACTGATTGCTTTCGGCTCCGATGTCTATTGTCCTGCATTCTCTAGCACAACACATTTTCTTGTCGTCGGTCATAAGGATATGATGAGCCCAAAGTCAATTAGGTCAAACCCTATAAATCAAGAAAGCTTAAGTCAACTAAAGGGCAACCCAGGCCACTTTGACAATCCGATCTAGTACGACCTAGTTTAGGATCCAAGAAGTCCAAAGAAATAGGAGCACGTGAGAGAAACTATTGTGATACACTTATGGAAATTCAATTCTACTTTGATTGTACTTACCAAAATAAATANTCAATCACCACATTGAGAAGTGGTAAGGTGATTAACAAGACCATTAAAGCAAAAATCTTAGAGCCTATAGTTGAGTCAATCTATGTTAATGAACCAATTGAGCTTGAACCTTTGGTTGAAAAGGAAATAGAAATGCCAAATGAAAAAGAAAAATCAATTCCTATTCCTTTACCTATTCCTCAAATGGTCTAAAACTTAAAAATAAAATACTTAACAAAAAGAAAAACTATAGATCGGAAGATAAGAAAAAAAATAAAAATAAAATATAACTACTAAATATATAACTCATATCAAGACAATCAATCTAACTTCAATCCAGGTTTGAATGTTCCACCATTATGTTTTAGTGGCTTAAACTTGTGATGTCGCAGTAATTCCTCCAATTTTATTTTTCACTCTAATGTCATGTCTTCCGAACCTTATCTTAATCAAGTACAATCAATCACCACATTGAGAAGTGGTAAGGTGATTAACAAGACCATTAAAGCAAAAATCTTAGAGCCTATAGTTGAGTCAATCTATGTTAATGAACCAATTGAGCTTGAACCTTTGGTTGAAAAGGAAATAGAAATGCCAAATGAAAAAGAAAAATCAATTCCTATTCCTTTACCTATTCCTCAAATGGTCTAAAACTTAAAAATAAAATACTTAACAAAAAGAAAAACTATAGATCGGAAGATAAGAAAAAAAATAAAAATAAAATATAACTACTAAATATATAACTCATATCAAGACAATCAATCTAACTTCAATCCAGGTTTGAATGTTCCACCATTATGTTTTAGTGGCTTAAACTTGTGATGTCGCAGTAATTCCTCCAATTTTATTTTTCACTCTAATGTCATGTCTTCCGAACCTTATCTTAATCAAGTACAATCAATCACCACATTGAGAAGTGGTAAGGTGATTAACAAGACCATTAAAGCAAAAATCTTAGAGCCTATAGTTGAGTCAATCTATGTTAATGAACCAATTGAGCTTGAACCTTTGGTTGAAAAGGAAATAGAAATGCCAAATGAAAAAGAAAAATCAATTCCTATTCCTTTACCTATTCCTCAAATGGTCTAAAACTTAAAAATAAAATACTTAACAAAAAGAAAAACTATAGATCGGAAGATAAGAAAAAAAATAAAAATAAAATATAACTACTAAATATATAACTCATATCAAGACAATCAATCTAACTTCAATCCAGGTTTGAATGTTCCACCATTATGTTTTAGTGGCTTAAACTTGTGATGTCGCAGTAATTCCTCCAATTTTATTTTTCACTCTAATGTCATGTCTTCCGAACCTTATCTTAATCAAGTACAATCAATCACCACATTGAGAAGTGGTAAGGTGATTAACAAGACCATTAAAGCAAAAATCTTAGAGCCTATAGTTGAGTCAATCTATGTTAATGAACCAATTGAGCTTGAACCTTTGGTTGAAAAGGAAATAGAAATGCCAAATGAAAAAGAAAAATCAATTCCTATTCCTTTACCTATTCCTCAAATGGTCTAAAACTTAAAAATAAAATACTTAACAAAAAGAAAAACTATAGATCGGAAGATAAGAAAAAAAATAAAAATAAAATATAACTACTAAATATATAACTCATATCAAGACAATCAATCTAACTTCAATCCAGGTTTGAATGTTCCACCATTATGTTTTAGTGGCTTAAACTTGTGATGTCGCAGTAATTCCTCCAATTTTATTTTTCACTCTAATGTCATGTCTTCCGAACCTTATCTTAATCAAGTACAATCAATCACCACATTGAGAAGTGGTAAGGTGATTAACAAGACCATTAAAGCAAAAATCTTAGAGCCTATAGTTGAGTCAATCTATGTTAATGAACCAATTGAGCTTGAACCTTTGGTTGAAAAGGAAATAGAAATGCCAAATGAAAAAGAAAAATCAATTCCTATTCCTTTACCTATTCCTCAAATGGTCTAAAACTTAAAAATAAAATACTTAACAAAAAGAAAAACTATAGATCGGAAGATAAGAAAAAAAATAAAAATAAAATATAACTACTAAATATATAACTCATATCAAGACAATCAATCTAACTTCAATCCAGGTTTGAATGTTCCACCATTATGTTTTAGTGGCTTAAACTTGTGATGTCGCAGTAATTCCTCCAATTTTATTTTTCACTCATTCACTCAAGACACTTCTAAACAAATAAATAAATGATACACATATGCAACTTCATACAGATCTAAAAAAAAATTAGACATAAATTGGATCTTTCTCTAGTGTAACAGTCAAATTAAATTTTTTTAACCTCACCAAACCTAGACATATCAATCTCATCACTACTTATTGATGTTAAAAATTCCTCAGGCTCTTGGGCCTCGTTTGGAATAGTAGTTTCAATAACATTTTCATAATCAAAAAGTAATAATAGATTGACCATGGTCAAGCCATAATTCATGAAAAGCAACATTTTCACCACATTGACTAATGCATTGAGCAATCTTATTACCTAGGTGCAACCAAAAACTTATATCAATTAAGTCTTGAGTATTTTTAATATTCCAAGTCATTTTGATTTACATGAATTGATTTAATGTGTCCTCTAGAGTTTTTTATTATTGGTGCATATCAGGTGGATACTGAAGAGGTTTTTGTGAAGATGAGGGATTAACTGGTAGTTGATATTGGTTGTTCCTCCAACCAAAGTTTGGATAGGTAGACCACCCTTAGGTGTAAGTCTTGAAGTAAAGGTTGGAATAAGATTGTTGAAAAGATGATATTTCATTGGACTGATCCAGCCAAACCTCTTGAAACATCGAAATGGTAAGACACTCTTTAGTGGGATGCCCAAACCCAACACAAATCCCACATTCCTCCTCAATAGGGGGAAACACTAAACATCTCATTAGAGTAATCTAAAAGCATAAGAAAAATATATATATACAATAAACTAAAAGAAACAAATAATATGTACAAAAACAAAATGAACAAATTTACCTAGAGAAGAATTTCACCAAGTAGCTCATGGGTGAAGAAGGATTCCTCCTTTTTTTGCTTCTACACTTGACTTGTGATCCCCGACAACATAGTCAAAAACTTGCTCGATCCCAAATAGGTACACCCAAGTGTAAGTGGTCAAGAAGTAATAATTTTCCAATAAGTCCAAAGTCGAACTACAAGGATTGAAGAAATTTAAAAGTACATAATTAGTATTTAGAATAAAATAGAAAATTTTAGAAGGAATTTATTGATTGGAAAAATAACTTTTTAGTTTTGGAATCTAGATCTATTCATGTTCATCAAATAAATGTTTATGCAATTACAATTATCTCTGTACAAACTTCGAGCTTAAATTTTGCATAGTTAGAGATCAATTCACGAAATTTTAATGAAATATACTTTTGTAATACTTAAAGTTTTATTTCCTATGTCAAAAAAATTAACTTAGTCGGACATCAGAGTAAAAAGTTATGGTCAAACTACTGAAAATATGTCAAAAACTTATCTTCTAAAATATTTTCCTAATTTAACTCTAACTGAGTTGCTTACTAAGTTGAACTCCACAAGCATTAAATTGCTACATTATCTTTAAATCTTCCTCTTTTAATCTTGGTTATTCAATTTTTATCAAATATCCCCTTCTTCTAGTGTGACTCTTCCTCTAGTGTTTGTTTCACTTGTCTTACCCCCTATTATTTTAAATAAACAAAATTACCTGCAAGTAATAGGATTATTTTAAATCAACCATGTTATCCCATCAAATATCTTTATTTTTACATTACACCANTATTCCTAAGACAGCTTTTCGTACCCGATATGGTCATTTCGAATATATGATAATGCCGTTCGGACTGACTAATACTCCTGCAGCCTTCATGGATTTAATGTATAGGGTATTCCGGCTGTATCTAGATCAGTTTGTTATCATGTTCATGGATGACATATTGATTTATTCACGGACATAAGGAGAACATGAACGTCATCTCTCAATTGTGCTACAGACCTTGAGAGAGCATAAGCTATATGCTAAGATGAGTAAATGCAAGTTCTGGATGAAGGAAGTGAAATTCATTGGTCATGTTATGTCTGAACAGGGTGTAACTGTTGACCCCGCAAAGATTGAAGCCGTGATGAAATGGGAACTACCAAAGAATGTGACTGAAGTACGTAGTTTTCTAGGATTAGCAGGCTACTATCGGAGGTTTGTAGAAGGGTTCTCAAAGCTTGCAATGCCAATGACTCACCTTACGAAGAAGGGGGAAAAATTCTTGTGGANGTTCATCCACTAGCTCAGGTACCGGGCAATGAGAACAAAAATCTAAGGATGATAACACCCACCTATTTTCCAAGGAAGCTCTAACCCCTTGGATGCGGATCAATGGATCCGCCGGATAAAGAAAATGTGTGATGGCATGGGAGTAGCCGAGGATTTGTGAGTCGGCCTAGCGACATATTTGCTAGAGGGAGAAGCAGATCATTGGTGGGACTCAGTGAAGAGAATGAGGAACATAGATGCTCTTACCTGGGAGGAGTTTGATCAGATTTTCCAAGACAAGTACTTTCCTGAATCGGTCTAAGACAAGATGAGTGTCAATTTTCTCACTCTACAACATGGTAGCATGATGGTGGCGGATTATGAGAGAAAGTTTGATGAACTATCCCGCTATACCAAAAAATTCATATCTACCGAGGCTAGGAAGGCCAAACACTTTGAGCAGGGCTTGAGCCCTGCCATCAGGGAGAAGCTTGTGGCTCTCAAGATCCGGGACTATGGGGATCTAGTTGACAGAGTTGTACTAGTGAACAGAGACACGGAAGACAACCAGCGGCGACAGAACTACACGAGGGGAAGTCCGATCCGGACAGGTGCTAGCAGCAGTGGAGGGAAGAGAGCGGCACCTTACCGTCGCCCAAACTAGGCAGTTTGACAAAGACTTCAGACAGCCCAAGGAGCTGGAGGCGCACTAGAGAGAGCAGGCACTGACCCACGTCAATGCTTTGCATGTGGAGGTTTCGGGCACTTTAAACATAAATGTCCATTATTTCCACCAAAGACCAACCAAGCAACAGGACCTGTGAATGCCAATAAGCCACCACTACAGAAGCCACTACAACAGAGACCGTTTGGAGCTCTAGTCCCAGGCGGTGCCAAGCAAGGAAGGGTTTTTGCTNACCACCTCCTGATGCTATGAACGGCATATATCAATGCCTATGGGAGCTAACCACTCAGGTCCAATACCAGAATGGAAACAACAATCATGACGGTGGGGTTCATCCACTAGCTCAGGTACCGGGCAACGAGAACAAAAATCTAAGGATGATAACACCCACCTATTTTCCAAGGAAGCTCTAACCCCTTGGATGCGGATCAATGGATCCGCCGGATAAAGAAAATGTGTGATGGCATGGGAGTAGCCGAGGATTTGTGAGTCGGCCTAGCGACATATTTGCTAGAGGGAGAAGTAGATCATTGGTGGGACTCAGTGAAGAGAATGAGGAACATAGATGCTCTTACCTGGGAGGAGTTTGATCAGATTTTCCAAGACAAGTACTTTCCTGAATCGGTCTAAGACAAGATGAGTGTCAATTTTCTCACTCTACAACATGGTAGCATGATGGTGGCGGATTATGAGAGAAAGTTTGATGAACTATCCCGCTATACCAAAAAATTCATATCTACCGAGGCTAGGAAGGCCAAACACTTTGAGCAGGGCTTGAGCCCTGCCATCAGGGAGAAGCTTGTGGCTCTCAAGATCCGGGACTATGGGGATCTAGTTGACAGAGTTGTACTAGTGAACAGAGACACGGAAGACAACCAGCGGCGACAGAACTACACGAGGGGAAGTCCGATCTGGACAGGTGCTAGCAGCAGTGGAGGGAAGAGAGCGGCACCTTACCGTCGCCCAAACTAGGCAGTTTGACAAAGACTTCAGACAGCCCAAGGAGCTGGAGGCGCACTAGAGAGAGCAGGCACTGACCCACGTCAATGCTTTGCATGTGGAGGTTTCGGGCACTTTAAACATAAATGTCCATTATTTCCACCAAAGACCAACCAAGCAACAGGACCTGTGAATGCCAATAAGCCACCACTACAGAAGCCACTACAACAGAGACCGTTTGGAGCTCTAGTCCCAGGCGGTGCCAAGCAAGGAAGGGTTTTTGCTTTGACCCAACTGGAGGAAGATGTTTCCAATGCAGTTGTGGAAGGTATTGTTCTTCTCTACAATTCTTGGGCCTGAATTTTATTTGATCCTGGTGTGACTCATTCATTCATACGCACTATATATGCTCTTAATTTGGGATTGGAATTTGAGAAGTTAGAATATGCCTTGAATATCGACATGCCTACGGGAGAACGGTTAAATACTAGAAGGGTGTGTAAAGGCTGCGTTCTTCGAATTGGGGAATAAGAATTAATTGCAGACTTGGTTGCATTAGACATAAAGGGGTATGCCATTATATTTGAGATGAACTTGTTGTCTACCTTCCGTGCGGTAATGGATTGTTTTCACAAGCTGATTACATTTCAATTGCCGGGAGGGGTAGTTTTCAACTTCATTAATGATCAAAATTCTTCCCATCCATTTCCCACTACGGGAAATAGATTCTTGAAAGCTAAGGCGGGGAGCAATTTGAGTTTCTTAGCCAGCTAAATGGGAGGTGATAGGGATGAATCACATGCGGATGTGATGTTGATAGTATCGGATTTTTTGGTTGTCTTCCCAGATGAATTACCTGGGTTACCCCCACAGAGAGAGATTGAGTTTTAGATTGATCTCTATCCGGGAACCGAACCCATATCCATTGCTCCTTATCGGATGGCACCTTTGGAGTTAAAAGAGCTAAGGAAGTAGTTGGACCATCTCTTGCTCATTGGGTTTATCCATTTGAGTACTTCACCTTGGGGAGCCCTAGTCCTCTTTGTGAAGAAGCATGACGAAACACTTCGGTTATGCACGAACTACCGAAGGTTGAATCGAGTAACAGTGAAGAATAAATATCCGTTGTACCATCAACTGCGTATCAAGGAGGAGGATATTCCTAAGACAGCTTTTCGTACCCGATATGGTCATTTCGAATATACGATAATGCCGTTCGGACTGACTAATACTCCTGCAGCCTTCATGGATTTAATGTATAGGGTATTCCGGCTGTATCTAGATCAGTTTGTTATCATGTTCATGGATGACATATTGATTTATTCACGGACATAAGGAGAACATGAACGTCATCTCTCAATTGTGCTACAGACCTTGAGAGAGCATAAGCTATATGCTAAGATGAGTAAATGCAAGTTCTGGATGAAGGAAGTGAAATTCATTGGTCATGTTATGTCCGAACAGGGTGTAACTGTTGACCCCGCAAAGATTGAAGCCGTGATGAAATGGGAACTACCAAAGAATGTGACTGAAGTACGTAGTTTTCTAGGATTAGCAGGCTACTATCGGAGGTTTGTAGAAGGGTTCTCAAAGCTTGCAATGCCAATGACTCACCTTACGAAGAAGGGGGAAACTAAGGAGTGTGATCTTGCCTTTCGCACCTTGAAGGAAAGGTTGACAACAGCTCATGTCCTCATTATTCCGAGTAGTGGAGAAGGATACGATGTTTACATCGATGCTTCGTTACGAGGCTTGGGATGTGTGCTCATGCAAGGAGGTAAGGTAGTTGCTTATGGCTCAAGACAACTAAAGTTCCATGAGCATAATTATCCCACTCACGACTTGGAGCTTGCCGCTGTGGTTTTTGCTCTTAAGTTATGGAGGTGTTACTTGTATGGGGAAAGGTTTCAAGTGTTTTTTGATCATAAGAGCCTCAAGTATATTTTCACTATGAAAGACTTAAATCTTCGGCAAAGAAGGTGGATTGAGTATCTAGAAGATTATGATTTCACACTCAACTACCACCCGGGAAAGGCGAATACAGTAGCAGATGCACTGAACAGAAAGTCTCAGGGTGAAATCAATGTTCTTGTGGTTCATAAGTGGAAGATGATTGAGGCTTTGGAGGGATTTGATCTACGGGTAGATCGCAAGAGGCTCGACCATGCTTATTCAATCTTGTAGCTTAACCAATTCTCTGACAAAGGATTGTATAGCTGCAACGATTAGATACAGAGTTGGAAGATATCCAAGGTAAATTAGAGAGGAATGAGATGATTGAGAACCGGGAAATACATAATGATGAGTTATAGTTTCGTGAAAGACTATGTGTACCGAACAATAATCAAGTACGGGAAGAAGTGTTGGGTGAGTGCCATCGTTCCAAAATTTTCATACATCCATGTAGTACCAAGATGTATAGAGACATGAAGCATCAATATTAGTGGAAAGGGATGAAACAAGACGTGGCTAAGTACGTTTCAAAGTGTGCGGTGTGCCAGCAGGTGAAGATCGAGCATCAAAAGCCCAGAGGATTATTACAGTACTTACCTATCCCAGAATGAAAGTGGGATCACATCACCATGTATTTCGTGTCTGGGTTACCATGGACGTCACGAGAGCATAATGCAGTATGGGTCATTGTAGATCGACTCACCAAGTCCACTCATTTCTTGAGTATGAAGCCCACATATACATTAGAGACCTTGAGCAAGTTGTACATTCGCGAGATTATTAGATTATATGGAGTTCCACTCTATCGTGTTGGATCATGATTCTAGGTTTATGGCTCAATTCTGGCAAAGTCTACAACGAACTATGGGGACAAAGTTACACTTTAGCACCACCTTTCATCCCCAAACGGATGGCCAATCCGAGAGGGTAATACAGATTTTTTAGGACATGTTACGAGCTTACGTGTAGGACTTCAAGGGGAGTTGTAGCGATCATTTGCCGTTGGTAGAATTCGCATACAACAACAATTTTCAATCTAGCATTGGCATGGCACCGTATGAGGCATTGTATGGGAGGTCATGTAGGTCCCCGACTTGTTGGGTAGAAGCTGGAGAGAGTAGCTTGTTTGTGCCAAAAATTGTTCGAGAGACTACGGAGAAAATTCAACTCATCCGGGAGAGATTACGCACGGCACAAAGTAGACAGAAAAGAAATGCAGATAGAAGATGAAGACTATTGGAATTCCAAGAGGGGGACTATGTGTTCCTCAAGGTGTCACCCAAGAAAGGAGTGTTGAGATTTGGTAAGAAGGGAAAATTAGCTTCAAGATATATCAGACCATTCGAAGTGATCAAAGCGGTGGGCAAAGTGTCGTATCAACTTCGGCTACCCACTCAATTGTCAGGGGTACATGACGTATTCCATGTGTTAATGTTGAGGAAGTGTCAATCGGATACAATACATGTCGTGGATTTAGAAGATATTGAGATTCAAGATGGAGCAACATATGAAGAACAACCGGTGAAGATTCTCGACACTAAAGAGAAGGTGCTTGGCAACAAAGACATCCAACTGGTGAAGGTCTTGTGGCAACATCATGGGGTGGAGGAAAATACTTGGGAACCGGAGCTGGAGATGCGGAAGAAGTACCCTCATTTGTTCGCGACTTGAGGTAAGTTTCAAGGACGAAATTTTCTTCAAGGGGGTGGATTGTAAACCCCACACTTTTATCGTTATACATATATATATATATATATATATCAAGTATGATTTCTTTTGAAAATGTTAATTTGGTAAAAGCTTGCGTAAAGAATAGTTAAAACTTAGTTTTAGCTTATAAATATGAAATCGTTGTAATAAAACTTGTACCAACTAGGTTTGATGTACAAAAGTATGTTGTAAAAGTTTTGGGTTGGAGTTGGAAGGGTTTGGAATGGATTAGAAATGAAAAATAGAGGAAATAGGAAGAATCTGGGGATTTTTGGTAAAGTGTACCAGTACACATACCGGTACGTCGAACTCCAGAAGCCTCAGCGTACCAGTACGCATACCGATAAACCCGATAAATTCCAGAAATTTTTAAGTCGCGAATAGCCGGCCTTCCTTCCACTATAAATACCTAAAGACGTCCCATTTAGCCCCATTCCAACACTTCTAACCCTAGGAAACCTTAGAAAGGAAGAAAGAGAGGGAAAAATACAAGATCAAAGGGGATTTGCTCATTGGATTGGATCAAAACTCTAATTTTTCAAGAACACCAAGATAGGGGTTTCTTCCTATTCTCTTACATTGAGGCTAGGGCTTATAAATATGTATTCTTTTGACTCTAAATATTGTATGAATGCTATGAAATCTTTTATTCTCGCTATTCTTGCAATTATTACCATGTTTTAAACAATGTTATGGTTGGGTAACCATTAAAACTCTTTTTCTCATCTTCAAACCCTAGTTTTCAAGAGACATGGGTTTTTCACTTGATTTTTCCTTTATTCTTGACTTCAAAACTTTAGTGCTTTATTTTGAACCACAAAATGGTATTCGTGATGATCTCTTGCATATTTTCTTAAATTGTTCTATTGGAATACTACTTATGAAAATTTGGAGATTTTGATTTATGATTTATTATTGAGAAATGGTTAGGTATTGTATCTCCTGAGGATGTCTGGATGACCATGGGTGGTTGTTGAGCGGGTATCGTAGAGTGGGTAGATGCATTTCTTACTCCGTGTGGATTTGAATTTTTTCTGCCACTTATAGTGGGGGTTGGTGCCTTGCAAGGACCAAACCACTATTCGCTCACGAGTACCGAGGCTAAGGGTTAGTATACTATTCCTAAGTTGGATTCATCACTGCCATTGTGTTGGTATACACCCCTCCTAAAGGTTGGATATCCTTGCAAGGATTTGGGTATGTGTGTGTGGGTCAGGATATTCCCAATGTGTTTATTCATGTGATGTTTTACATCAGACTTGATATACAGATACATTGTGGTTGATTATATATAGTGGGCTGCGTCCTCGTACAAATGTTGGAAATGGTTTATTGTTGAAAAATTTATTTTACTGTTCATTTAATTATTGCTATTAGGTAAACTTGAGATCTATTGAAATGTCCCTGTTTTATTTCAAAATTGATAGATGATATTTGCAAAATGAGACCGACTTGCTTTATATGTTTCTAAGCCTTGTTCGAATTTGGGAGGAATGTTGCTACAGAGCTTAGTCCTTATCCCCCTACAAACAATATATTTTTCAGATTACGTGTTAAATGAGGAGCTCAGAGTCGATGAGCAGGTGCATTGGGAAGCTCCGCACGACGGATACGTGGATCCCAAGGTGGATGCTTAGGGCTATACTTTCCTATGTACTAAACTAGAAAATTCCTTTTGAGACTCGGTGGAGTCTAATATTTTTTTTATTCCGCTGCAAGTTAAATTTGATTCTTTTGGATGTAGTTGTTATGGTTAGGCATATTCTTTTGGGATGATGTTGTAAATATTAGATATGATTAATGAATTTTTATTTATTGATGAATTTTATTAGTTGCTGTCATAATGTGAATGGTTTTAAATTGTAAAGTCGTCCAAGATGATTTTTGGGGCATTACAGTTTTCCCTCCACACCTACCTGCACATGAGGACGAAGGAGAAAGCCAATATGGCGATCATGGAAGCCAGTACTACCACCCAACTAAAGATGTCCTCAATCAATGGGACGAGAAGATCAGATAGGTGCAAAACCAACTCGGTGATGCCCTCATTGCCATCAAGGCTCAGGCACCTGAGATGGTGGATTACCTGATAAGACATACTGATACACCTTTTGTTACAGACATAGTCAATTATCCTTTACCCTCGATGTTCAAGATGCCTACCATCGAGATTATGTGTAGAGTCTTTCCTACCACCTTGAAGAGTTCTGCTCGCCAATGGGGTTCGCAAAGATTAAACCCTCCTACATCCACTCCTTCACGGAACTGAGTAGATCCTTTGTCTCCCACTTCATCGGGAGACATCGACATCAGAAACATGTGACCCACCTGCTCACCATCAAGTAGGACAGGGATCAAAGCCTCATAGACTACCTCGCCCATTTCAATGAGGAGGTTCTCAAGATTGAGGAGACAGATGACAAGGTAGCCCTGACCGCCTTTATCGCTGGTCTTCGCTCATTTAGTTTCATGTTCTCCGTCCTTAAAAGGCCGCCCGTTAGCATGCCTGAGCTGCTATCTAGGGCACATAAATACATGAACATTGAGGATGTCACCAAGGCCAGGTGAGGTGAGTCATCTCATAGGGCGTGAGAAGTGGAGGGACACTCGTGAGGACAAGCGGGAAGTACAGAACAAAAGGGGTAGGACAGAGAGAATCTCTATCAAGGACCACCTTCGTCCCCCGCCTCTAAGAGAACGACAAGCCTTCACGCCACTCAATGCTTATGTGGATCATATCCTTTCCAAATACAGGATGATCCTACAGTACGCTGACCAGAGAAGATGAAGACCGCCCTGAATCGGAGGAGCCCGAACATGTACTGTCGTTTCCACCATGACCACGACCATGATACAAATGACTGCTTTGATCTTAAAAGGCAGATTAAGGAGTTCATACAACGTGGCTAGTTCAGGCAGTACGTTGTTGGCAGAGGACAAGCCCCACCACCTGGCTGGGACCAAGCCGACAGAGAACGCCAGCAACCCCTCGGTGAAATTCAGATAATCTCCTGAGGGCTAGGAGGAGAAGGCGACTCCAACACCACCAAGAAATTCTTGACCCACCTATGGGACACCGAACACCTGAAAAGGTATTATCAATAACAAGTACAAGCTAGTGACTCATTTTATCTATCCTTTATTGTTTCAGTTGATTTATCCTATTATTTATTATTTTATGAAATAAAACTCTGCGAAGATTATAGTGCCCATAAGTGTTTTGCTTTCATTTCATAAAGTTCGTAGACAACCAATGAAAGTCAAAACATGACTTAACAACAAGGTTTAGACAAAAGGACAACAATCGTCATACTCTAGTCATTGCTCCCTGAGCCACAACCACAATAATCAAGGCTTTCCCCATCACTAACTACGACTGGTGCCTCATAGGGGATGAAGCCAAAGAAATCAACAATGGTCCTCTCAACAGGCACCCAGCCTCAAACCCCCAGCCGCAGGCGCCCAACACCTTAGTGCCCTCCTCATCTCCATATCAATGGAATGAGTCTTTGTTACGACAGCCACCTCTCTAGACTATATGTAGCTCGGCTTCAGCTCCCACGGCCCTCTCACGAGACGTTTGCAGCTATGACTCTGCTTTCGAGTAGGTAGTCTCCTTACAAGCCTCTGCTACGGCAGCCATCTCTCGAGACTATGCGTAGCTCAACCTTATCTCCTGCGGCCCTCTTATAGGACGTTTGCAGCTATGACTCTACTCTCGTACAGGTAATCTCCTTACAAGCCTCTGCTACAACAACCATCTCCCAAGACTATACGTAGCTCGGCCTCAGCTCCTGCGGCCCTCTCACGGGACGTTTTCAGCTATAACTCTACTCTCGCAGAAGAAGTCTCCTTACAAGCCTCTGCCATGACAGCCCTATACATAGCTCTGACTATGTTCTCATGCAGACGGTCTTTTTATCAGCCTTCAGCTTCCCGGCCTTCTCGTAGGATTTCAAAAAAGCTCGATTTCAGAAGGCATGACTCTCTCATGAGGAAGCTTCAACTGCTCCTCAGCAGTCTCTCAAAGTTTGCCTCTCTTTCGCCAGATCCTTAGATGCCTCTGAAAGTTTAATCATTCTTGAGAAGAGGCAAAGAAAGACAACAGTAATGTACAAGAATCCAAAAATCAGAACATGAAAGAAAATAAAAAAAAAAGAATCCCTCAATCACGGTATTGATAATGCCTTGATATCCCTGGGAATCACAGATCACCCAAGTCACTCCATGATCGAAGTCATACCAAAGCATGGACACCGAGCCACTACTAGAAGTAGGACAATTATGTGGAGCTAAAGTCCCCATAGAAGATCGCATGAGAGTCACAACTCCTACAACGGTACAAGGGCTAGCTCTAGTACACACAGGAATCACAATCTGGGAAAGAGGGAAGGAGTGGGGGCACCAAACCTCGGACCTTGACCGAGAATCACAAGGGGCATCATACCTCGCCCTCTTGGGAGGAGGAGAGGACACTACTCTAAAAGTATAAAGAGTCTCCATCATCGTCCTTTCAACAGGGTGCCTATAATAAGAGACAAGGTCTGTATAAAGAACCGGTATCGAGAAAACATTAAGGAAAAAGTAGGATTGGAGAAAGCGAGTTTGCCTACTGGGTGCCACCCTACTAGACGCCTAGCACCTCCCTACTGGCCTACTAGACGCCTCTCCCTTGGCTTATTGGACGCCACCTCCCTACCGGGCTAGTGGGCGTCACCTCCTTTTTGGCCTACCGACCTACTAGACGCCTCTCTGCCAGGCGCCTCGCTACTGACCTACTGGGTGTCACCTCCCTACTAGATGCCCCCTACCAGCCTACTGGACACCTCCCTATTGGCCTACTGGACGCCTTCCTACTGGCCTACTTAGCACTACCTACCTATCAGAAGCCTCCCTACGGGCCTACTAGGCGCCGCCTCCCTATTGGCCTACTGGGTGCCGCCTCCCTACTGGCCAACTGGGCGTTGCCTCCTTACTTGGTACTGCCTCCTTACTAGGTGCCTCTCTCTTTACCTACTGGGCACCTCCCTACCAGGCACTTCTGTAAAATCCGGGTAAATTTAAACTTTTTCTAAAAAAGAGCAAAACGGTAATTCGCCACTATAATGCGAATTTGAAATAAGTATTTCTCTAGAGCTTGGATGACACAACGAACTTCACCGTTGAATTTTTCTTGTGAAACCGAGTCACCCAGACAATTCTCGAAGAATTCTGACCTGCAAAACTCCGTAGATTTGAGAAACAAGTCTTAAAATTTCTATTTTTCCTCTCCTCTTCTCACCAACGTGTACCCACTGGTTTAAGCAGAAAATTCTTCTCCAAAATTAGATATTTGCTCATATTTATAACCCTTAACACTTGGTCCACGTCACGCCACACACCCCCTTGTTCATGTCTGTTTTCACCTGAAATGATTAATTTCATCCCGGTTTAAGTTCAAATTAATTTCATTTGAACTTTAATTCAATTATAAAGAAATTCTATAAAATTTAAGTTCAAGGAGCTCTTTATGGGCAAGTACTTCCCAGTGGTTGCTCGACATGCAAAGGCCTGGGAGTTCTTATGCTTGAGACAAGGGACGATGACGGTGATGGAGTATGTGGCTAAGTTCACAGAGTTAGCCCGTTTTGTCGATGACTACGCAGCCACAAATATGGCCAAAGTGAGAAAGTTTAAGGATAGTCTTAAGTTGTCCATCCGAGGTAAAATTGTGGGTCTTCTTCTGTAAGACTTAGACTCGATGGTCGTGACTGCTATGGTTATTAAGAGAGAGGTGGATGACACAAGAAGCATCCGGGAATCTGGTACAAAAGACAAGAAGAGGGAGGGTCAATCCTCTTCTTTTAGCTCGGGGAAGAAGTAGAGGACTTTTATTCCACAAGGGTTTCAATCCTCCCAAGGTGGGAGAAATCAGAGGTCTTCCTACCAGGCAGGCCAGAGGACTTGCTATCATTGCCACCAACTGGGTCACATGAAGTGGAATTGTCCTCAGAGGCAAGGATCCCAAAGTTATAGGTCATAGCAGTCCCAGACTTCGGTGGGGTAGGCACAGACGTATTATACTCCTCACTACCCGACCATAGGTCAGGGTAGCCAGTATCAGTTCTAGGGCGTTGCACAAGGCCCTACTACTTCTTGTGCGGGAACTCCGCAATCAGGCCAAATAGGCTAAGGCATGGGCCGAGGCCGAGGCTAAGGCTTACAAGCTAGTACTTCAGGGACCCAGGGACGTGTCTACGCTATGATACCTCAGACTGAGCCAGTAGATCAGTCGGTGATACAGGGTATATTTCTACTCTCTCGTTTATGGGCTAGAGTATTATTTAATTCTGGTGCAATGCATTCATTTATTGTTGCATCTTGTGTGAAAGACTGGGGCTTAGAGATTCAAACCTTAGAAGAGCCATTGTATGTGAGTTCTCCCCTAGGAGCTAGGGTGATAATTGATTAGATATGTTGGGGTTGCAAGTTAGAGATCTCAGGGATTCTACTCACAGTAGACCTTAGGGTTATGGACATGTTGAAATTCTATGTTATCCTCGGGATGGATTGGTTGGCGGCACACCGAGTCGTCATTGATTGTGATCGGAAGAGGATCACTGCTTACACCCCAGAGGGGATTTGTTTCAAGTTTTAGGGGGAAAATGTGATGCTTTACTTCAGGCCGTGTATAATTCCCATTGGCACGGGTAGTTGATGGGTTGGCTAGCAAGCCTTACCCTAGAGGATGAGGTGAGACAAGAGTTGGTCTACCTCGGGTCGTGTGCGAATATGAGGATATTTTTTTGGATGAACTACCGGGATTACCTCCACATAGGGATGTAGACTTCACCATTGAATTATATCCTAGTACGTCGCCCATTTCTATGACTCCACATAGGATGGCGTTAGCTGAGTTACAAGAAATCAAGGTCCATTTCAAGAATTATTGGACAGGGGGTTTATAAGACTGAGCACTTCACTGTGGGGCACTCCGGTATTGTTTGCCAAGAAGAAAGATAAGACTCTTTGGTTGTGTATCGATTATCGATAGTTGAATCGAGTCACTATCAAGAATAGGTACCCTTTGCCGAGAATTGAGGACTTGGTTGATCAACTGAGAGGGGCACGGGTCTATTCCAAAATAGATCTTTATACCGGTTACCATTAGTTGAGAGTTAGGAAAACAAATATCCCTAAGACGACGCTCAGAATGCGGTATAGGCATTTCGAGTTCACTGTGATGCCATTTGGATTGACAAATGCTCCAATGGTATTCATGGATCTCATGTATAGGGTGTTCCAACCCTATTTAGATCAATTTGTCGTGGTGTTTGTTGACGACATGTTGATCTACTCCAAGTCTGAGGAGGAGCATGAGGGTCACTTGAGGATTGTTCTTCAAACCTTGAGGAACCATCAGTTGTACGCCAAGTTCGGCAAATGTGAATTTTGGCTTACTGAGGTGAATTTTTTGGGACACGTGGTGTCAGCTTCGAGTGTATTTGTAGACTCGGAGAAGGTGGAGGCAATCATGAATTGGGAGAGACCAAAGTCAGTTTTCGAGATACGTAGTTTTCTGGGATTGATAGGGTACTACAAGAGGTAGCTGAGTGAAAGTGGGAGCATGTCACAATAGATTTTGTGACCCACTTACCATGGACATCGCGGGGACATGACGCAGTATGGGTGATAATGGACCGGCTTACAAAATTGGCACATTTTTTGGTTGTACGGATGACCTTTACTCTAGAGGAATTCTACAGGTTGTATATACAAGATATTATCCGGTTGCATGGGGTGCCCGTATCTATTGTGTTGGATCGGGATCCTAGGTTTATGGCTCTTTTTTGGGAGAGTTTCCAATGAGCTATGGGGACGCAGTTGATGATGAGTACTGCTTTTCATCCCCAGACAGACGGTCAGTCAGAGATGACCATCTAGATTTTAGAAGACATGCTACGGGCATGTGTCCTAGATCTCAAGGGTAGCTGTGAAGAGCACCTACCATTAGTGGAGTTCGCCTGCAACAATAGTTATCAGGCGAGCATATACATGGCACCCTATGAGGCACTATATGTGAGGCCTTGTTGTTCTCCGGTTTGTTGGACGGAGGTAGGAGAGAGACCCTCTACAGGTCTAAAATTGGTTAGAGACACCTTAGAGAAGGTGGACTTGATACAAAAACGTCTTCTCACGGCTCAGAGGCGACAGAAGAGCTACGCCAACAAACGGCGGCGACCTCTAGAGTTTGAGGTGGGATATCATGTCTTCTTAAAGGTGATGCCTAAAAGAAAAGTGGTTAGGTTTGGCAAGTGGAGAAAGTTATCGCCGAGGTATATCGGGTCCTTCGAAGTACTTAAGAGGTTTGGTACAGTTGCTTACCAGTTGGCGTTACCCCCAAATCTATCGGGTGTTCACGCAGTATTCCATGTCTCCATGCTCTAGAAATACACCCCAGATCTGACTCATGTGGATTGGACCGAGCTTGTTGTAACACTCCCACCCTCCACATGGCATAATATTGTTCGCTTTGGGTCCACTAGCCGTCACAGCTTTGTTCCTCCCAGTATCCCTAGGAAAATGCCTTATGTTATGTAAGAATAAGGGCATACTAATAAGCCCAGCAACTTTCCCCTCCCTAACCGATGAGGGACACTAGGATCTCATAATCCACCCCCCTTAGGGCTGCACGTCCCCGTGCAGCAGTACGCCAGCTACTTGCCCGCCCACTACACGCAAGCACGGCAGGGGCCCATATTCGATCAGGTGAGAGTCAACTCTGATACCAACTTGTAACACCCCACCCTTCATATGGCATAATATTGTCCGCTTTGGGCCCACTGGCCCTCACGAATTTGTTCCTCCCAGTATCCTTGGGAAAAGGCCTTATGCCATGTAAGGAGAGGGGCTTACTAATAAGCCCAACAACTTTTCCCTCTCTAACCAATGTGGGACACCAGGATCTCACACTTGTTATTGACGTGGATGGGACCTTCGAGGAGGGACCGGTGCGTATCATGGATAGCTGAGATCAAGTTTTGCGAGACAAGACCATGAGGCTAGTGAAGGTGTTGTGGCAGCACCAAGGAGTGGAGGAGGGAACATGGGAGCGCGAGGACACTATCCGTACTAGTTATCCTTTCTTATTCGAGGATGGAGGTACATTTTTATAGTTATGAGCATGATATAGTTGTAGCATATGCATGTGGTTGAATGTGCATGTGTGTGTGAATTTCAGGGAGGAAATTCTTTTAAGGGAGAAGAATGTAAAACCCGGGTAAATTTGAACTTTTTCTGAAAAAGGGTAAAATGGTAATTCACCACTATAATGCAGATTTTAAATAAGTATTTCTCTAGATCTCGGATGACACAACGGACTTCACCATTGGATTTGTCTTGCGAAACTGAGTAACCTAGAGAATTTTCGTCGAATTTTGAAATAATCGGACTTTACACGTATTTTGAGGCAACTGGATAGAATTTCTTTATAATTGAATTAAAGTTCAAATAAAATTAATTTGAACTTAAACCGGGATCAAATTAATTATTTCGAGGCAAAAACGGACCCAGACAATGAGGTGTGTGGTGCGACGTGGACCAAGTGTTAAGGGTTATAAATATGAGCAAATATCTGATTTTGGAGGAGAATTTTCTGTTGAAACCAGTGGGTACACGTTGGGGAGAAGAGGAGAGGAAAAATAGAAATTTTAAGACTTGTTTCTCAGATCTACAAAGTTTCGCCAGTCGGAATTCTTCGAGTCAAGAATCAAAGTCGATCTCCACGGCGAAGGTTATGCAACCACACCAAGAACGAAGGATTTCACCGAAGATCCAAATAGGGAATTTTGGAAAATCAAGATTTGGAGGTTGGTGTTGGTGTTCTTGAAGGTTCTATCCTTNATCGGAATTCTTCGAGTCAAGAATCAAAGTCGATCTCCACGGCGAAGGTTATGCAACCACACCAAGAATGAAGGATTTCACCGAAGATCCAAATAGGGGATTTTGGAAAATCAAGATTTGGAGGTTGGTGTTGGTGTTCTTGAAGGTTCTATCCTTCATTTTATGCTCCAAGAGGTAGGGTTCTCTCCTACTTTGGTTTATTTCCATCCTATGGTGTCCATAGGAAATGGGTGGGTTGTTTTGAGTGTTTTTAACATTTGCCCATTATAGTTGGTTTAATGGAAATGAGTAGGCTCAATTCTAGTGTGAATTGGTAGTTAAAAATTGCTAGTTTGTGATTTCTTGGAAATTTTGATAATTGAGTATGTGGAAATCATTGAATCTGATTTTTTTTGAGTTAGGTGATAAATTTGGACATTTATGTGATTACATGATTTGGTGCCTTGAAGGTGTTTGATAGAATGCCTATGTGAAATAAAGTGTGTTATATTGACATAGATTATGTAATAACATGCTTATGTTTGGTTGTTAAGTATAAAATGTTGATATATGTTCATTGATATATTGTCATTGTGTTGGATAAAGGTAATTATATGCACATGATATAATTGGTCTTGGTATATTGATATACGGTTAAATTGCTTATTTGGCATTCATTGCATCTTGGGCATGATAATGACATCACATTCATGGACTTTATGCATAAGTGTGGGTGTGTGGGTGCATGGTTTAATCAAACATCATACTTGGTGCTTGATGGGTGGACTCGGAAAAGTTAGATTGAAGATCCGATTGAGTCGCATGGTTACATGCATGGAAACTTGTGTCGGATATAGCAAGAAGGGCTAGATTCTCCCTCAGGTGCAAAACTCAATTACTAGGTTCACACACTCCCCTGAGGTGAAATTCCAAAAAAGTGTGATGGTGTACGGAACCAGCAGTTGTTATACCAAAATCCGTTGCCTAACAAAGACACGAGATTTTGTTTTATAAAAATATTCATTCAATAGGTAACATCCATAATGATTTAGTTTTATAAATACATCATTTTTATTTCAAACAATCATTGGATGTATTTTTCGTCAATTGATGGATTCATTACACATGTGCATTGTATTGTGTTATGGGAGTCGGTGAGGACTCGGGTTGAAGTTGCATGAGTGAGTATCATCTGATATCATGACATGACATGGTAGATTTTCAATCTTGAATTACATGTTCTTGTTTGGAATGGATAATGGTTGTTGATTGTTGCATGTTCACATTTTGTATGCATCTAGGTTTGGGAGTTGCTTCTGTAGAAGATACTCTATTGAGAGTAGCTCACCCTATAAGGGAAAATATTTTAGGTGCAGGACATACACCAGTGGACGACTATCATTTGGAGCCTCAAGGGTGAAGAGAGGCCGGCTTGTGGCTTTTAGTCTTTTTTTTTAACTAACTTTTGCAAAGTTAGTTTTGGGCATGTAATGTATGTANAGTAGCTCACCCTATAAGGGAAAATATTTTAGGTGCAGGACATACACCAGTGGATGACTATCATTTGGAGCCTCAAGGGTGAAGAGAGGCCGACTTGTGGCTTTTAGTCTTTTTTTTTAACTAACTTTTGCAAAGTTAGTTTTGGGCATGTAATGTATGTAAAAGAATTATAATTTTGAATTTGTATTAACTATGTTTAATGTATAAATTCATGACGTGGGAGTATGGATAAATGGACCCAGTGTGATCAATATTTACTTATAAATGGACCCGGTGTGGTCAACGTTGTATATTAGACCTCGGATGGGTCATGTGATTGTATGATACACAGGTTGTGTTTTGGGTAGAGCTTCCCGTGGAAAGGAGACTCTGCCCAAATTTTGTTAAATTAAGGACCCCCAGTTTTGGGCTATCACAGCTTCCCTCTTGGCCTACTGGGCGCCTCCCTACTAGGCTCCTTCCCCTTGGGCATCCCACCAGCGCCTTAGTAGCCCCTCTCTCTCCCACATGGGTGTTGCCCCTCTCTCTCCCATGGGCGTTGCCCCTATCCTCTCCATTAGGGAACCTTCTCCTAGCACACCGTCTATTGAAGCTCTCTCCACCAAATCCTTCGCAGCTAATCTAGAATCACCCTTGAAAACTGATCTAGCATCGCCTAGAGCCAGTGCCCTAGCACCAGTGGCTTGGGCGTCGTCTGCCTCATGGGAGCCAGCCAACTTTCCATCTCTCCCTCTTAGTGGATTATGGGGTAAGGATGTAAGGAGGGTTTCTATGTTTTGGTTCCAAAAGAGGTGAGTTGGGGAAGATGGGGATGCTCTCTAAAATTTTAAAGGTTGGCACCCAAAAGATAGAAAGGGAGATCCAAGTTTAGTGAAGACCGGACACAGAAGAAATGGTTAATATAATAGGTGCCCAACCATGGAGCTATCAGAAAAAGAGAAAAATTTCCCAAGTATAGGAGCAAGAAGCTAACACCGTGGAGAATAAGAAACTAAGAGCTCACTCATGCCCTCAACCCCTTTCTCTCGCAAGCAATTGGGGCTTGGGGCATGGGGGCAAATGATGAGCCCAAAGTCAACTAGGTCAGGCCCAATAAATCAAGAAGGCCTAAGTCAACTAAAAGGGCAGCCCAGGCCCACTTTGACATTTCGATCCAGTCCGACCTTGTTTAGGATCTAAGAAGTCCAGAGAGATAGGAACACGTGGGAGAAACTATTAGGATACACACTCATAAAAATTCAATCCTACCTTGATTGTACTTACCAAAAGAATAGTATCATCTCCCTCACGTCACCGCCTCACCATACCTATATAATGTAAGCCCTCTCCACATAAAAAGCATCACCTTGAGACCTCAAGACACCTTTACATCTGAGACACCTGCTCCTACTTCTAATACAGGACAATCAATCTGTGCACCACCATCTAGGCACACACATGCTACCACCTTACGTGGACTTTAACCTAGGACCCTTCCTGCTTCGTTACTTGCTTAGTGGACTGTGGTTATGGATGCATTAGGACACATATAGAGCAATGTCGATGAGAAGCATATTTTCATATTTCTCATATTAGATTCTCTTGGCGAGAGAATGTTCGAAATGAGAGAGTGCAGAGATCTATTTGTAGTGGGATCATAATGCTGGATTTATCGATGAGGACGACGATCCAATGACACAATCATGGGATAGTTAGGATGGTGATGGAGACAGTGGAGATGATGCGGCTACATGAGCTTCTTAGGAGACTTTGAGTGTATGACTATATGGGAGTTTTATGAGAGTTATTCATTCATGGCTTGTACTTAAAGTACTCTATTTTTTTTCTTGTTGACTTTTATTTTTTATTGATTATTAAACTTGTTTTATTTTCATTTGTTTTGATGTACTGTTAGTCATGTGATATTTGATGCTTTGCATATTGAGACTTTTAAGTTAAGTGNTTGTACTTAAAGTACTCTATTTTTTTTCTTGTTGACTTTTATTTTTTATTGATTATTAAACTTGTTTTATTTTCATTTGTTTTGACGTACTGTTAGTCATGTGATATTTGATGCTTTGCATATTGAGACTTTTAAGTTAAGTGTCAAGTTTGTTCTTTGCCTTACTTATAAGCCTATTCTAGCTACTTGATTTGTATTTATACCCTCTTGTTTTATCATGATTCTATGTCTTGTTTGATATGATATGTCATTGGATTGACACTCTGTGGCAAATTGGGAAGAATAGTTTGGGATGACTTGATTATGTACCCTGCTTTTTATGGTATGTCATTAGTTTGGCACTTTGTGACAAAAGTGGGGAGAATATTTTGTGTACATAATTGAGAATTCGGGGATATTTTCACTTGACTAGCTTAAGTAAGTTGCACATCCTTAGAGTAAGGGAGAGTTTGTTCTAATACTTAGGGGAGTACCTACACAAACTTAACATGATGTCACCTATTTTATAGTTGTTATTTTACTTGTGAACACCAACTAATGGGAGAACTTATTGTGCATTGTCATTGCTATATCTATAGGTTCTCAAGCATATTGGGCAAAGTAGTTCTTATATATGTTACATATTTACACTTGCATGATATTAACATGAATATGCCCTATGATTATTATCTTGGTGATTTCCATACCTAAGATTGTGTTATGTCTTTCTTACTCTTTATGCTTTTCACAGGGTATTGATTTTAGTGATGATGTGCAGGATGATGATCTTTAAAGCTATATCTAAAGATAACTCTTCTATTTAGAGATTAGGGACATATACACTAGTGTTGAGATTTGTTTACAATTTATTTTGTTCAATGGTTTGTGGGTTGTAATCTTAATTTCTTAGTTGTCTATTTTGTCATGACATAGCCAACGGGGGAGACTGTAGATCATTTTTTGTAATTGGATAATTTCATGAAGTATACTTAAATCTCAACCTATTCCATGGTCATGATGACACAATGATGAAGATTTGAAACCGTCAAATGGAAGGGAGGGGATTGTTAGATCACATTTGTCTAATTCACTAATTTTTTGGAGTGCATTGTAAATCTCAACCTATCCATAGTCCTAATCCTATAAAGATTGAAGATTCAAAAACGTCATTGAAGGGAGAAGATTAAGCATCAAAACTACATCATTTTGCACTCTGAATTCATCTTCAAGCTTAGGAAAAAAATTAATGGGATACCTAAGATGATCCCTTAGTTTAATAGACTTTAGAAGATTAGAGTTAAAATGGAATCGAGACTAATTCATGTATGGATACTAGGTGTTTTTCAAAGAAAATATTTTCTAAATCGTTTTGTGTTTTGGAAACATAGTTTGAGCCATTAGTGGACCCCACTTGAACAACACCCTTTAGTGCTCAAGATGACAAGGATTTTGCTTGGTTTTGGGCTTAAAAAACCAGTAGGGATTGCCCTATGCTCGCTAGCCTTCACTAGAGCAGTCTTTTCATGAGTTAGGGAAAAGTCGTGAAAAGGTTAAGTGCAAGAGGAGTAGGGACTACTGAGGTCACTCAAGCGGTCTTAGAGGTCGCTTAAGTGGTCCCAAGGTTGCTCGAGTGGTCTGCTCTTCCTAGGTCAGTTTTAAATTCATTTTTCATTGCCAAGACCACCGCCCTATAACAACCCTCCCACTGATTGAGTGGTCATTCACAAATTTGATTTTCTTGTGGACCAAGATTACCCTCATTCCTGACTTATAATTAGGGAAAAGCCTTTCCTGCAGCTTGGGTGACCCTTTAACAAGCCTTTTGAAGAAAGAAATATATCTTAAACCTAAGAGCTTCCACCAAAACCCTAGATCCCAAAACCCAAGGCTACCATCCAAATATTTCACCCAACCTCACAACTTGGTGTTGAAGATCCTGATTGGTTGAAGACCAAACACACTGGTGTGTTCCATTCCCAGGATAGTTAATGTGCCCAAGATCACTCAAGGCCTAGAGGATCCTCGTGGAGGTGAGTCCAAGTAAAGCTACACATAACGTCGAAGATGGAGTTTCAGCAAATAGGGGCATCTAACCATTATATTGGTTGACATATAAGACTCTAGTACTTGTAAGCTGATTTTGGGTTAGTTGATTGGGTTTTGGTGAACCAACAAGGTTCCTGGTGGTTTCTCCCAAGGAGGGTTTCTCGAATTAACAAGTCATTGGTGTCATTTATTGTATTTCATACACACTTGTGATTTACATCTTTATCATCCATAGTTGTGCATTCAAGAGTTTGGGGTCATTGGGATTTGGTTTCCTTGTGTAAGGCTGAGCATTGAGTGTTTAACTAATTAAATTAATACACAAATCTTCATAGGTTCATAGGGTTGTGACAGTTGAAAAGGGATTCTCACCATTCATCGTTAAATTCGTATGAGAAGTGCTAATTAATATAGAATTAGGTTTAAAATTTATGATTGAATAAGCTACAAGTTTAAAAACTTATTCACACCCTATATGGAGTATGGTGTGCTCCACATGTATAATCATAAAGGAAGATCCACAACATTTCTCCCCCTCCTGGAACAACAATTAGTATTAGAGTGTGATTGGCCTAAGTTGCACGTAGATACATTGTAGGCATATTTTATTATTGCTTACCTACCTACATGTTTTCATTCTAAAGATCTATTGTCACTNCATTTCTCCCCCTCCTGGAACAACAATTAGTATTAGAGTGCGATTGGCCTAAGTTGCATGTAGATACATTGTAGGAATATTTTATTATTGCTTACCTACCTACATGTTTTCATTCTAAAGATCTATTGTCACTACTAGTTAGTTTCAAATTGAGTCTCAGAAAGAAGGAGGTTCAATTGCATGACCACCTTGGTTCGACGAGTCTAATTTTGCATGTTGGAAAGCTCGCATAAGAACGTTTTTAAAATCTATAGACGAGAGAGTATAGGTATGTGTGCAAGAGGGTTGGATGCCTCCATTAGCCAGCACACCAGTGAAAGGTGTTGAAGTGTTTGTCGAAGTGAAATCTCCAAAGACTAGGTGTACAACCCAGAAAATTTAATAAATCAATTAAATGGGTGATACGGTAATTAAGCCCTTTAAGCAAGGTTAAAATTTTGAAATTTTACATAATTCAGATGATGAAACGAACCTCACCGTTTGACTCATCTCGTAAAATGAGTTTGGCGTACAAATTTTGTTAAATTCCAAGATATTCAAAATTTTCACGTTGTTAAGAGGCAAAATACACGATTAAAATTCTAGCAACTGGGCTTTTGTTCGTGAGACTCACAATATAATTAAAATAGTTGCTCAACTAAAATTATTCATTATCCAGATATGACGTGTGTCGGAATGTGATTGGCTCTCTAGTATTTCCAATCAATTAAAAGATGACCAGTGGCAACTCCTACACCAAGAATTTAAAAGCCTACAAGGAAGACTTAGTCTTTTATTTTCCTTTGCCAAAAAAATTTGGAGAGAGAGGAATAGAGAAGAGCTTCCAACTTCTTCAACTCTTATTCTTCTTCCTTCACACTTAACTCTCAATTGAACCGTTAGATCTTGATCGAGCAAGAATCGAAGTCGCTCTACATAACGAGGGCTATCTACCAACACCAATATTGACTATTTACCACCATTTTTTGGTTTAAGGGTTTGTGGCTAGAGCTTTTGGGAGGTTTGGTTGGGCTTTTCAAGGGACTTCTTCACCACCATTTTCTTCTAAGAGGTGGGGTTGCCTTCTATATAGGACTAATTCCAATTTAGTGCATGTATATGTTATGGGAATAATTAAATGTATGTTATTTAGTATTGGGTAAATGAGAATGTTTTTAAGCTGATTACGACATTTATGTTCAGTGTATAAATTCTATGCACTTTAAATGTTTAATGAAATGCTATAATGTGGACAAGGATGCTATGTAGGTGTATTGATGTATATCACATGTTTGATGAAATGCTAAAATGAGAAATATTTGTTTTCTTGCTATGTTTGTGATTAACCCTAATTGAATTAAGTTAATAGGTCAATTGTGTTAGTTAAATGAGTTAAAATAGTCAAAGTAAGCCGAATTAGGGTTAGTGTGTAAATTAGGGTTAATGCGTTAATTGTTGTTATTTTTAGGGTTTTGTGCGTAAATGCTGCAAACTAAAGAGGAGCCATTTGTCAAAGTCCAAACCAATAGGGGTCAAAGCATAATTACAAGAAATTAGCATGGGACACCACACTAACTAAATCAGTAACCTAGGGGCATCCAGACGGTGGTGGTGGCATTCGGACAGTCCCCCAAACCACCTCAAGCTCCTTGACCTCGCATTGGTTGAATTGTGCAACAAAGCTTTTGATTGGGCCTTCCAATTTTGCCACCTTAACTAGCTCCTCCAATGCCTATGAATAGGCCCTATTGGAGTGCATTTCCATTCCATATTTTGTGAGAGGGAAAGCCAGAGAGAGTGGAGGAAGTAAAGGGAGTTCAGAGCATCGCCAATACATTCAAAAATTCAGAAACAGTCAGTGAGAGTGCGAGAGAGTCAGAAACAGTACGACAAAGCCCTATTGAAACTCTTCCAGCTTACCTCCAGCCGAAGCTTTTCTTATTTTCTACATTTCTGTTATACCTTTCTACTTGGAAGGTTGAACCTCTGCCACTTTTGTGCCCTAACCGGTATTAAGAGTGGTTGTGTTTTAGCTATACCACGGGGAAGGAGTGTCTGTATTTTATTTTGTATTGTAATGGAACTGTCACGCACTTCTTGTTTGTCTATANTCACTTTTGTGCCCTAACCGGTATTAAGAGTGGTTGTGTTTTAGCTATACCACGGGGAAGGAGCGTCTGTATTTTATTTTGTATTGTAATGGAACTGTCACGCACTTCTTGTTTGTCTATAGCAATAGAGTGTGAGTAGTCCACTTTTACCCTTAGATGAAGGGTGAACATATGTAAGATATTGTTTGAGTTATGGGAATGTCGATGTTATAACTATGTTTTATTGTTATATATATCTCTCATATTGATGGATGGTTACATTTATAATATGCTCATGATTATGAACACTGAGCAGTACCTAATGCTATATATCATACTATCAACTAGTTATGTACTACATGCATGATACAGTGATGTACGTGATTAGGCTTTACGTAAAAATCGATTGATTGGTTATAGACAGGTTAAGTCTCGGCATAGCTAATATTTTTGATTCAATGTGTAAACTAGAATCTTGTCATTAGTGAATCATCAACCTGCCGGTTGAATAACTGTATCATTCCTTCTGGATGGCTTGCCTTCTGGTTTACTATAGTCATTTAACTGTTGCATGGTACAGATATGCCAATTGAGTAATTCAAGTACTCCTACTGAATGGCTTGCCTTTTGGTTTACTTGAGATATTTGATTGTGCATGGAGATATACAGGCCAGCTAACCTAATCAGTTGCTAGATAGGATTTAATATACATCATAACTACCGGTTGATTTTTCAGTAAAATGGGGGTTAATTGCTGTAAGGTGGCATTTCCAGAACTTGGTCAATATAATGCATATGGAATCCCCGAACTAAAGGGTATCTTTTAATTATCGCATCTCATATCTTTTAACTACCGCATTTCCATAGTTTTAATTAATTTTGTTTTTAAAGTTCTAATCTCATATCACAAGCTCTTTTATCTACATTTTGGTATCCATAATAGCTTCAGCGTTTCTATTTTGATTTCCAAAGAATAGTTCCCTATGGATTCAACCTCGGACTTAAACCGAGTATTATATTGTAATTTGACCACTTATACTTGAATGTATACCACTGTTCAAACCGAAAAGTGAGTCAATTTGCAATTGTAAATCCATTTAAATTAAAATTTGGGCATACATGGCATGTACACAAGTTTATCATAACATCCATGATCCATTGGCATGGTAGTATGTGTTTGTGCATAGTTGATCACTTACCACATAGGTGAGTGGGTGGGGCTTAGGAAAATTGGACTAAGTTCTAAATGAGTCTCACAGCATTTTGCATGAGAATGTGTCGAGGTATACCAAGAAGGGCTAGTTTCTCCCTCAGGTGCAAGACACAGTTTTTCGAGTAGACATTGTCCGGTGGTATAACAAGTCCATAAAAGTTTTACGATAAATACAGAACTGGAGGTGGGATGTTCTCGAGATTCGTTGACGGTTTGGTAGGCCATTAGTGAAAGTCCATAAATTACCTACCCTATAAAGACAAGATAATAAATCAAAGGTCATTGGGTGAGCATAACTCAATGGTGTGTTCGTGGAGTGCCCGGTTCATGAGCATGGCATCACATGTGTCATGAGAACTCGGGGGTGGGCTCGGGGTTGGTTGTGCATGCATGAAGCACTACCTCATGTCATTGCATAGTGATAACATTTATTCATATTCATGTACATTTATGAATGCTTCAAATGTTTGAATGTGTGCAATATCATATGCATCATTTGGGAGGCATTCTTCATAGAATATACCCGTATTGGGTGTTGCCTCATCCCGCTGTGGGAAAACATTTTTAGGTACATTGCATGCTTCTGTGGATGGCTTGTACCTGGGTCTAGCTTGACGATGGAGTTGGAGCCTAGCCTTTTTTTTGATGTAGATATTTAGTCCCAATTGTAATTAAATAGATAGCCTTTTACTTTCAATTTATACAACATATTTATATTCTTTTGTAAAGGCATGTTAACTTATAAAACATTGTATCTATTCTTTTCATAAATGGACATTTGTACATTGGCATTGTTAGTTAATGATTTGTACTTGGGGAGTTACTTAAGTGTTTACATTAGACCATGGAAGGTCATCATAAATATAATTGAGACAGGTTGTGTTTTAGATGGAGCTCTCAGTACAAAGGAGACTCTGTTGGAATTTTGTTAGAATTGGTCTACCGAGACCAAGGCCTTAAGTAAATTAATAAGGCTTAACGAGTAATAAGGACCCCTAGGAATTGGGGTGTCACACTTGGTCCAAAGTCAAAATTAAGCAAGGGGTGAAACTTAAAAGTCTTGAATGGGATATTCAATGTCGTAACATCGAATGAGTTCCAAAGAATCACAAATTGTGAGATCTCCAAGGAGGCATGGGACATTTCTGTGGTATCTCACAAGGGAACTACAATGGTAAAGATTTCCTGTCTCCATGATATTGTGAATTCTTCCTTTGCATTAGGTACCAATATCAACGATGCTTCCATTAAATGAAAAATCTTGCGATCTCTGCCGAAGAGATTTCATGCTAAAGTGAACTCATTGCAAAAGAGTGTCAACTTGGCATTTGTGTCATTCGAAGACCTAGTTGTGTCAATTTTGACTTTTGAGATGAATCTTCTTCAAGCCAATAAAGTAAAAGGTGTTGCTTTGACACCGAGTAAAGAAAAAGGGGGCAAATTTGAGTCAACCCATTTAGGAGAAGAGGGCATACCTTATCTTTCACGTAAATTCAAAAAATATTTGAAGGCTAATGGTGTTGAGTCCCCATTGTTGAAAGGAAAGCTAAGTAGACCCAAATCACCTAAAAATGGAAAATAGAGTGGGGAAAAAACTTCTCAACACGAGGTTGACAAGAAGAGGCAAGGTCTCCAATGCATAAATGTCGTGGTTTTGAACATGTAGCTGCAGAATGTCTAAGTGAATGGAGGTAGATGATTTAGAAGTTGAAGTCTCTATGAATGAGGATGAGACTGAAAATGTTGAGGACCTCCAAGATGCATACAATCAATCAGATGAGTAGTGTCTAAAACAAAACAAGAAGTTGCTTCCATTTAGCAAAAGGCTCAAATCGAGTGCAAATGAGGACAAGAAGATGGCCGTCCAATGCTTGTGAGATTTCTTGAGAGAGAATTCAAAGGGTTTTTNTAAACAAAACAAGAAGTTGCTTCCATTTAGCAAAAGGCTCAAATCGAGTGCAAATGAGGACGAGAAGATGGCCGTCCAATGCTTGTGAGATTTCTTGAGAGAGAATTCAAAGGGTTTTTAGGGTCTACTAAAGGTCTTCAGTACAAATTGATCAAACTTGATAAATACATTCACGACATTTTGCATTGAATAGTGATGTCAAGGACTATAATTTTAAAGCTACATCTAAAGAAATAGATCTTGTACTTAGATAGAGATTTAGGACATGTACATAAGTGTTGAGTCTAGATTTACAATTCATTTTGATCAATGGTTTGTAGGTTCAAATCTTATTTTCTAAATTCTGTATTTTGGTGAATTTTGTGGAGTCCATTGTAAATCTTAACCTATTCCATGGTCATGATGTTATAATGATTGAATATCCAAAAGCGTGATTAAAAGGAGGATATCAAGCATCAAAGATACATCATTTACACTTTGAATGTTGTGACCCGATTTCCCGGATGCGCTAATTGATAAGATTTCACAAATATATCTCCAAATACACAGTCATAGCTCTAATTATGTCAACAAAAATTATAATTGATAATCGAACCACCAATAAGAAGTGCATCTCCCAATTTATAGAATACAAAATTTATATCTCTAGTTCCTAAAATATTCTAATCACGAAATTTGTCCAGAATCCTCCTAAAAAATTAATTAAGCGGGAAAGTATACAATACGGCGGAAAATAGTATGCTCAACCATAAAAGTATGAACAATCGGATATCAAATCAAATAACTCAATCAATAGGCTATTGCGAAATCATGAATCAAATACGACATATCATAACACACATCGCCTCATACTTGGTTCATCAGTCTAATCCTTCATCTCCATCACCTACATCTTCGTTGCACACATCATTTGAATTAAGCATGGCACACAATAATCAACGAGAAAAGGAGGTAGTCCAGAATATGCAACCATTAAGACAATATTTGCATCCTGCATGCACTAGTGTCCCGTCATGCTTTATTTTTCCAACAAATGCTCCTAATTTTGACATTAAGGCAGGAACAATACAATTTTTAACATAGTTTCATGGTCTGGAGTCTGAAAACCTATATCTGCATGTTAAAGAATTTGAAAAAGTATGTGCTGCTTTGCAAGATAATTCTGAAATAGCCCGGATGAAACTTTTTCCTTTCTCTTTGAAGAACAAAGCTAAACATTGTCTAAATTCATTAAAAGCCCAGTCTATTCCTAGTTTGCAAGTATTGCAAATTGAGTTTTTAAAAAAAAAAAAATCAAATGTATCGCACCAATGCATTGAGACATCAAATCATGAACTTTCAAGTAAAAAAAGGGAAAAATTTTTATCAATGTTGGGAGAGATTCAAGGATCTTCGCCAAGCTTGCCTACATCATGCATTTGAGATTTGGACTCTTGTAGGTTTTTTCTATGATGCCCTCCCATCTGTATTGCGTTAGTTTGTTGAAATTATGGCCTAGGGAGAATTTATAAGTAAAAGTCCCGAAGAGGCATTCAAGTTCTTTGATACCATTTCTGAGAGTTCCCAATTGTGGGACTCAGCCTCTCCAAACATTGTTGAGTCTAAGCCATCTACATCCCAAGGAGGGAAGTATGAGTTAAAAGAAGATGATGACTTAAGGGCCAGAATGACTACTCTGTCCTGAAAGTTTGAAGCACTAGTAAACAAAAAATGAAGAAAGTGTCTGTAGTGTCCACCACTGAGCAATCATGTGAAATATGTGCATTGACAGGACATCCCACGGGGGAGTGTCCAACCATTCCAACATTCAAAGAAGTCTTAATGGAACAGTCCAATGTCATTTTCAACTTTAACAAGCCTTATGCTAATCCTTATTCTGAAAACTATAACCCAGGGTGGCGGAATCACTTGAATTTCAGTTGAAAAAACAGACAGCACCTGATCTAAAACCCAAAAAAAAAAAATTCATAAAATCTTAATTAAAGGGGTAAAATAGTAATTAATTGTTAAAGCACATGTCAAAAATGTGAATTTTTATATAATTCAGATGACGAAACAGATCTTACCAATGGATTCACCTCTCGAAATCTAATTACCTAGTAATTTCTTGTAAAATTCTGAGATAATTGAATTTTTCACGTGTTACAAAGCGATCGGGTGTCAAATGACTAAAATAATTTTGATCAAATTTTATTCGAGGGACCGAAAAAATAATTTAAATTTAGTTCAATAAAAATATACTAAACTTAGCATGAGACGAGATTTAATTAACTCGGAATAAAATTGGACCCGTTAAAAAAAACAGAGCCACTCATTTAGACTATATAAAGTGGAAGACAAAAAAGTCTTCCACTTTGTTTTCTTCTCCAGTAGCCTATTGAGAGAGTGAGAGAGAGAGAAAAGTGAGTTTTTTTTTTTTGTTTTCTCCTTTCTTCTTAGATCTACAAAGATTAAACCGTTTAATCTCTTCGGGCCAAGAATTAAAGTTGCTCTACGCAATGAGAGCTGCACAACCATACCAAAGATCGCATTTTTCTCTAAAAATATCAAAGACAAGAATCTAGGACTAAGGATTGGGAAGCTAAATTCGGGCTTTTCTTGGAATTCTACTACGTGGGCTCACGCTACAAGATGTATGGCTCCCCCCTATTTAGATGTAATTTCAACCTAAAAGATGGTATATGAAATGGGTAGGCTATGGGTGTATATCACATGTTAGATCTTGACTAGTGTAACTAGTAGGTCAAATATAGGATTTATAATTAATCTTGTAATTAGAAAAATCCTGTTATGATTAACTTCTTGTAAGTTAATGTTAATGGTCTACAGCATGTTAATTGTACATTAGCATGACTTGATATTTTAATGGCATATCAAGTTTAATAAAATTATTAGCTTTTTATGTGATTATGAAATAATATGTATGTTAAATGATTATTTAGCATATGATTAGTGTGGAGGACTNTGGGTGTATATCACATGTTAGATCTTGACTAGTGTAACTAGTGGGTCAAATATAGGATTTATAATTAATCTTGTAATTAGAAAAATCCTGTTATGATTAATTTCTTGTAAGTTAATGTTAATGGTCTAAAGCATGTTAATTGTACATTAGCATGACTTAATATTTTAATGGCATATCAAGTTTAATAAAATTATTAGCTTTTTATGTGATTATGAAATAATATGTATGTTAAATGATTATTTAGCATATGATTAGTGTGGAGGACTTGTGCTTATGTTTATAGAATTAATAAACATGCTGACATGTTGGAAGTAATAAGTATGCTAGTTGTGTAAATTGATGTGTCATCTTGACGTTTGTTTAAATGCCTAGGTGAATATAAATATGTTAGTTGAGTTAATTATCTTACATAACATGCTTGGAATTGAGTTGAAAATGTCATTATATTGCATTCATTATGTAATGGACATTGTAAATGGTACCAAAGGTCATTGCACATTGTATTGCATTATGCATGGATTGATCTACATTCATGGGTATTGACATGGGTGGGAGTGTGTGCATGGTATGAAATCAATCACCACATAGGTGGTTGATCATGGGCTCGGGAAAGTGCTGCTTGTTATGCCCTTTTATACTTGCTTTTGTTGTGAAATCGGGGATAAATACAGTTAATCTGCGTTTTAATGAAATTTTGTGTGAACTTAGGTGAAGAATTGCAAATGGTTTGAGTTAATCCCCCATTGAAGTGTTTGAAGTCAATGAAGATGAGGGGATAGCTTAAAGGAAGGATTGGAAGGTGATAAAACCAAGAAAAAAGCAAATTGGATGAAAAACCATCTGGATGGTCTGGCCATAAACCTTTCGGAAGGTTTGCACTTGGTCTACCTATTCACTGCCAAAACCTTCTGGAAAGTTTTGTCTACTGGAANCGGAAGGTCTGGCCATAAACCTTTCGAAAGGTTTGCACTTGGTCTACCTATTCACTGCCAAAACCTTCTGGAAAGTTTTGTCTACTGGAATGAACCTTCTGGAAGGTTTTGCTGTCTAGACTGTCATTTTAACTGTTCCTACACAAACCTTCCAGAAGGTTCACATCAACCTTCCGGAATGTTTTGCTCAGAAATCCCAGACAGCCTACAACTCAAGTTCTGCCACTTGGAGGTCCCACCTATGCTTCTCCCACTTGTCCCCTAACATCTCTTACACACATAAAAGCCTCCCTTTATTTCAAGTTGGATTTTGGAGGCCAATGCATTAATGAGGAAGAGAGAGAAAAGCCAAGCCATGGAAGTTGCGGGCTAGGCTTGTCCTAGCTTGCCCAGGCCATCAACTCAGCCCCCCAAGCCAAGTCTGTCCAAACTATTAACTCAGCCCCCCATTGATGGGAAGCCTGTCACACACCAGAGAAGACCTCCATGGATGAAAATGCAAGCACTATTGGACATTATTTAGCATTGTAGAGAGATAGAGAAAGAAGCTCTAGGAGGAAAACATAGTTTTTAGTGAGAGAAGTTAGATTTATGCATTTTCTTTACCCATTTTCACTTGTAATCTTCTTGAATACTCTTGTAATCTTCATTTATTGTCTTTAATGTCATTTATTTCAAGTACATTGCAAGCTTAGATACACCATTTAGATTCTACCATTGTTGTATTGAGTTTTCTTCATTTCAAGCTTTTAAAATGGGTATTCGATGCACTACTTCATAGTTTTACTATTCTTGCATTAATTTAAATTCCAGTCTTCATTTCTTCACAATGTCTCTTTACTTCATTTGTGTTCTTGCATTAATATGAGTAGCTAAGCGTTAGGTTGGCTAATCAACTCCTTTTCATTTGTCCTTGTAGTGAAAGACGGTTTGGTTTGACTACACCGTAGAATTGTCACGGGGTATGCTTGACTTCTCACCTCCATTCTAGTCTCTCACTTCCTACGAATCAATCAAACGTCTAGGCACCATTGGAATAATGTCTTGATTTGATTTGGCATTCCCATTGGAATGGCCTATTTGCATTAGCCAATACTTGTTCTTCTTTCATTTTAATCAAAACCACAACTCACCAAAACACAAAACTCAAAGATTTTGACACTTTTCATTTTTCACAAAATCACCTTCAACATAATTACCTTCCTTCCCTGAGGAAATGACCTTGGAATACTAATTCCAAGTAAAACATGACCCTCAAAAGTCTCTTTACGCTTGGAGAGCACTTTTGTACACACACACACATAGTTTCATCTCATACACACATTTACCCCATTTCTTGTATCATTCCGAGGGAATGTGACACTCACCTATCCATATAAGCCATATACACATTACCAAAATCATGGTCGGAGATTAGGATATACGACGAATAACATCAAGCAGAAAGCAGCACCAAGGTCCGACTAAGTCGCACAAAAAATTAAATGGATAAATATGTCAGGGTATGGCAAGAAGGGCTAGATTCTCCCTTGGGTGCAAGACCCACTTACTTGGTTTATACACTTTTTGGCGATGCAATTCCAAAAAAGTGTAACGGCGAAAATGGAGCCGCAGGTGGGATGTCCTAAAAATCTGTTGGTGGTGTGATGTCCCATTGGTGAAATACCATAAATCATCTCCCCAGAAAGACACAAGAAAATGAATTAATTAGTCATTGAGTGTTCATAATACCATTGACGGAGGCTCAGAATGCTCGGATACATACGCATGGCATTGGATGTGTTGTAAGAGCCCAGGATGGAGCTTGGAGTTAGTTTTGCTTGCGTGAGTCTCATCTCATGATATGGCATGANGAAAGACACAAGAAAATGAATTAATTAGTCATTGAGTGTTCATAATACCATTGACGGAGGCTCAAAATGCTCGGATACATACGCATGGCATTGGATGTGTTGTAAGAGCCCGGGATGGAGCTTGGAGTTAGTTTTGCTTGCGTGAGTCTCATCTCATGATATGGCATGATTTATGACATTTGTTCATAATATAAATATTTGAATGAATACATGAAATGATTGTTGCATTTGACATTTCATATACATTTGGGTTGAGAGGTATTCTCTATAAGAGTTGCCCTATTGAGCGTTGGCTCACCCTTTATGGGAACAATTTTCAAGTACAACACAGGCTTTCACTGAAGACCCTCCTACTAGGCCGCTTTGATGACAGAGCTAGATTGTGGCTCTTATTTTGACGTCGTAGTCCCTTGTATATGTTTACTTTTGGCCTTGTATNGCCCTCCTACTAGGCCGCTTTGATGACAGAGCTAGACTGTGGCTCTTATTTTGACGTCGTAGTCCCTTGTATATGTTTACTTTTGGCCTTGTATAATTTTTGTAACAAAAACTTGTTTATATTTAACAAGCATGTACATGGGACTTTTTGAGACATTTATTCTTTTATGAATAAATGTACGTAGTGATGATGATTATGGTAGTATCTGATAATATGCAATTGAGTATGGATGAATGCACCTGGTGTAGTCAATGTTGTATGCTTGCACAGGTTGTGTTTTGGGTAGAGCTCCCCGTACAAAAGAGATTTTGCCCAAATTTTGTTGAGTTATGGATCCCAGTAAATGGGGCATAATGGTGTGGTATCAAATTACACAGTATCCAAGGATATTCCATGGGTTGATGGGTGATCAACAGGGTAATTACGGACACCCTGATTTTGGGACGTCACACGTAAATCAACAACGAGGCCCACCTTCAAGTCAGCCCCCAACTCAGCAGTCATATCAACCCCAAACTCAGCAGTCATATCAACCCCCTCACAAGAGGAGTCTAGAGGATACCATGAATCAGTTTATCCAGAGTCAAATGAATTTCAATACTCAGCATACCCGTGCATTTAATGATTTTAAATCTCAAATTTCACAGAGTATTGAAGATATCAAGAATCATCTAGCCAAACTAACTCAATCCTTAAGTACATCAGAGAAGGAAAAATCTTCATCTCAACCAAAACCCCCTCAAAGTCAAAACCAAGCTAATGTTATGTCTTTCGAACCATCTCCAAGTCAAGTCCAATCAATTACCACACTGAGAAGTAGTAAGGTAATTCAAAAAAACCATTAGAGACATGTTAATTCCAAATCCAAAACCTGAGTCAATCCCGGTCAATAAACCAGTTGAGCCTAAAATTGTGATTAAAAAGGAACCAGAACCACCAAAGGAAAAAAAACCTTCGTGTCCTATTCTTTTACCTTTTCCTCAAGCAGTCAAGAAACCTAAAATACCAGCCAATCATTTTGAAATTTTTGAACTGTTCAAGCAAGTAAATATTAACATCCCCTGTTGGATGCAATCAAACAAGTTTCATCTTATGCCAAGTTTTTGAAGGACTTTGCACAGTCAAAAGAAAGATCAATGTACAAAAAATAGCATTTTTAACTGAGTAGGTCAGTGCTATCATCTAGCACAAGGCCCCTCTTAAGTACAAAGATCCAGGAAGTCCTACAGTGTCGTGCATAATTGGAAATTTTTGGACTGAGCAAGCCCTGCATGATCTATGAGCCAATGTCAATTTGCTTCCATACTTTGCCTATAAACAGTTAGGGTTGGGTGAGTTGAAACCCACCAATGTCTCACTGCAATTGNTATCTATGAGCCAATGTCAATTTTCTTCCATACTTAGCCTATAAACAGTTAGGGTTGGGTGAGTTGAAACCCACCAATGTCTCACTGCAATTGGCAGACCGATCTATAAAAATCCCATAAGGAATTGTGGAGGATGTGTTAGTCCAAGTCAATAAGTGCAATTTTCCAGTAGATTTCATTGTCTTAGGCACTTAGCCAGTTTTGAATGCTTCTGATTCACACTTTTTTATGATATGATATTTATATTATACACCTAAGTATAAGTGGTCGAATTGTAGTTTTCTCGATTTTAAGTCCAAGTATCGATCCCACGAAGAGTTTGAATAATTAAGAAATAAAATAAAAATAGTGAAGTTGTTATTTTAGATAGGACAGCATGTGATGGCTTGTGATGTGAGCTTAGATTGATAACTAGTTTAATTAAAAAGTTATGTTGCAGATAAATTGAGACAATAATATTAAAAGTATCCTTCAGTTCAAGGANCTTCTTTCTCTCTTTCTTTTTCTCTTTCTCTTTTCTTCTTTTTCTCTTTTGAACTCTCTCTGGATTCCCTTTAGTCCGGTCGTCTTCAGAATGAAGAGTTGCATGCATATTTATAGAGAGGAGGAAGCATGAGGTGGCAAGGTGATCTTTAGCCACCAAAGGGGACCGACTAAACTCCACCACCACTGTCCGGGCGGTGGAGCCTTGCTGGGTCATCAACTTCTTGGATGCTGACTCTTGTTTTGTTAAAATTACNTCATACCGATAGGAATGCCGTAGATCTTCGACTGGGAATATTATCATTTATACCAATTAAACGATCTTAGTAATCCAGAAGAACAAGCCATTCATGAGGATCACTTAAATCATTAATCTGATAGTTACATATAGTAGTTAAACAACCCTGATAATCCAAAAGGACAAGCCATTCATGGGGATCATTTATGTTTTGTACCATGCATGAGTAGAACATCCTCAGCGTTCCGGTGGAGGACAAGCCATACCGATAGGAATATTGATATTTAACTGACAGGTTGATGATGCACTGATGACATAATTTCAGGCACAACACCGAAATTACGTACATCACTATATCATGCATGAAGCATATAATACATATATAGATAAATATATGAATAAAACATCAGCATTTCTAGGAGTTAACCAATATTGTACATATGTTTACCTCTCACTGGAGGATATAAGTAACTACTCACGCCCCATTGCTATAGACAAGCAAGCAATGCAGGCAGTTTTCATTACAACTGAAATTAAAATATAGACTCTAAACTTCTTTCACAAGGAACAACTGAAACACAACCACCTTTATTATCAGTTAAGACAAAAGGGTGGTAGTAGTTCAACTATCCAAATAGAAAGATACAACAGAAATGTAAAAATATAGAGTTTGACTGAAGTATATGACGGACCAGATTTGTATCTAACTTCTTCTTTCTCTCTTTCTTTTTCTCTTTCTCTTTTCTTCTTTTTCTCTTTTGAACTCTCTCTGGATTCCCTTTAGTCCGGCCGTCTTCAGAATGAAGAGTTGCATGCATATTTATAGAGAGGAGGAAGCATGAGGTGGCAAGGTGATCTTTAGCCACCAAAGGCGACCGACTAAACTCCACCACCACTGTCCGGGCGGTGGAGCCTTGCTGGGTCATCAACTTCTTGGATGCTGACTCTTGTTTTGTTAAAATTACACTTTAGCCTTTGGTTGTTTCAAGCTTTGACGCATTGTTCCTTGTATTTTGTAGTAATTCCGCATTAAACCCTGAAATTTCAAACATAATATACATAAAACCCTAATTTACGCACAAAACCCTAATTGATAGTTTTTAGGTATTTTATCTTACCAATTTGACTTATTTAATTATTTACACTGATTGGGGTTAATCAGCTTCCACATACATTTCTGTCATTTAGGTCGACCATTCCTTGCTACATCAAATGGATTGATTAATTATAGGAATGGAGTCGTGAAACTTCCATTTGGAAATATAACCAGTGAATTGAACATCTTTAATGTGACAAACCACCCAGGTGAGGAATGAAAAATTTGTGAGGTAGATGAAATTGATGAGATTGTAGAGAAGAAAATCAACACCTCTTCTTATTCTGACCCTCTACAAGTCTGTTTGATAATGATAATGAAAATCTTGGTGTGAACTTTTATGCTAATTTGTTAAATTCTTCATCGGAAGCATCAGGAGATGTAAGCAAATTTAGCAATAAGAAGTTTGTTGGAAGAAAAAGCCCAAACTGAAACTAAGCACTAACTCTAATTGGGAGCTTAAGCCTGAATGATCTATCCTCTATGCATTTCTTGTATATAGTAGTTAGAATTTTTCTTGTGTTTTCATTTCTTTTGTATAGTTTCTTTGTTTGTTTTACAGATTAGGTTTTGCACTATAGATGTGTCTCATCTCCAAATCTTATCAACAATTGTCTAATATTTTATTTCATTATGCTATACATTGAGGACAATGTTTAATTTAGGTTGGGGGAGGGAATAATCCATATTCGGCTTTGTAACTGGAAAACATTAAAGAAATGGATAGCGAGTCATTTTTGAGTAAATTTCCAAAAAAAAAAATGGGTGCGCTATTGTTTTGGTTTAGTCTGAGCATCATGCGCATTTTTCCAAAAAGGTAAACATTCATTGATCATAGCAAAAGCAAGAATTGTTAGAAAGTTAGAAATCGTCGAAAGTCAAGCAAAACCCTTGTGAGGAAGGAGTTCCNTGGGTGCGTTATTGTTTTGGTTTAGTCTAAGCATCATGCGCATTTTTCCAAAAAGGTAAACATTCATTGATCATAGCAAAAGCAAGAATTGTTAGAAAGTTAGAAATCGTCGAAAGTCAAGCAAAACCCTTGTGAGGAAGGAGTTCCTTTGACAAACGTCGATGAGCGAATCATCTCGATGGTTGTGTAAAATGCGGTTGTCTAATGCATTTGAGAGAATACAATCAGTGTGCGCAATCGATTTCAGGTTGAGCGTTAGATCGTCTTCATTGGATTAGGTATGGGCAGAGTAAGGAATACCTTGAGATGCCATCCTATTCCACTCCCATGTTGTCAAGATACATGAGAAGTGAAATTAACTGTGTCACTGGTGTTGTTGATTTAGAAGACTCAGATTAAAATCGATTGATCAAGGAATGTGTGAAATCAAATTTTGTGTAAATATGATAATTAGGATGTTTTTTTATTATATTATTGTACTATGTTAGTGTTTAATTGGAATGTTAGTGGATTATTAGTATAATTGTGGAGTTAATTTGACACTTGAATTGTAGGAAAATAACTGAAGCAGCAATTGAGGAGCAGCCAGAAGTACCACCCGTACCACGGGAAGAACCACTCCAAGGAGCCGAAGATTTTCACCCACCAAAGCAGTGTCAGCCACTAGAGGAGTAGCCATATATACCAGTTGATGATCGGTCCGACATACAAATTTTGCTAGGGTTAGAGACCACTGTCACCTAGCTTGATATTGAGACTACTAAAAGGGCATTTCAGTGGAAGCCCATCTACTTCCTGATTAGAGATCTTTCAAGAGATTCCACAGCATTATCACTTCTACTACTACTTTCCTGAACACTTTTTATTTTCTGCATTTTCATTTTAGTATTTACGTTTTGAATGATTTTTTGAAGTTGGTTTTTGAAGTAATCTAGTTTATGTTTTGGTTAAATTTTGTTAAGTTAGGATGCGTATTTTCTGTGATTTATGTTACAATTAGGTTATTATTCTTATGCTCTGCAGGGATAACATTAACCCGATTACGCGGGATTTTCATATCTTGGTTGTGCACTATCCTAATATTTTCTTAGGAACTTTTATTCTGAACACGTGAAATTCCTTATTTTTAGAACTTTTTGAAATATTACACTCCATTATTAAGCTTACACATATAGTGGAGATGTAAAAACCTATTGCAGATTTTGACCCTATCTTTCTTGGAGAGATATTTCACACTTACTCAAGTAAGAATTTTTGATTGAGCAATAAATTTCTTTGAATAATCTCATTATTTTTGTTTTGATTAGCGCTCATTGAATTACATGGTTAGCATTTTCCTTAAATTTTCAATACGAAATTATGCAGGTGTATGATTTGTGGGAAATGATCTTAGACCATCTTTGATTTAATTTTGAGTCTTAGCCATTTCTTTTAAAAAATTATATCCCTAGTTAGTCGTGATTGAGCCTNTTTGGTTGTGCACTATCCTAATATTTTCTTAGGAACTTTTATTCTGAACACATGAAATTCCTTATTTTTAGAACTTTTTGAAATATTACACTCCTTTATTAAGCTTACACATATAGTGGAGATGTAAAAACCTATTGCAGATTTTGACCCTATCTTTCTTGGAGAGATATTTCACACTTACTCAAGTAAGAATTTTTGATTGAGCAATAAATTTCTTTGAATAATCTCATTATTTTTGTTTTGATTAGCGCTCATTGAATTACATGGTTAGCATTTTCCTTAAATTTTCAATACGAAATTATGCAGGTGTATGATTTGTGGGAAATGATCTTAGACCATCTTTGATTTAATTTTTGAGTCTTAGCCATTCCTTTTAAAAAATTATATCCCTAGTTAGTCGTGATTGAGTCATAAAAAGTATAATTTCTTTTTCATGTAACCCATATGATAACTGAGCCTCAAACAAATATATCTGAAATACCTTTTCTATCTAATTTTCTTACACCCTCTTTTAAAGTCAGTATTACACAAGAAGAAAAGAGCAAAGAAAAGAAGATGGTGATTACTATTCAAAGAAAGAAATAGTCTATAGAAGAAACCAAAAAAAAAAGAGAAAGAAAAACATAAAAGAGCCAAGAAAGTGAAAAATAAGAAAGAGAATGAAAGAATNGTGGGAAATGATCTTAGACCATCTTTGATTTAATTTTGAGTCTTAGCCATTTCTTTTAAAAAATTATATCCCTAGTTAGTCGTGATTGAGCCTTAAAAAGTATAATTTCTTTTTCATGTAACCCATATGATAACTGAGCCTCAAACAAATATATCTGAAATACCTTTTCTATCTAATTTTCTTACACCCTCTTTTAAAGTCAGTATTACACAAGAAGAAAAGAGCAAAGAAAAGAAGATGGTGATTACTATTCAAAGAAAGAAATAGTCTATAGAAGAAACCAAAAAAAAAAGAGAAAGAAAAACATAAAAGAGCCAAGAAAGTGAAAAATAAGAAAGAGAATGAAAGAATGAAATACCATGAATAAGAAAGTTTCAAAAAGCTAGAAAGAGGTGTGCCACAATATACAAGAAAGGATAGCTTTTGAATACCATTGACGTCATTTCTTAAACCCTAAACCCGTGACCACATTATAACCTTACTAAAGTCCTTTTTGATTCCAGAAATCATGCATGTGTATTATTTTCTTCCATTCACGAAGGAGGAATGTTGATTGTGTGTTTGATGTTTTGTTAATATTTCTTCATGAGATTATGCCAAATTCTAATTTTATTCAAATAATCGTTCTTTTGATATTGCATGTGAAGCTAATTGCTTTGTTAACAATATTCTTATCAATGTAATTTTTGAGTGATAGTCACTATAACGAGAGTGTGTTCTTTGCTGAGTGATTTTCAGGAAAGGATTGACATCAAGGCTAATTCTTGTACATAAAAGTAAAGGGTTGTGATATTTCTTTAGTGATTTTTGAAGTAAAGGAATCATTGCACACACACANGTTATAACCTTACTAAAGTCCTTTTTGATTCCAGAAATCATGCATGTGTATTATTTTCTTCCATTCATGAAGGAGGAATGTTGATTGTGTGTTTGATGTTTTGTTAATATTTCTTCATGAGATTATGCCAAATTCTAATTTTATTCAAATAATCGTTCTTTTGATATTGCATGTGAAGCTAATTGCTTTGTTAACAATATTCTTATCAATGTAATTTTTGAGTGATAGTCACTATAACGAGAGTGTGTTCTTTGCTGAGTGATTTTCAGGAAAGGATTGACATCAAGGCTAATTCTTGTACATAAAAGTAAAGGGTTGTGATATTTCTTTAGTGATTTTTGAAGTAAAGGAATCATTGCACACACACACACACACAAGATTTTTTGAAAATACATGTATAGTGTCACAGCTAATGTGTGTTACTCTTATAGTGATTAGGGAAGGGAAGTATCCTAGCAAATCAGAGGAATGGTGATTTAATTTTATATGTGAAAAATATGAATTATTGTATTCGAACCATTGAAGTTTGTAGGTAGTTTCACTAAAAACCTTCACGAGACAAAACTCATCCACTAAGGATCATCTAGGGGATTAACGGCTTATTGTATATGCTAAATGCAATCGTGTCATCTACGAAAGTGATATTGTTTGAGTTATGGAAATGCAAATGTTATAACTATGTTTTATTGTTATACATACGTCCCATATTGATTGATGGTTACATTTATAATATGCTCATGNCAAGATTTTTTGAAAATACATGTATAGTGTCACAGCTAATATGTGTTACTCTTATAGTGATTAGGGAAGGGAAGTATCCTAGCAAATCAAAGGAATGGTGATTTAATTTTATATGTGAAAAATATGAATTATTGTATTCGAACCATTGAAGTTTGTAGGTAGTTTCACTAAAAACCTTCACGAGACAAAACTCATCCACTAAGGATCATCTAGGGGATTAACGGCTTATTGTATATGCTAAATGCAATCGTGTCATCTACGAAAGTGATATTGTTTGAGTTATGGAAATGCAAATGTTATAACTATGTTTTATTGTTATACATACGTCCCATATTGATTGATGGTTACATTTATAATATGCTCATGGTTATGAACACCAAGTGGTACCTAATGCTATATATCATACTATCTGCTAGTTATGTATTTCATACATGATACAATGATGTATATAATTGGGCATTACGTAAAACTAGATTGATTAGTTATAAACGGGTTAAGTCTCGGCATAGCTAATGCTCTTGATTCAATGCATAAATTGGAATCTTTCCATCAGTGAATCATCAACATGCCGGTTGAATAATAGTAACATTCCTTCTGAATGGCTTGCCTTCTGGTTTACTATAGTCATTTAACTGTTGTATGGTACAGATATGCCAATTGAGTAATTCAAGTATTCCTCCTGAATGGCTTGTCTTATGGTTTACTTGGGTTATTTGATTATTCATGGAGATATACCTGCCGACTAACCTAATCAGTTGTTGGATATGATTTAATATACATCATACCTAACGATTGACTTTTAAGTAAAATGGGGGTTAGTTACAGTAAGATGGCATTTCTAGAACTTAGCCAACATAATGCATATGGAATCCCTAGACTGGAGGGTATCTTTTAATTATCATATCTCATATCTTTTAATTACCGCATTTCCATAGTTTTAATTAAGTTTATTTTTAGTGTTCTAAGCTCACATCTGGCATTTCTAGAACTTAGCCAATATAATACATGTGGAATCCCCAAACTGGAGGGTATCTTTTAATTATCGCATCTCATATCTTTTAATTACTGCATTTCCATAATTTTAAAAGAAAAAATTTTGTCCCAATTTGGTATAGTCCGTGCCATCATTAATGATGGATTGCACTTTTGTAACAGACCATTTGAGTCTTTTTAATGAAAAAATATGGTGTGATACACAAAGTTGCAACTCCCTGTCACCTAGAGACAAGTTGGAGAAAGAGCTTGCCAACCGGGAGGTCAAACACTTTTTAGAAAAAATGGTTAACCCTGATCATAAGGGTTGGTCATTGAGACTAACTGATGCACTATGGGCCTACCAGAGTGCTTATAGACACTTGTGTATGGAAAAGCTTGCCATTTACCTATGGAATTAGAGCATAAAGCTTATTGGAGCATTAAAATGTTTAATTTTGGCTTAGACAAAGCTGACTTTTTGCNCTAATTTCAATATCTAATATGATGCCCTAATAAGGAACAATCATATATGTCTTGATTGAGCAAGATTTTTATATGCTATGAGGACAACTCAGTCCATTGACCTCCCTACTTCGGTTTTCGAGGAGATGATGAAGGGGATTGTGGATGAGAATAAGGGATCACTAATTAGTACTTAAATGTAGCATATTATTATGTCTTTTTAAGACTAATTATACTTTGTTGGAGTTAAAGTAAGGATATTTCAGGTTCTAAAGTGAACAAGGGCTCGAGGGCAACAACAGTCACGCTTGAATGTCACACCAGCACATTAGGGAATGAAATTGGGGAGGCTGGGGACAAAGCAAGAACGTTCGAACGCCAAATCACATTCGAACGTCCATCTGAACTATGACAGAACCAGTCTGTTGAGACAGTGTGTTGCAAAAAAACACCAGGACCCTGAGGGACTTGAGTACCACGTTTGAACACCAACTAACGTTCGAACATCCACTTGAGTTGATTGAAGGCCAGACTAATGAGACATGGCGAGTTGCAACAAACAAAGGAGGACACTGAAACACTTGAGTACCACGTTGAATGCCATTCAACGTTCGAATGTCCTTTGGATTGAATTGAAGAACAAACTTCTGCATAGAGTGTGAAAGTGAACTTTGACAGAAGACCACTTGAGTGGAAAAGGTCAGGCCCCTTTTGGCGTTCGAACACTTACAAAGCAAGACCAGAAGAAACATTCAAACGACAGTCAACGTTCGAACATCCCTAAAGTAAAATAGAAGACAACATTCGAATGTAGATTCACGTTCGAACGTCCTCCACTAACTGCCTGCAAAGTAGTTGGTTTCCATGGGAGGTAAATACTATTCACTCATCCTCTCTTATCTCCTACCCCCTCCTTTTCCTTGCCTATAAATACTCCTATGTTGGGAGCTTAAAGGGCATCCTTTTCCTTGTAAAATAGAGAGCTTTTCTTCTTAGCAATTTTTCTTCTCTTGTAAATTAGAAAGTTAGTCTGTATACATTGCTTGTTTCATTTTAGTATCAACCACGATGAAGGGTTAGACTCCCCTTGTAGTTGAAGTCTTTCATTTATATATGTTAAGTCTTTACATTTATGTTGTGACAACCATAATGGAGGCTTAGACTCGTTTTGTAGTTGTACTTGCTTTTATTTACAAGTATCAAAAGAGATATCTCATCTTTTGGTTGTGGTGGAAACCCTCCAAAAGTAACTAGCTTTCTTCTACTTTTATTGTTCATGTATTTCACTTCCATTGCTTGAGCATCCTTCTTTCTTAGAAGAGTGAAACTCTTCCAATTTTTTAGAGCTTTACCAAAGCCGTAAATGGTGAAAAGTGATTCACTTATTCTTCATTGAAGATAGCTCTTTGTTTAGTTTGCTTCACTTAGTAGCTCCTCTACTTTGAGGGATGAGTATCACTCACTTTCTAGCTTTGCCAAGGTTATGAAGAGTGAGTAGTTTCTCATTCGCTCTTTAGTAAAAGGTGATGAATATGTAAAGATTATTCGGAAGTGATGTTTGTGCAACTCCTATATGCTTTAATGCTTTATATTCCACTTGCTCATTGGATGATTGAATGCATCTAGCAAAGTTGAGGTACTTTGTATANTCACTGCTAAATCAACTCAATTGTTGTACATTATTTTTCTTTATTTTTTTACCATTTTGGTTATTTTTGTTGAGTTTTATTTTTTTAGGTTGATGCAATTCAGCATGAGGTATGTTTTATTCCCTAACTTATGTGTTTTCTTATTGATTTAATTGTTTGATCATACATTAGGGACAATGTAATGTTTAGGTTAGGGGTGAATATCACATTTCAAGTATTTAGGTTGAATGCACCGGATTATAATTTTTTTTTTTTTTGTGTTTAGGATGTAGTAGTTGTTTTTTAATTTTTTGTTAGACATATGTCATAGATCAAAACTAACTTTTCTAAAAATAAGGATCAAAACTTTTGCCTAGTAATTTCTTTTCTAAGTATAAACAGGGGATTGACATTTTGTTAATCACATTTAGATGGCATAAAACACTCGTCTGGATGCACCCATCAGAGTTCAAAAACTTGGTTATCCTCCAGATTTCATAATCTACTGTCTCTCGTCTTGTCTCAACTTCCAAAAATCCCTTTCTCTTTAGTCACTTCCTACCTAAAAAGCCTACCATTTACCCAAAGCTACTTCAAAGAGGCCTAGGACATCCTAATTCCAACCATCTACACAGGAAGCACAACAGGAGGAGGAAGATAGAGTCTAACGAGCACTATTTTCAGAATTTAGAGGCCAAGGGTAGGTACTCTTTTATGAGAATAAGCCTTTTGTATGTGAGAAAGAGGTTGACTTGGGGAGTTTTTTCTGTCTGTGAGTGAGTTCTATTATCAGTTCAAGGGCTTGGGATAGGTTTATGAGGTAGTTTTGGCCTATTAAAATTATGGTGAGGGAGTTCTACTGCAATGTCGATGATTAGGGAACTGGCAATTTTAGCTCATTTGTAAGGAGCAATTTGTTTTGGGTGGATCCCTTGTTGATTGGTTAGGTAGGATGACCCATTGTAGGTGGCCAATCCCGACTACCCTCAACAATATGATGGTAAGTTGGTTGCTAAAGAGTAGGCGGGAGACCTAGATTTTGATTAGGTTGGGGAGGAAAAATATTTACTTTAGGGATTTGACTGACAAGTGCAAGATATTGAATGTAATTTCAATATCTAATATGATGCCCTAATAAGGAACCATCATATATGTCTTGATTGAGCAAGATTTTTATACGCTATGAGGACAACTCAGTCCATTGACCTCCCTACTTCGGTTTTCGAGGAGATGATGAAGGGGATTGTGGATGAGAATAAGGGATCACTAATTAGTACTTAAATGTAGCATATTATTATGTCTTTTTAAGACTAATTATACTTTGTTGGAGTTAAAGTAAGGATATTTCAGGTTCTAAAGTGAACAAGGGCTCGAGGGCAACAACAGTCACGCTTGAATGTCACACCAGCACATTAGGGAATGAAATTGGGGAGGCTGGGGACAAAGCAAGAACGTTCGAACGCCAAATCACATTCGAACGTCCATCTGAACTATGACAGAACCAGTCTGTTGAGACAGTGTGTTGCAAAAAAGCACCAGGACCCGGAGGGACTTGAGTACCACGTTTGAACACCAACTAACGTTCGAACATCCACTTGAGTTGATTGAAGGCCAGACTGATGAGACATGGCGAGTTGCAACAAACAAAGGAGAACACTGAAACACTTGAGTACCACGTTGAACGCCATTCAACGTTCGAATGTCCTTTGGATTGAATTGAAGAACAAACTTCTGCATAGAGTGTGAAAGTGAACTTTGACAGAAGACCACTTGAGTGGAAAAGGTCAGGCCCCTTTTGGCGTTCGAACACTTACAAAGCAAGACCAGAAGAAACATTCAAACGACAGTCAACGTTCGAACATCCCTAAAGTAAAATAGAAGACAACATTCGAATGTAGATTCACGTTCGAACGTCCTCCACTAACTGCCTGCAAAGTAGTTGGTTTCCATGGGAGGTAAATACTATTCACTCATCCTCTCTTATCTCCTACCCCCTCCTTTTCCTTGCCTATAAATACTCCTATGTTGGGAGCTTAAAGGGCATCCTTTTCCTTGTAAAATAGAGAGCTTTTCTTCTTAGCAATTTTTCTTCTCTTGTAAATTAGAAAGTTAGTCTGTATACATTGCTTGTTTCATTTTAGTATCAACCACGATGAAGGGTTAGACTCCCCTTGTAGTTGAAGTCTTTCATTTATATATGTTAAGTCTTTACATTTATGTTGTGACAACCATAATGGAGGCTTAGACTCGTTTTGTAGTTGTACTTGCTTTTATTTACAAGTATCAAAAGAGATATCTCATCTTTTGGTTGTGGTGGAAACCCTCCAAAAGTAACTAGCTTTCTTCTACTTTTATTGTTCATGTATTTCACTTCCATTGCTTGAGCATCCTTCTTTCTTAGAAGAGTGAAACTCTTCCAATTTTTTAGAGCTTTACCAAAGCCGTAAATGGTGAAAAGTGATTCACTTATTCTTCATTGAAGATAGCTCTTTGTTTAGTTTGCTTCACTTAGTAGCTCCTCTACTTTGAGGGATGAGTATCACTCACTTTCTAGCTTTGCCAAGGTTATGAAGAGTGAGTAGTTTCTCATTCGCTCTTTAGTAAAAGGTGATGAATATGTAAAGATTATTCGGAAGTGATGTTTGTGCAACTCCTATATGCTTTAATGCTTTATATTCCACTTGCTCATTGGATGATTGAATGCATCTAGCAAAGTTGAGGTACTTTGTATAACCAAAGGCTCCCTCTATAATACGGATGACTCCTGCATAGAAAGACCCTTTGGTTCAAGGCAAGCACCCCGGCTATCTTTTCATGACAACCTTTCAATTTCCACTATTATTGCGCTTTATTCAAATGATGGACCATTAATACCATGGTTGGATGCCTTGTAGAAACACTTGCTTGTTTGTAGACGGGTTAAGTCTCGGCACAGACAATTCTTGTAAACTTCTAGAAAGGCATCGGAATCATGTGTTTAATTCTCACAGTCCATCTTTATCTTCCGATTAACTTGCTGTTGACACGGGAGTTAATTGAGTTATAAAGCACAAATATAACAAACCAGATAGTCAATTACATATCCTGATCCTCAAACTAAAGGGTGGCTGTTACGTTTTGAGAATCTTATATTTTGTCTAGAAAACTCTTGAAAAGAATCTTCTATTCTATTCAACAAAACTCCACCACTCCAAACTCTCAAAATTTTCAGTTACGTGGTCTCTATTATTCCTTACTTCAAAACACCAATCATAGTTTCCTGTGGATTCGACTCCAGACTTAACTGAATTATTACTACAACTTGACCACCTACACTTGGGTGTACACATTTCAAATCAAGTCAATCACCCCCTTTTGCTGGTTTGGCCATAGCTCTATGTTTGAGTGCAGGGATAGTACTTGAGACCCATATGGAGTCGACTAAGAAGGTGAATGTTTTGAATTTTGCCTCACTATTGAAGAGCCAAATTGTGACTCGGGAGGCCAGCTAGCTACACAACAGGTGCCGATTAAGGATAAGTACCTGAACTTGGATAAGGACTTTGATGAGCCTATATTGATGAGGCTACTGACAACCAGACTAACACATAGTTGTTGTTCGCACTGTTGAGAGGCTAGAGGGAGCAAAGAAGAAAAGGACGCTGATTAGGGCTCAGTTGAGCTAGCATAGACCTTGCTTAGGGGCTTGGGTTACAGTTCCCAGTGCCATCATAGTCCTTTGTCCGAGAGCCCTAGGGTATGGTCTTGATTACTTTTAGGGTCCTTACTTTTACTTTTTTTATGGTTTGTTGAACACAGTGTCTATTGATCAAAGTTTTTCATAGTTAGTTGAATCAAGGCTCGATAGTTTTAAATTGGGAGAATTACATCTAGATCCCCTAAAATTTGTCACTTAATCACTTTGACCCCCTAATATTTAAAATATTACACACAGACACCCTGAATTTTGTACACNCGGAGATATACCTGCCGACTAACCTAATCAGTTGTTGGATATGATTTAATATACATCATACCTACCGATTGACTTTTAAGTAAAATGGGGGTTAGTTACAGTAAGATGGCATTTCTAGAACTTAGCCAACATAATGCATATGGAATCCCTAAACTGGAGGGTATCTTTTAATTATCATATCTCATATCTTTTAATTACCGCATTTCCATAGTTTTAATTAAGTTTATTTTTAGTGTTCTAAGCTCACATCTGGCATTTCTAGAACTTAGCCAATATAATGCATGTGGAATCCCCAAACTGGAGGGTATCTTTTAATTATCGCATCTCATATCTTTTAATTACTGCATTTCCATAATTTTAAAAGAAAAAATTTTGTCCCAATTTGGTATAGTCCGTGCCATCATTAATGATGGATTGCACTTTTGTAACAGACCATTTGAGTCTTTTTAATGAAAAAATATGGTGTGATACACAAAGTTGCAACTCCCTGTCACCTAGAGACAAGTTGGAGAAAGAGCTTGCCAACCGGGAGGTCAAACACTTTTTAGAAAAAATGGTTAACCCTGATCATAAGGGTTGGTCATTGAGACTAACTGATGCACTATGGGCCTACCAGAGTGCTTATAGACACTTGTGTATGGAAAAGCTTGCCATTTACCTATGGAATTAGAGCATAAAGCTTATTGGAGCATTAAAATGTTTAATTTTGGCTTAGACAAAGCTGACTTTTTGCAAAAATTACAATTAAATGAGCTCGAAGAGATTAGGTATGATGCATATAAGAATTCTAGAATTTGGAAAGAATGAATGAAGGTGTTCCACAATAAAAAAAATATGAGAAAATCTTTTAAACCTTCACAGAAAGTTCTCTTCTATACTTCTATGTTACATTTACTTCTTGGTTCGGTGGAGATTAAAAACCCCTAGAACAGGAATATATTTAAAGTAAATGGTAAAAGATTAAAGATTAAAGTCATTCTTGGAAGGGAGAGTAGTAGAAGAGGAATCCATTGAGTTGGTGGATCCACAATATGAGTAATCACTGCTAAATCAACTCAATTGTTGTACATTATTTTTCTTTATTTTTTTACCATTTTGGTTATTTTTGTTGAGTTTTATTTTTTTAGGTTGATGCAATGCAGCATGAGGTATGTTTTATTCCCTAACTTATGTGTTTTCTTATTGATTTAATTGTTTGATCATACATTAGGGACAATGTAATGTTTAGGTTAGGGGTGAATATCACATTTNCTATTCTATTGTATTATTTATTGAAATAAATTTAAAAATAAAATTTTAATTTTTTATTAAAAAATTGTNCGTATAACCAAGGGCTCCCTCTATAATACGGATGACTCCTGCATAGAAAGACCCTTTGGTTCAAGGCAAGCACCCCGGCTATCTTTTCATGACAACCTTTCAATTTCCACTATTATTGCGCTTTATTCAAATGATGGACCATTAATACCATGGTTGGATGCCTTGTAGAAACACTTGCTTGTTTGTAGACGGGTTAAGTCTCGGCACAGACAATTCTTGTAAACTTCTAGAAAGGCATCGGAATCATGTGTTTAATTCTCACAGTCCATCTTTATCTTCCGATTAACTTGCTGTTGACACGGGAGTTAATTGAGTTATAAAGCACAAATATAACAAACCGGATAGTCAATTACATATCCTGATCCTCAAACTAAAGGGTGGCTGTTACATTTTGAGAATCTTATATTTTGTCTAGAAAACTCTTGAAAAGAATCTTCTATTCTATTCAACAAAACTCCACCACTCCAAACTCTCAAAATTTTCAGTTACGTGGTCTCTATTATTCCTTACTTCAAAACACCAATCATAGTTTCCTGTGGATTCGACTCTGGACTTAACTGAATTATTACTACAACTTGACCACCTGCACTTGGGTGTACACATTTCAAATCAAGTCAATCACCCCCTTTTGCTAGTTTGGCCATAGCTCTATGTTTGAGTGCAGGGATAGTACTTGAGACCCATATGGAGTCGACTAAGAAGGTGAATGTTTTGAATTTTGCCTCACTATTGAAGAGCCAAATTGTGACTCGGGAGGCCAACTAGCTACACAACAGGTGCCGATTAAGGATAAGTACCTGAACTTGGATAAGGACTTTGATGAGCCTATATTGATGAGGCTACTGACAACCAGACTAACACATAGTTGTTGTTCGCACTGTTGAGAGGCTAGAGGGAGCAAAGAAGAAAAGGACGCTGATTAGGGCTCAGTTGAGCTAGCATAGACCTTGCTTAGGGGCTTGGGTTACAGTTCCCAGTGCCATCATAGTCCTTTGTCCGAGAGCCCTAGGGTATGGTCTTGATTACTTTTAGGGTCCTTACTTTTACTTTTTTTATGGTTTGTTGAACACAGTGTCTATTGATCAAAGTTTTTCATAGTTAGTTGAATCAAGGCTCGATAGTTTTAAATTGGGAGAATTACATCTAGATCCCCTAAAATTTGTCACTTAATCACTTTGACCCCCTAATATTTAAAATATTACACACAGACACCCTGAATTTTGTACGCACGTAACACTTAAACTCCTACTATAAATATATCCATTAATAAATTACTCTTAGACTCCCTTTAATTTTGTAGGTATATAATACTTAGACCTCTTAAGTTTAAAATATTATACTTAGACCAAAAATACTCCAATCAAAGATAGAATATCAAATATTTTAAATTTTACAACTAAAATTCCTATTCTATTGTATTATTTATTGAAATAAATTTAAAAATAAAATTTTAATTTTTTATTAAAAAATTATAATTAATATACAATTATACTATCTATTGGAATAAAGCTAAAAAAAATCAAATAAGGGGTCTAAGTCATTCATAATAGAACATAAATTTTTCATCCAAAATTCATGTTCTATTATATCATTTATTGAAATAAAATCAAAAATAAAAATTTAATTTTTTAAAGACAAAACATAATTAGTATATAATTATACCATCTATTAGAATAAAATTAAAAATTAAGTAATGAGTCAAACTATAATAGACACAATATCTTTTAGCTTTAATTGGGATAGTTTGGTATTTTAATTTGGTTGTTTAAACGACCAAGTTAAATTCCAATATATAATATAATTGTATACTAATACGATTTTTTAAGAAAAAATTGAATTTTTATTTTTAATTTTATTTCAATAAAAAATAAATAGAACATGAATTTTAATTGTAAAATTTAAAATATTTGATATTTTATCTTTGATTGAAGTATTTTTGGTCTAACTATAACATTTTAAACTTAAGGGGTCTAAATAATATATGTTTACAAACTTTAGGGGTCTACTTGTAATTTATTAACGGATATATTTACAGTAGGGGTCTAAGTGTTACACGTATACAAACTTTAGAGGGTTTGTGTGTAATATTTTAAATGTTAGGGGTCTGAGTGATTAAGTGACAAATCTCAAGGGGTCTAGGTGTAATTCTCCCTTTTAAATTATAGTATTAATGAATAGTTGCCTTTTTAGTATTTTGTGCATTTACTTTTCATTTTTGCGTTGGTTATTAAATGTTTAAATAACATTCTTATGCATAAATTGGCACCACAGTATGGGAATAATTCGTTTTGTTTAAAATTTGCAATGGTTTAAGCATCATATAGAACTTTACTCTATATTTATGTATCTCATATCATATTCTTATGAAAACTCACACGTTGTGCACTTTCAACTTTATTAAGTTTGAAGTTTGTCAGGTATTTTTACCTCAAGAACTTCAAACAAATGGTAGAGATACAAAGAAGGCCCGGTTAGTTTTAACCAATCTCTTCTGGAGGATTATATACATTTACTCAAAAGAATAATTTCATTATCTTTGTTTTTTGTCAATACAAATTTTGGGAACGATTAGTTGACTTGGAATTATTTGCATAGGAAATGTGTATTCCAAGAACTTTTGAGATATGATTTTAAGTCATCTTTGACTATATTTGAACCTTAGCCTTATTCTTTGTGATATTAATACTAGAAGCTGTGTTTGAGCCTTTTTTTTTAAAAAATAAATATTTTCATTTCTTAAAACACATATAATAACCAAGCCAATGATGTAATATAATATTCCTTACACTTGGTTATCCCGAGATTGAGTTGTTTTTGTTTTTATGTAATTGAGGAGATGTTGGTTGAGAAAAGTGTATTGAAAGGTGAATTTTTTTTAAATTGTGAATATTTACATGTGAGAGCGTGTCTAAAAAAAAGAAGAAAATAATTCAAGTTGATAAGAAAAAAAACAATATGTCTAGGAAAAGAAAGAGAAAAAGAAAAATATGTGCAATTGTTGAGAATTGTGCTTCTAGAGGATGACGGGTGAAAGATTATAGAAAATAATTTGGTTGTATAATGTATTAATCTCTAAGGATAGTCCTTTGAACTCTTCAATATCCTTCATTTCAAAACTCTAATCCAAAATCCCCATTACAACCCCAGAAAAAATCATATCTAATCTCAAGGGTGTATTGGTTGATGCATAACTGGTGTAGCTAAGGAAGATAAGGTGATTATTTGCTTATTATGTGTTGATTTCCTTTCATGAGACTATACCAAACTATTTTCTTTTAAATGATGGCTATTTTGATTGAACATGTGAGTATTACTTTGCTTTGAGTAAATACAATCTTCTTGCATGTGCAAACTTGAGGGAATAGTCATTGGAATCTAAGAGAATTCTTAATGAGAGTATTATTTAGTGAGATTTGACATTGATACGAATAGTTGATAGTAATAGCAGTGATTACCAAATGGATTACAAACTTGGTACAGTNTTGGAATCTAAGAGAATTCTTAATGAGAGTATTATTTAGTGAGATTTGACATTGACACGAATAGTTGATAGTAATAGCAGTGATTACCAAATGGATTACAAACTTGGTACAGTTAATTCACATTGCACACGAGTTTATATGGGAACATAATACGTACATAAATTTATATAGTGATCAATTCTATATTTTACTTTGCACGTGCTTATAAAAATCTTGTAACTTAGAGTTCCTAGATTTTGATGTTGATCTATGTTATGAATTTTTTATTTAAATATTTGGTGACAAATTGATGTTTGTGGGTATCATATTAGGAAACTCTCACGAGACTATGCTGGTCCACTAGGGTAACCTAGGAGTTTAAAGGTTTGTTGCATATGTTAAATACAATTGTGAATTCTAAAAAAGTAGATGTATATTTATTTTATTTTGTCTTACTAGGGATTAGCACGAGCTATGTTGGGGTGTGTGATTAGCTATGAATATTACATGATTGTGATGATAATAGGTGGCTAATTACAATGGGTAAAAAGNGCTATGTTGGTCCACTAGGGTAACCTAGGAGTTTAAAGGTTTGTTGCATATGTTAAATACAATTGTGAGTTCTAAAAAAGTAGATGTATATTTATTTTATTTTGTCTTACTAGGGATTAGCACGAGCTATGTTGGGGTGCGTGATTAGCTATGAATATTACATGATTGTGATGATAATAGGTGGCTAATTACAATGGGTAAAAAGATAAATGAGCTTAATTAATATATTTTTGGATTTTCTTTTCTTTTGTAGTGTTTGTTTTTGCAAGTAATTGGTTTAGTTAAAGATTTGAAGGACAAATACAAAAAGATAAGAAAATCTATAGCAGTATGGAGTTAAAAAGGAGTCACTGCCTCATGTGTCCAAAGGTTGGGAAAGCACATTTGGACGTGAGTAGTTGCAAAGGGAAGATTGAAGACACGTGTCTAGATGGTGGACATATTGCGTTCAGACGTCATCTCCAGTAGTTGAAGCCATAATCGTTGAACCGTGCGTCCGAATGGTCCAAAACACACATTCGGATGCGAGGAGCGGAGAAGCCAAGAAAACAAGATATGTCTGAATAGTCCAAAACACGCATCCAGATGCGATGATGATATTCCGTAAAGCCCCGACCTAATACCATATAATTCACAGTACATATAGCCTCCATAAGAAGTAAACAATACAATCTTAAAACAATGATTAAGCTATGACACCAATGATGNGTGTCTGAATAGTCCAAAACACGCATCCAGATGCGATGATGATATTCCGTAAAGCCCCGACCTAATTCCATATAATTCACAGTACATATAGCCTCCATAAGAAGTAAACAATACAATCTTAAAANGACATAGCCATAGTAGCAGTTATGATATGGCCTTAGTGGTAGACATGAGATAGCCTTAGCAGCGGATATGATATAGCCTTAGTAGCGGATATGATATAGCCTTAGTGGAAGTTATGATATAGAGCCTTAGTGGCAAGTATGGCCTCAGTGGAAGAAACAATATAATATTTATGATGTGTGCAGAAGAACAATGATTTATATACGGCGGTGTCACTTTTACTATGCTGAGTTAATATTGATATTGAAAGAATGGTATTTCTTCACTTTATTTGTGCATATACATTCACTGAGCTTATCGTGCTCACTCTTTGTAGTTTATGTTTCCATGTATCCTATGCAAAAAANTTCATGTTAGTTACGAGTTAAATTACAATTAATGGAATTATCGGAATTTAGTTATGATTGTAATTTCATGTAATTAGGGTCGAGCTGTGAAGATCTGAAAGATTTGGATACTAATTACTACGTGTTAGAGAAAATTGNCTCATGCTAGTTACGAGTTAAATTACAATTAATGGAATTATCGGAAGTTAGTTATGATTGTAATTTCATGTAATTAGGGTCGAGCTGTGAAGATCTGAAAGATTTGGATACTAATTACTACGTGTTAGAGAAAATTGGGAGTTAGAATAGGGAATTAGGGGAATTAAAGGGGAAACAAGTGTAGTTGATCAAATAAAGGGGGAGTCATAGAACACCAATCATTAGGATAGCTCTCCAACCTTGGTAGAAAATGGTGGAGTCTTTTATATGTGGAAGCATTCTTTTGCATAAAATGGAGGAAGTTTGAGAGGAGTTCCTGGTGGATGTTGGAGAAGTTTAGCTTTCGGGATTAATTCGGTACCAACTGTAAGGAATTCTTCAAGCTCACTTGAACTAAATCAACCCATCTCTCACTATTACTCCCTTAGCTCTCATCTAAACTTTAGTTGTGGGTTGTTTGTGTTGAGCTGAAGACAACAACAACATTGGGTTTTGCAGTTCAGTGGTTTTGGCGAGATTCGATGGAGGAAGCTCTTGTTGGGTCTCTCTCTTTAAATTATAATGTTTTTGAGCTTTTAGGATCTTAGGTATGGGTTGCTAGATGCTTAGAAGGGGTTAGGAGTTTAAGAAATGGTGAAAGGAGGTGTTGTAGATCATTGTAGATCATTTCCATGGCGTCAGTTATGAGAATTTGTACAACATTGTGTTGTATTAGTACAAGGGCATTCTGCCCGAGATGAACCAGTACAACCCTATTGAAATCCCTGTTTTGCCGCGATGCCTTCAGTGGTTTATATGGTCATTCTTTAAGCTTCATAGGTCCAATATAGCTAAAATCAACCCTCTAAATTTATCTTAAATCATAATTTGACTTGAATATGGTGGGTACCTATCAAGTAAATGGTTAGGTGATTTGAGCTACACCATTTGGGGAGAAGGATGGATAATGTATTAACTTAAGTATGGTTAAACATCTATACATATACAAACACTACATAACACATGTACGTATAATATTCATATGTATTTGTGATGTTGTGTGTGTTAGGTACGAGGCGACGACATCAACATTGGTTCCACGTAAAGTCTCATTTCCAGCTTTGAAGTGAGTGTACTATCTCATATTTATGGAAAATGACTTGTGAATGTTATCTACTATTGAAGTGTGAACGTTTTTCATGTTGGCTTATGATAGAATGGTGTATATGCTTATAGCCTTAAAGGTAAATACGATATAGTCTAAGTGGCGAATCTAATATAGGCTTCGTGGTGAAATGATATGGCCTTAGTGGCAGATACAACATAGCCATAGTAGCAGTTATGATATGGCCTTAGTGGTAGATATGAGATAGCCTTAGTAGCGGATATGATATAGCCTTAGTAGCGGATATGATATAGCCTTAGTGGAAGTTATGATATAGTGATGTGTGCAGAAGAACAATGATTTATATACGGCGGTGTCACTTTTACTATGCTGAGTTAATATTGATATTGAAGGAATGGTATTTCTTCACTTTATTTGTGCATATACATTCATTGAGCTTATCGTGCTCACTCTTTGTAGTTTATGTTTCCATGTATCCTATGCAAAAAAGAGGAATCCACTGCTGAGTCTAGGTGGCTAAGGGGGAGTTAACCTTGGAGTCTTTTGGGTTTCTTTAGTGTCTTTTGGGAACTTGTAAATATTTGGGCTTTAAATGATTTTTTGGTCTACAAATGAGGTATAGCGATGAGCGTTACCCATCTACGTATGTTTTAGGAACTTAAACTTTGTTTAGGTTGCTAAAGGTTGATGCGTGTATGTTAGGTATCTAACTTTATGTACAAAGTTAAGCTTATTGTTATAATTAAATGTATTATTTTTGGGTTGGGATGTTATCTTTTTGGTATCAAAGCATAGGTTGCTTAGGTTCTATAGACAAGTGAGTCTGGATCAGCAATGGACAAGGTGTGTTGGGGGTGTCATTCGAGGTGAGTTAAGCATAAAAATGCTCATGTACTACATTTTTATATTTTCCTGTGTTGAGTTGCATTTTTATAGAAATGTTAATCATGAATTAAGGAATGTGAAAGACAACATCAAGAAGGGTCAATGGTTAGTAGAATCAAAAAGATATGAATTAGAGAATATTTGATGCAATTAATTACGAATGGAAATGCATGCAGCTATACAGACAAAGCAATTTATGCTTGGTGGTGAGTAATGTGGTGCTATTTAGGAGCAGTTTATGGAATTGTAGTTTGTGCATTTTCTATTAAGGAAAAATTCAAATTCAATGATAGGTTACTAAATGATTCTTGACAACTCCAACATCGAAGATGAAGCTCTTGTGTCAGTACAAGCAAATTATGGGTAGCTTATGGATTTGTTTCACATTAAATATGTTCTGAACAATATAGTTATGAGCAGGAACAAGCTTCTAAATTTATAACTCAAGTGAAGATGTTTGGGGCTGAGGATGAAAAATGATTTACTACTACTTATCTCACTTTGTTACTCCTTTATGCACTCTAGCAGATGGTCGATTTGATGATGATGCAAGACTATGCTTGGATTCACTAGACCTTCTAAAAGCTTAGAAAAATTAACACTTGGTTGTTTAAACCCTTAAATGCTTAGGTAGATGCATGAGCTTCTTATTTAAGACTTCCTTATCATGAATGCAAAGTGCACTATGGTGACAATGTTCACCACAAGCAAAACACACAAATCATTTGGTTCAGATTTCCTTTTTAGTTGGCTTCTTTAAGTGCTTACCCTTACCAATATTGGCCTTTTTAGGAATTATGCTTACTTGTGGAGGTGGCAAACTGGGGATTACCCTTTACGAACACTGTCTTAGCCAAAGTGGTTGTGGTGTTCTCACTAGTGCAACCTAAGCCTCTTTTGCCACCCACACTCTTTCCTATAGTCAATATTTTATCAAGTTTTTCAGTGCTTTAGGAAATTATTTTCAAGATTTTTTATGATTCATGAAGGTCTCTGTCAAGTTTGATAAGTTTAAACTCGAGACCATTCTTAGACTCTAAAAACCCTTTATGCTCTCTCTCAAGGAATCTCTTTTTATCCTGGAGGGACTTCTTCTCCTCCTTAAGCCCAATAATATGAGCCTTGGACTTTACTAAGTCCGTGTGAAGTGATTTCTTCTCATCCTCACTCATTTTGAGCCTCGTGCTCAATGAAAGCAAATTCTCACTTTGTTTTTGACACTCCTTATACAGTTGATTCTAAATATCTTGGAGGTCCTCAACACTTTTGATCTCATCTTCAATTGTAGAGAGATAATGTCTAAGTCATCTTCACCCACAGTAAGACTCGACTCAACTCTCTCTTCTTCATCCTTGGAAGTTTCTAGTGGGGAAAAAGGCATGTGAACCTACAAAAGGTTGTGAGGTTTTCTTCATCACTTTGAGAAAATGAGTCAACACTCATTGTGAACTCACTTTCACTCTTACTCACATTAACCTTTAAGGCTGTCCCCCTATCCTTGGGCATGTCCTTTTTCTTAGCATTTGTGTCAGACCCTAGATCGGCCTGGCATGCAACAAGTGTTACCTCGTCCCGTGAAACATTTAATAATATTAAAGTACAACGGCATAGCTTAGTGAACAAACCCACAACTTACAAATTAAAGTATTACGTATAATACAAATATAGCACATGTACTATACTCAAACAATTACATGTCCTATTACATAAGTACACAACAAATTTGATTACATCTCCTAATGTATATAAGATACCTGACAGTATGCTATGAACAAATCTTTCTGCTTTCTCACATCTGAAAATAGGAAACAAAGTAGGGTGAGCATCAACAACTTGGTAGAGTAACTCATGCCAGGAAAACAAGTTTCGAAATATATAGTTTAGCATGATTAGGCAAAAGCAAAACGGGCATTTGGTACATATATATACAAATAAAAGCATAATTTTATGGGAAACATTAGCAGTTAAATAAAACTGTAAAAGAGAATTCAGAAATATGAGTAATTTAGTATGTATATATCTTAGATATTAAAGCATACACACCCAACCATACCTCTTAAAATCAAATTGGACTTTATTTGGTTATAATGGGGCATTGGTTGAAGGTTCAAGAAACGAAGGGAATCAAGGATTCAAAAGAAGTTATCCATAGACAAATTATGTATTCAACACTTGCACTCTTCTTTTGATACAACATGAAAGTTCATATCCCTCATTCTTTATTCACACAGCCTTTGGCTTTCACATTCAACATTTTTTTTTTCAATTCATCACATTTTCCAAAAAAGAAAAAAAATTCTTCTTCTTTCATTTTTTTCCATCATCTTTCTTTTTCATTCATTCATGATTGAACATTTCACTTCAATCTCAAACATATATTAGATGAGTACAAATCCAGGGATAACCAAGGTAAGTTATATATAGATATTGCTTGGCTTGGCTATTATTTGAGGTAAAGAAATTAATATTTATCATGGCTCAATCACGGATCCTAGAGACAATGAAATGCAAGAATAGGCTTAAGGATCAATAAAAATTCAATGATGGCCTAAGATCATATTTCAGAAAGTATGGAAAAGTGTTGCTCTTTGTTGAGATACCTCCAACTAATTACTCCTATGCTCCTAGCCAAAACTGGAATAATGAAATTATTGAAGGACAATGGATTCAAAATGAATATCATCTGAGTAAATGTATTATAACCATCCAAAAATGATAGGCACTAGACTCACAGGGTATATACGTGCATCTCTAATATGGATGTCAAGCTTTCAAAATATGAATTTCATTTCATACATTCCAACATGAATTACATGCTCACAGTGAACAAAGTTTGAGTTCCAAATACACACATAACCATGATATTCAAACATAGAATACAAGTCTATACAACAACATAGCTCTGAAGAAACAACAAATTGACAACCAAATGGACATATTTTTTTCAAAAATTTTCAATTTTTTCACTAAACTACCAAAAAAACTAAAATAAACAAAAATTAAGAACAAATTAATGGTGTAATCCTCACCCCCCCCCACCAAAACTTAAAATTTGCAATAATAATGATGCAATGAGAAATTGAAAAAGATAAGTAAAAGATAACACCTGAATCAAACTCCTAACGTAAACTAATTGCAAAATAAGTTAAAGTACAAATTAGCATAAAAGAAAATAACAAGACTATCTAAAAAGAAAAGAAAAATGCTATCTAAATAATCTAATCTACTAGTGTACATTACACGGATGGAAAATCCTGATATACGAATCAACAATCTCCTCCGCAATCTGCTCAATTGANTCTATCTAACTAATCTAATCTACTAGTGTACATTACACGGATGGAAAATCCTGATATACGAATCAACAATCTCCTCCGCAATCTTCTCAATTGAAAAACCCTCTATGAATGTCTATAGTCACTGGCCATTAACCTTAAAAGTNGCTATCTAAATAATCTAATCTACTAGTGTACATTACACGGATGGAAAATCCTGATATACGAATCAACAATCTCCTCCGCAATCTGCTCAATTGAAAAACCCTCTATGAATGTCTATAGTCACTGGCCATTAACCTTAAAAGTCTAACCATTCTAGGGTTTTCTACTTCTATAGCACCATGAGGATAGACTGCACAGACCTCAAAAGGACCGTCCCAACAAGAGCTAAGTTTTCCAGGGAAGAGGTGAAATCCAGAGTTGTATAGGAGTACCTTTGTCCTAGCTCACAAGTCTTTCTCAAAATAGACTGATCATGAAAATCCTTAGACTTTTCCTTATAAATATAGGTACTATCATATGCATCTCTATAAATTTCCTCTAATTCAATCAAATCCAACTTCCTTAGACTGCCAGCTAAACCCAAATTAAAATTGAGGATTTTTTTGGCCCAATAAGCTCGATGCTCCATTTCAACTAGCAAGTGACAACCTACCATAGATCAACTGATTGGGAGACATACCTAAATTTGTCTTATATACAGCATAATATGCCCACAAAGCATCGGTCAACCAAAGTGACTAGTCTTTTTTATTAAGGTTAACCATTTTCTTTAGGATATGCTTAATCTCGCTATTGATCAACTCGGCTTGGCCATTGGTTTATGGATGATAGGCAGTGGACACCTTATGTGTAATGCTGTATTTATGCATAAGAATAGCAAATGGGCAGTTACAAAACTGTAAACCACCATCAATAATAATTACCCTCGGTATCCCAAATCTAGAAAAATGTTTTCTTTGAGAAATTTCATCACAACCTTGTGATCATTAGTACTAGTTGGGATAGTCTCTAACCATTTAGATACCTAATCCACAATCAACAAAATATAGACTTACCAAAAGAAATAGGTAAGGGACCCATAAAATCGATGCCCCAACAATCAAATACATCTTTGACAAGGACGGGACTTAAGGGGCATCATGTTTCAATAGATCACACTACCTAACCATTGGCAACAATCACAACTCTTACAAAAATGAAAGCAGTCCTTGAATAGGGTCGGCTAATAGAAGCCACATTGCAATATATTCATTGAAGTCTTCTTGGAGGAGAAATGACCTTTACACACCTTTGAATGGCAAAAGGACATGATTTGTTGTTGTTCATCATCTGGCACACATGTCCTCATGACCTGATCAGGGCAATACTTGAATAAGTAAGGATTATAAAAATAAAACTTCTTTACCTCTACCAAAAACTTCCTTTTCTCCTATGGGCTCCAATGCACCTATAATTACCTTGTAACAAGAAACTTAACTATGTCAGCATACCAGGAACTAATCGTATTAAGTGCAAATAAGTGCTCATTAGGGAACGTGTTAGGATATGCTCATGCGTGTCATAAAAAAAATTCGTGACAAATGGTCAGCCACCACATTCTCCACTCCCCTTTTGTCCTTAATAATCAAATGAAATTCGTAAAGAATAAGGATCCACCTAATAAGCCTTGGCTTCACTTCCTACTTAGACAATAAATACTTCAAAGCAACATGGTCAATAGAAACAATAATAGGTGAACCAATGATGTATGACCTAAATTTATCAAGAACAAAGACTACAACCAGTAATTCTTTATTAGTTGTTGTGTAATTCATTTAAGCTTCATTCATTGTTTTACTACTGTATTAGATGACTTGGGATTTCTTGTCCTGCCATTGGCCTAACACAGCTCCTACTAGGTAGTCACTGGCATCGCAAATGAGCTCAAATGGAAGTTCCCAATGGTGGGGTTGCATGATTGGAGGTATTATTAACATATTTTTTAATTTTTTAAATACCACCTCACAACTTGGTGACCACTCAAAATGAACATCCTTGGCCAAAAGATTACNATGACAAATGGTCAGCCACCACATTCTCCACTCCCCTTTTGTCCTTAATAATCAAATGAAATTCATAAAGAATAAGGATCCACCTAATAAGCCTTGGCTTCACTTCCTACTTAGACAACAAATACTTCAAAGCAACATGGTCAATAGAAACAATAATAGGTGAACCAATGATGTATGACCTAAATTTATCAAGAACAAAGACTACAACCAGTAATTCTTTATTAGTTGTTGTGTAATTCATTTAAGCTTCATTCATTGTTTTACTACTGTATTAGATGACTTGGGATTTCTTGTCCTGCCATTGGCCTAACACAGCTCCTACTAGGTAGTCACTGGCATCGCAAATGAGCTCAAATGGAAGTTCCCAATGGTGGGGTTGCATGATTGGAGGTATTATTAACATATTTTTTAATTTTTTAAATACCACCTCACAACTTGGTGACCACTCAAAATGAACATCCTTGGCCAAAAGATTACATAAAGGTCGTGACAAAGGACTAAAATCCTTTGTGAACCGTCTATACACCCAGCATGTCCAAGAAAAGACCTAACATCTTTCACATATGTACGGGTTGGGAGATTTGAAATTAGTTCAACCTTGGATTTATCTACCTCTATTCTCGTCTCTAACACTATGTGTCCCAACACAATACCCAGAGTGACCATAAAATGGCACTTTTCCCAAGTAAGTACCAAATTTTTTTCTCCNGTTCATTGTTTTACTACTGTATTAGATGACTTGGGATTTCTTGTCCTGCCATTGGCCTAACACAGCTCCTACTGGGAAGTCATTGGCATCGCAAATGAGCTCAAATGGAAGTTCCCAATGGTGGGGTTGCATGATTGGAGGTATTATTAACATATTTTTTAATTTTTTAAATACCACCTCACAACTTGGTGACCACTCAAAATGAACATCCTTGGCCAAAAGATTACATAAAGGTCGTGACAAAGGACTAAAATCCTTTGTGAAGCGTCTATACACCCAGCATGTCCAAGAAAAGACCTGACATCTTTCACATATGTAAGGGTTGGGAGATTTGAAATTAGTTCAACCTTGGATTTATCTACCTCTATTCTCGTCTCTAACACTATGTGTCCCAACACACCCAGAGTGACCATAAAATGGCACTTTTCCCAAGTAAGTACCAAATTTTTTTCTCCTCAAATCATACCCATACCTTTTCTAAATTCTCCAAGCATCCCTTAAAAGAATCACCAAAAATAGAGAAGTCGTCCATGAACACCTCCACTATTTTCTCAACCATATCACTGAAGATATCCATTATACATCGTTGGAAGGTGCTCGGTGAATTACATAGCCCAAATGGTATCCTTCGATAGGCAATCATTTCAAAAGGGCAAGTGAAGGTTATTTTCTCCTGGTCTTCTAGGGCAATCTAGTTATATCCAAAATACCCATCGAGGTAGGTAACCCCATCTTCATGTTACCAAATGTGAGCAATCTTCCCAAAATAGTTTTATATGTATCAAGGAACAATCTTCCCAAAATAACTGGAATTTGAGAAGTGTAAAAACTAGGAAAATTTATTTTTTTAGGAAAATGGCAAAACAGTAATTAGCTATTACGATACACGTTGAAAATCTAAATTTTTCTGGAACTCAAATGATAAAATAGACCTCACCATTGGATTCATCTCATGAAAACTAGTTACCCAGTCAATTTTTGTCGAATTCTAAGACGGTCAAATTTTTCATATTTTTCTATGTGATCGGACCTTGAGTGGCTAAAATTAAAGCAATCGGGTTTTTATTACAAAATACATAACATAATTTAAATTTATTTCATATAAAATATATTGAACATAACATAGAATGAGATTTAATTGATTCGGGATAAAATCGGATTAGAAAAAGATGGGGGTGTGTGGGTTAATGAGAGCCAAGTATTTGGGAGTATAAATAGGGGAGAAAAATTAGATTTTCTCCCCATTACTTTTATATTTTCAGATAGATAGAGAGAGAGAGAGAGAGAGAAGAGGAAAAATCAAGTGGGTTTCAATCTTCCTTCTTCGATCTAGGGCCAACCATTCGTCGAAATCCTTCGAGCCAAGAACAAAAGTTGTTCTAGGCAACGAGAGCTATGCCAACATACCAAAAATCAGAGATTTCACTGAATTCTCACAGATGGGATTTTTGAAAATCAAGACTTGAAGCTTGATTTGGGTTTCTTGGAGTTTATACCACTCGTATTATACTTCAAGAGGTAGCGGTCTTCTCCTAGCTAGTTTTATTTTCAACCTAGAGTTTGCGTATGAAATGGTTAGTATAATTAGAGATGAAATATCTTGTTTGAATATACTCAAGGAGTAACTACAGCATGAGAAATGGTATAAGAATATATGAAACCAATTTGCATGAATTGGGTACTGTTGAAATTGTTTATTTGGTCATTNTATGAGAAATGGTATAAGAATATATATGAAACCAATTTGCATGAATTGGGTACTGTTGAAATTGTTTATTTGGTCATTTCATGAGAATGTGATAAATTGGGCATGATTATGTGTTTATATGATTTTTATACCTTTTTGGTGTTTGATAAAATGTCTAATGATTTAGCAAGTTATTTGAATGAAATTGATAAAACATGTTTTGTGGTGATGTTAGAATGTAATTATATGCTTGCTGATATAAGTCACATTGAGGATTTGGAATTGTTCATATTGTGCTCATGATATGTTGAACATGATGTTGTAATTGCAATTGAAANGATGATTTAGCAAGTTATTTGAATGAAATTGATAAAACATGCTTTGTGGTGATGTTAGAATGTAATTATATGCTTGCTGATATAAGTCACATTGAGGATTTGGAGTTGTTCATATTGTGCTCATGATATGTTGAACATGATGTTGTAATTGCAATTGAAATCTTGGTTGCATAATGATATGAAATGCAATTGTACATTACATTGCATATGCACAGGGAAGCATCACATTCGTGGGCATGTGACATGGTTGTGGGTGTGCATAGTTTTGATCAAACACCATTATTTGTGGATGATAAATGGGCTCGGGAGAGTTGGACCAAGGTCCAACTAAGTAGCACTGATTGCATGGAACACTTGTGTCGGGTATAGCAAAAAGGACTAGATTCTCCCTTGGGTCCAAGATCCGATTACTGGTTTATACACTTTTGACGGTGAAAATTCCAAAAAAGTGTAATGGTGTATGCAGAACCGAATGTGAGATACCAAAATCTATGTCAGTGTGGTGGATTGTTGGTGCAAGTCTTGGAAATCACCTACCCAACAAAGACACATGGTTCATTTTATAAAATAGTCATTGGATGTGCAACATCAATAACTAGGGCTTGGAATGTCTGGGTACATACGCATGGCATAGCATTGTGACACCTCATAACATGGCATAGCATTGTGACATTCATTCTTGAAGTTGTATGTTCTTGGATGAATGCTTGTTTGAATACTGAGTAGCATGTAAGCATTTCATATACATCTAGGTTGGGGAGTAGCCCGTTTAGGAGATACCCTACTGAGCAAGGCTCTTCCTTTATGGGGACAACATTTTAGGTGCGGAACAAGAGCCAGTGGACGGCTCTCACTTGGGCCCCTATTGATGAAGAAAGCCAAGTTGTGTCTTTAGATTACATTTTTGTAAAACAATCGTGTAATTGGTTTTGGATATATAACATTGTATAAAGGATTGTAAAACGAACTCATTTGAATTATATTTTGTGTAAAATTTGATGTTATATGAGTTTGGGTGAATATTGTATGAGATTGGGTGAGTTGAAATTGAAAAAAGATTGAATTGGGGGAAAATTGGGTTCATCTACCAATAGCAAGTCTTCAGCTACTAATAGCATGTACACGCTACCAGTAACTCTTCCAAAATTTTCAAAAATTCAAAATAACTTTGCTAAGCCTTCGAGCCTTGTGCCCTTTTGTTCAAAGGATGTAAGTGGAGTAATATTAAGAATAAATTGATGTATATTGGACCTTGAAATGGTCAAGTGATTGAAATGTATACAAGTTATATGTTTGGGAGTGCCTGATACTAGGGAGACTTTGCTCAAACTCTGTGTTGCGATCCTGGTGAAGGAGATGTTATGATGTGGTGCCAGGTTATGCGACATTCATGGGTACTTCCGCAAGTTGATGGGTGATCAACGGGCTGATAAAAAACTCCCAGTTTTAGGGGCATCACAGCTTGGTATCAGAGCATAGGCCATAGGTCTTATATGAGCCTCATGGAAAATGAGTCTATCATCTTCCATTATGAGAGTGAAAGAGGTTTAGTGTCCATGGTGTATCTTAGGCTCTAATGACCGTCACAACCTGGTATCAGACCCTAGATTCTCGATTTACCTAGTGCTTGTAGGGCATAGGTATAGGTCATTGCATCCATTGTGTATTACATGTTGTGTGCTCTAAATGCTACATGTTATGAGTTATGTGAAATTATATGCATGATTAAATGTATATAGAAATGAGACACTAGGGTTAGAAAATATAACCTTAGGGGTCAGAAAAGAAAGAACAGGAAGGTTCAGGATTTAGGTGTCTACTAGTGGATGACACATACCCTACTAGTGAGTCAAGGAGAGAAATCTCAATGTTTTGACTTTGATCCCTACTTGGGATACTAAGTTAGTGCTCTATTACTATTTGACATGTGTGTAGATGACAAATAGAGAAAGGGGACACCGGAACGGTCGAGGATGTGGGCGAAACAACAACCAACCACAGCCGGGCTTTGACTAACAAGCCTTCATGGAAGCTATAGGCACCATGGCAGCTACCTTTACACAAGCTATCACCAAAGTGGCCTATTTGAGCTCGAGTAACCTCCAAAAGTTTAAGGCACACAAGCCACCTACTTTCATGGGAGAGGCGAATCCAATGGTGGCCGACCATTAGTTCCAACAAGTGGATAAGATCTTAGAGGGTATGGAGATCACATCCGATGTCACTAAGATAAGGCTTGTTGCATTCTAACTTAAAGGAGAGGCCCATCTATGGTGGGATTGGGAAAAGGCCTCGAAGAACCTAGAAGCAATGACATGGGGAGAGTTCCATGAGCTCTTCATGGGCAAGTACTTCCCGTCGACTGTTCAACAAGTAAAAGGCCGAGAATTCTTGGATTTGATGCAAGTGACCATTACAGTGATGGAATACGTGGCTAAATTCACCGAGTTATCCCATTTTTCCAGTGATTATGTGGCCACAAACTTGGACAAAGTGAGAAAGTTAGAGGATGGTTTGAAGTTATCCATCCGACGAAAGATTATGGGCCACCGCCTACAAGATTTGGACTCAATGGTCGAGATGGTCGTGGCCATTAAGAGAGAGGTGGAAGACACAAGGGACATCCGAGAGGCGGGTGCTACGGACAAGAAGAAGGTGGGTAAATCCTTTTTTTCTAGTTCAGAGAAGAAGCAGAAGACTTCTACCCCACAACGGTATCAAGGACAAGNTTGATCCCTACTTGGGATACTAAGTTAGTGCTCTATTACTATTTGACATGTGTGTAGATGACAAATAGAGAAAGGGGACACCGGAACGGTCGAGGATGTGGGCGAAACAACAACCAACCACAGCCGGGCTTTGACTAACAAGCCTTCATGGAAGCTATAGGCACCATGGCAGCTACCTTTACACAAGCTATCACCAAAGTGGCCTATTTGAGCTCGAGTAACCTCCAAAAGTTTAAGGCACACAAGCCACCTACTTTCATGGGAAAGGCGAATCCAATGGTGGCCGACCATTAGTTCCAACAAGTGGATAAGATCTTAGAGGGTATGGAGATCACATCCGATATCACTAAGATAAGGCTTGTTGCATTCTAACTTAAAGGAGAGGCCCATCTATGGTGGGATTGGGAAAAGGCCTCGAAGAACCTAGAAGCAATGACATGGGGAGAGTTCCATGAGCTCTTCATGGGCAAGTACTTCCCGTCGACTGTTCAACAAGTAAAAGGCCGAGAATTCTTGGATTTGATGCAAGTGACCATTACAGTGATGGAATACGTGGCTAAATTCACCGAGTTATCCCATTTTTCCAGTGATTATGTGGCCACAAACTTGGACAAAGTGAGAAAGTTAGAGGATGGTTTGAAGTTATCCATCCGACGAAAGATTATGGGCCACCGCCTACAAGATTTGGACTCAATGGTCGAGATGGTCGTGGCCATTAAGAGAGAGGTGGAAGACACAAGGGACATCCGAGAGGCGGGTGCTACGGACAAGAAGAAGGTGGGTAAATCCTTTTTTTCTAGTTCAGAGAAGAAGCAGAAGACTTCTACCCCACAACGGTATCAAGGACAAGGTTGTAGTTACCAAGGTCAAGGTCAAGGTCAATCTTCCCAAGGCGAGAGAAATTTCAGGACCACCTATTAGGCAGACCAGAGGACATGTATCAATTGTAACCAGCCGAGCAATATGAAGTGAATTTTGCCCTCAGAGATAGGGATCCCAAAGCTATGGGACATCTTAGTCCCAATCATTAGTGGGACATCCACCGACATTCTTCATTCCTCCCTATCCTACCATGGGCCAGGGAAGTCAATTCTAGCTCCAAGGTGCTACATAGACCCCTATTGCTTCTCAAGCGGGGACTCCGCAATCAGGCTAGATGGGCCAAGACATGGACATGGGCCAGGACATGGACCGAGGCCGAGGACAAGGCTTATAGGCCGGGACTTCAAGGACCCAAGGGCGAGTTTATGCCATCAGTACCAAGATTGAGTCGGTGGACCAGTTGGTGATTCAAGGTACATTCTTACTCTCTAGCTTATGGGCAAGGGTATTATTTCACTCTAGTGCATTTGTATTCATTCATTTATGCATCATCTGTAAAAGATTTGGGTTTATAGGTTGAGACCTTGAAAGAGCCATTGCATATGAGTTCACCCCTAGGAGTTAGGGTATGTACTGATCAGATATGTCGGGGATATGAGTTAGAGATCTCAAGAATTCTACTCACTGTGGACCTTAGGGTCATAGACATGTAGGAGTTTGATGTCATCATTGGGATGGATTAGTTGGCAACACACCGAGTTGTCATTGATTGTGATCGAAAGAGGGTCACTGCTTATACACTAGTGGGTGTCTGTTACAAGTTTCAGGGTGAAAAGCACAATACTTTACCCCAAGTCGTATATGATTCCCGTTAGCATGGGCAGTTGATGGGTTGGCTAGCAAGTCTTATCCTAGAGGACGAGGTGAGGCAAGAGTTAGGTCTACCTCAAGTGGTTTGTGAATATGCGGATGTTTTTTCAGACGAATTATCAGAATTACCTCCATCAGGATGTAAACTTCATCATTGAGTTGCACCCCAATACATTTCCCATTTCTATGACTTCGTAAAGAATGGCACCTACTGAGTTACAAGAACTTAAGGTCTAGTTACAAGAATTGTTGGACAAGGGTTTCAATAGACCGAGTACCTCACCTTGGGGTGCTCCGGTGCTATTTTCCAAGATGAAGGATAAGACCCTTCAGCTGTGTATAGACAACCGACAATTAAATCGAGTACCATTAAGAATAGGTACCCTTTGCCAANGCTGAGTTACAAGAACTTAAGGTCTAGTTGCAAGAATTGTTGGACAAGGGTTTCAATAGACCGAGTACCTCACCTTGGGGTGCTCCGGTGCTATTTTCCAAGATGAACGATAAGACCCTTCAGCTGTGTATAGACAACCGACAATTAAATCGAGTACCATTAAGAATAGGTACCCTTTGCCAAGAATTGATGACTTGTTTGATCAACTGAGAGGGGCACGAGTCTACTCAAAGATAGATCTGAACATAGGTTACCATCAGTTGAGAATTAGGGAGGCAGATATCCCTAAGACAGTATTTAGGATGCGGTATGGGCATTTCAAGTTCACTGTGATGCCATTTGGATTGATGAATGCCCTAGTAGCATTCATGGACCTTATGCATAAGGTGTTCCAACCCTATATTGATCAGTATGTCGTGGTCTTTATTAATGATATCCTGATTTACTCCAAATTTTAGGAGGAACATGAGGGTGATATGAGGATTGTTCTCCAGACCCTGAAAGACCACCTATTCTACGCCAAGTTCAACAAGTGTGAATTTTGGCTGACATAAGTGAATTTTCTAGGACATGAGGTGTCAAATGAGGCTTACTCCAGCTCCTATTTCGATAGTTCTAGAAAGGGGACAGAGGGAAATGGTATATTGTGATGCCTTCCTACTTGATCATTTCCGTTGTAGTATATCCTAACCTCTAAATATCACCCCTCAATGTGTAGAGTCTATGTGTGGAGGGGAGTGTCACTCTCCCTTTGAATGATATCAAAAGAAAGGGCAACAGAATGGTGGAATGAAATGTGTGTGTGTGTGAACAAAAATGCTTCTAAAGTGCAAGAAGACTTTTGTGTGTCGTGTTTTACTTGGAATCATATTCCAAGATCGTCTCCTCAGGGAAGGAGGTGAATCTTGTAGAAGGTACTTTTGGTGAAAGAAAAGTGTAAAATCTTTTGTTGTTTGAAGTTAGTTTGTGATTTGTGTTGTGATGAAATTGAAATGGGAAACAAGTGTTGGCTAATCCGAAGGGTTCACTCCAACGGGAATGTCAAGTTAACTCGAAACCTTCCTCCAATGGTGCATAGATGAATGATTGATTCGTGGAAAGTGAGGGACAAGATGGAAGTGAGGATCCAAGCATAACCCATGACAAGTCTACGGGATATCAAAGACTCACACCATGTCCTTACTCAACCCAATCAAACTGAACCATCGTACACCGAGGGGAGGAAAGAAGATGAGTTGAAATGGCATACCCAAGAGGAGGCCTCCCTTGGATTAGGCAACTTAAAGACTTAAATACTCATGTTTAAGATAAAGATAACAATGTAATGATAAGACATTATGAAGAAATGAAGATTGGAGCTAAGCATAAATGAAATGCACAAATATAACTTCCGGATAATTATACATGTCCATCACCTCTTACTAAAGATTGAATGAGAACCTGAATTTTTCTAGAACTTAGATGAAGAAAAAGACATCACCGTTGGATTTGTCTCATGAAATCTAACTACCCCGTCAATTTTCGTCGAATTCTAAAATAGTCGAATTTTTTGTGTTNACTATTCATTCTTCATGGCTTTGTTACAGCTAGAAAAGTGAGTGAAGTTCATCCCTCCAAGTAGAGGAGTTTCAAGGTAAAACATATTACACACGGAGCCAATCTTCAACAAAAAATGAGTGAATCACGTTCCACCCTTCACGGCTTTGGTAAAGCTCTAGAAAAGTGGAAGAGTTTCACTCCTCTAAGGGAAGAAGGAAGCTCAAAATAATGGAAATAAAAGAAAGNCAAAAAATGAGTGAATCACGTTCCACCCTTCACGGCTTTGGTAAAGCTCTAGAAAAGTGGAAGAGTTTCACTCCTCTAAGGGAAGAAGGAAGCTCAAAACAATGGAAATAAAAGAAAGAAATAAATTAAAAGAAAGCAATAATACAATAATAGAAAACAATAATACAAAATTAAAAGAAACAATGTATTAAAAGAAAGCAATAATACAAGAAAAGAAAGCAATAATGACTTTTGGAGGATTTTCCACTACCAAAAGGTGCTCTTTTCAAGAAAGCAATAATGACTTTTGGAGGGTTTTCCACTACCAAAAGATGCTTGCGATGGATTTTTGGAGTGAAGATTCAATGGAGGAAGCTTTTAGCCAAGGAATTAGTTGAGTGTAAGTCTTCAAAATTGTAATCTAAGTTTGAAACTAGTGGATTAGGTAAGTTGGACCTAAAGTGGTCCCGTGGTTTTTCCTAAGAGGGTTTCCACATAAAAAATTTGCTTGCATTGTCCAATTCTCATCTTTTACATTCTTGAAACTTTTATTCCTTCTTTATGCTTGAAGGACGTGTAAAACCCAGGTAAATTTGAATTTTTTATGAAAAATGGGAAAACAGTAATATGTCGCTACAATACGGGTCAAAAACCTGAATTTTTCTAGAACTTAGATGAAGAAAAAGACATCACCGTTGGATTTGTCTCATGAAATCTAACTACCCCGTCAATTTTCGTCGAATTCTAAAATAGTCAATTTTTTTGTGTTTTACAAGGGGAACAGGTGTCGGGCAACCTCATAAACAAAATCGGGAATAAAATTTCAAAAAGTGGATGATAATTTAAAGCTAGTTCATATAAAAATATTTTGAACTTGAATCGGGACAAAATTTAATTGATTCAGATCAAAACCTGACCTGAAAAAAGAGAAAGTGTGGCAGAATGAGAACCAAGTATTTGAAAAGTATAAAAGGGGAAGAAAATCAGATTTTCTTCCATAATTCTCAGCCTTTTACCCTTAAAAAAGAGAGAGGAAGAAGAGAGAGAAAGAACAAAGGTTTCAAGCCTTCTCTATACGATCTATGCCTCCACATTGCTTGAATCAACACAAGCCAAGAACTAAAGTTGTTCTCATCATCGAGGGCTACAAAATCATACCAAGGAGCACGGATTTGGGTGAAGTTCCAAAAACAGGGCTTGGAGAAATCAAGGGTTTAGGCGTGATTTGGCATTCTTGAAGCTTCCTACTATGGTTTTACGCTTCAAGAGGTAAGGTTTTCTCCCTAATTAGGTTTATTTCCAACCTATGGTGATTATATAGAATGGGTAGTTGTTAGAGATGTATAACACTTACCTATTTTTTTTAATTTGATGAAATGGGTATTGGAATTGGGTGAAATCAATTTTAGCTTGAATTGGTAAATAGAAATTGCTGACTAGTAATTTCTTAGAAGATTGTGTTATATGGGCATGTTATGTGTTTATATTATGCCTTGGAGAATTAAGTGTGTTAATTGGATGAGATTATGTGATAACATGCTTGGAAATTGTTGTTGAATAAAATGTTGATATATGTTTGATGATGTATTGACATTGTGATTAAGTATGGAGATTATATGCTTGTGATATAATTGGTCATAGGATATGTTGAAATGGTTCATATGGCATTCATTAAATAAGGAACATGACTATAGTGTTGCAATTGTAAATTACATTGCATATGTACAAAAGCATCATATTCATGGGCATAAGGCATGGTTGTCATCTAACACCACACTTGGTGAATGATGAGTGGGCTCGAAAAAGTTGGATCGAAGATCTGGATGAGTCATACGGGTTGCATTGAAAATAGGGTCGAGGTTAGCAAGAAGGGCTAGACTATCCCTCGGGTGTAAGACCCAGTTACTTCGGATATGTACTCCGTTGGTATCAAGTCCATAAAGTATGTCGATGTATGCGGGACCGTTGGTGGAAGTCCATAAAAGCCGTGTCGATTGGGTGACCGTTGGTGAAAGTCCGTGAATACCCACTCCAGGAAAAACCCAGGAATTTAATGATCATTGGATGTGTAACTTCAATGATAGGGGCTTGGAATGCCTAGAGTAACACGCATGGCATTTGCATGTGTTGAGGGAGTCGATCAAGGCTTGGGTTGATGTGCATAAGTGAGTCTTATCTCATTTCATGGCATGGCATGGCATGGTGATTCCTATCATTGAATTGCATATTCTTGATTGGAATGTTTCTTGTTTGTTGTATTGTGCATGTGAACATTTCATATGCATCTAGGTTAGGGATAGGAGATACCCTATTGAGTATGGCTCATCCTTTATAGGACAATATTTCAGGTGCGGGGTATACACAGGTGGACGGCTCTCATTGGGCCCTCAAGGATGAAGAAAAGCCAAGATGTGGCTTTATTTTGAGTTTTTGTAAAACCATTATGAAAACTTAGTTTTGCCATGTAATTATATGAAAATGATTGAAATCGAACTAGTATGAACTATGTTTTATGCGAAAAATTCACTATACATGTGTTGGGTTGATATGGAGTGGATTGAAAATCGAAAATGGATGAAATAGGCAATTCTGGGCACACCTACCAATAGGAAGTTGAGCTCTTCTACAGGTAGATGTGGACCAGTGAGCAGCTTCTACCGGTAGGTTTAGCCGATAGAACTTTTTCAGTAGAGTTCTCCTACCGGTAGAACGTCACTATTCCTACCGGTAGAAGAATTTTAGTAGATTTTTTCTACCGGTAGAACAAGGACTTCTTATACCGGTAGGTTTTCTCAAATTTTCTAAAAACAAAGATTCAGTGCATAACTTCTACTGGTAGGACTTTGACCACTTCTACTGGTAGGTTTTCTTAAAACTTCCAATTTTTGAAATGTTTTACTAAACTCTTGGACATCGATTTCTCTTGCTCAAATAGGTTATATTGGACATTAATGACCATGAACTAATGTATAAAGGACCATGGATGTGTGGGTCATGATCCCAGTTAAAGGGATGTTATTGACGTGATGTCGGGTTGTACGACATTCACTGGTACTTCCGCGGGTTGATGGGTGATCAACTGTTAATAAAGGACCCCCGATTTTAGCAGCGTCACAGCTTGGTATCAAAGCCTAGGTATATGATTTATCTAAGGCTTGATGGGGCATTAGTCTAGACCATTGCATTCATTGTGCATTACATGTTATGTGTTTTAATTGCTACATCTTATGTATTATATGTTATGTAAATTATATGCATGGTCAAATGTGTATAGAAAAAAGACACTAGGGTTAGAGAACATAACCTTGGGGATCGGAAAACAAAGAAATGGGACGGTTAATGGTGTAAATGTCTACTAGTGGTGGCACACGCTCTACTAGTGAGACAAGGAGAGAAATATCAACGTTTCAACTTTGATCCCTACTTTGGGCTGAGAAATGAAGGATTAAAGGGATTCAAATAGATTATCCCGAATATGCATATGCACTTTCTTTCCAACAATTTACTCATCCCTTTTGTTTTTCATAGCCTTAAAGTGTTACAATTATTCATCCCAACCCTACCATATTTTCAACATTTCTTTCCCTTTTTGCTCCAAGACACATTTGTTTTGCATTTGTATTGGTACAAGTTGTACTGGTTTAATAATGGGTTTTCACCATTTCTTCTCTGTTGTTTCTGTTTTCTTTTCTTCTTTTGTTGTACAACTTCTCATGTCTTCCTCCGACACACATCCCAAAGATTCTAAGCAAATTCAGGATAACCGAAATAGGAAAGTTATTTTTAAATAGGGTTTGGTCAAAAGCATGGTTAAGATAAGAAATTTTCATGTGAAGGCTCAATAACGGCTGTCTATAGATGTTTTGTGAGAATAAATGGCTAAGACTCAAAAATAATGCAAAGATGGTCTATTATCATTTCTCAAGCAAGTATACATATCCTTTATTGGAAAATTTCTTGGTTTATATCAACCATATTACTTTACTCATACTAATCAAAGCGAAGTTAATGAGATTATTCAAAGAACCGAAAACAAAGAAGCTTACTTGTGTAGGTGTAAGATGTCCCTCCAATGATATCTAACCATAGGATTCTTCATTATCTCCACCAAATATGTCAAGCCACCAAGGAGTAGTATAGTATGACAATGTAATTAACCTGTACAATAACTTTTAAGCCATTACTTCTTATTCACACAACCCATTATACAATTTTACAAGTCCAAAACAAATTACACAATTTGTTACAAAAATGTAATCTAAAAGCAACATTCCGGCTTCTTCTCAACAAGGGCCCAAGTGAGGGCATTCCACCGGTGTTTCTCTCACACCTAAAATGTTGCTCTCATAAAGGGTGAGTCACGCTCAATAGGGTATTTCTAAAGAGGCTACTCCCCAACCCAAATACATATGAAATGTTCACATGCAATTTATCAATCAATCAAACATCTATTCAAGAATATGCAACTCATAAATGGATTTCCACAATGATATGCTATGTCATGAGATGATACTCCCTCATACAATGCAACCCAAGCCCTCCACCGGCTCCCATAACACTTGCAATGTCATGCGTATGTATTCGGGCATTCCAAGCCCCCGTCGTTGATATTGAACATCCAATGACCATTTTACAAAATCTCAGCTCTTTCTTAGGGTGGGTATTTATGGACTTCCACCAATGGCTCCGCACACACCGACATACTTTATGGACTTAATACCAATGGAAGTGCATATCCAAAATCACCTGGTCTTGCACTCGAGGGAAAATCTAGCCCTTCTTGCTAATCCCGACTCTTATTTTCAATGTAACCTGTGCGACTCAGTTAAACCTAAGTCCAACTATTTCGAGCCCACATATTAACCCACCAAGGATGGTGTTTGATCAAATCATGTACACACACCCACACTCATGTCACATGCCTACAAATGCGATACTTCCCATGCATATGCAAATGTAATGTACAATTGCAATTTACCATATCTTGTTCAATATATCATGAGCACATTATGAACAATTTCAAAGTCTATTAACATTTTTGCAATTTCATCAATTGTCAATTATATCATAAGCATATAATCACAATCCACAACATCATCAAAGCATGTTATAGAATTTTCATCCAAATAACATACTTAATCNAATGGCTGGTATAAATGTGGAAAAAAATCTAATTTTCTTCCCTATTTATACCCCCTTCATACTTGACCCTCATTAACCCACACATCCCGTCATTTTCTGATCCGATTTTATCCCAAATCAATTAAATCTCGTTCCATGTTAAGTTCAATATATTTTATTTGAACTAACCTTAAAATTATNCCCAAGTGAGGGCATTCCACCGGTGTTTGTCTCACACCTAAAATGTTGCTCTCATAAAGGATGAGTCACGTTCAATAGGGTATTTCTAAAGAGGCTACTCCCCAACCCAAATACATATGAAATGTTCACATGCAATTTATCAATCAATCAAACATCTATTCAAGAATATGCAACTCATAAATGGATTTCCACAATGATATGCTATGTCATGAGATGATACTCCCTCATACAATGCAACCCAAGCCCTCCACCGGCTCCCATAACACTTGCAATGTCATGCGTATGTATTCGGGCATTCCAAGCCCCCGTCGTTGATATTGAACATCCAATGACCATTTTACAAAATCTCAGCTCTTTCTTAGGGTGGGTATTTATGGACTTCCACCAATGGCTCCGCACACACCGACATACTTTATGGACTTAATACCAATGGAAGTGCATATCCAAAATCACCGGGTCTTGCACTCGAGGGAAAATCTAGCCCTTCTTGCTAATCCCGACTCTTATTTTCAATGTAACCTGTGCGACTCAGTTAAACCTAAGTCCAACTATTTCGAGCCCACATATTAACCCACCAAGGATGGTGTTTGATCAAATCATGTACACACACCCACACTCATGTCACATGCCTACAAATGCGATACTTCCCATGCATATGCAAATGTAATGTACAATTGCAATTTACCATATCTTGTTCAATATATCATGAGCACATTATGAACAATTTCAAAGTCTATTAACATTTTTGCAATTTCATCAATTGTCAATTATATCATAAGCATATAATCACAATCCACAACATCACCAAAGCATGTTATAGAATTTTCATCCAAATAACATACTTAATCGTTCAAGGCATCTTGTCAAACACCTAGAAGGCACAATTTAGGTAAACACAGAGCATGCCTTATTCATCACATATTTCAGGAAATTACAAACAAGCAATTTCAACAAAATCTAATCATGCAAAATTGGTTCTATACATTCTTACACCATTTCTCATACTCTAGTTACACTATGAGTATATTAAACTAGAGATTTCATCTCTAATCATACTACCCATTCCATATACAACCTTAGATGGAAAATAAGCCTAGTTACAGCTTCCTATCTCTTGAAGCGTAATACTACATAGTAAAAGCTCCAAAATACCTAAATTAAGCTTCAAAGACTTGATCCCAACAATCTCATCCTTGAGATTTTGGAGAAACCTGCTATCTTTGGTACGTACTCGTAGCTCTTATTGTGTAGAACATTTTTTGTTTGTGGCCTAAAGCATTGGAGAAGAAAGCTTGGAGATCCCTTGATTTCCTTTCTCTTCTTTCTCTCTCTCTCTCTCTCTCTCTCTCTCTCTCTCTTGGAAATGGCTGGTATAAATGGGGAAAAAAATCTAATTTTCTTCCCTATTTATACCCCCTTCATACTTGACCCTCATTAACCCACACATCCCGTCATTTTCTGATCCGATTTTATCCCAAATCAATTAAATCTCGTTCCATGTTAAGTTCAATATATTTTATTTGAACTAACCTTAAAATTATTTTTTGTGTTTCATGATTAAATCCCAATCGCATTTATTTTAGTCATGCGATGCCTAATCGCATCATAAAACGTGAAAAATTTGACCGGCTTGGAATTCAACGAAAATTGATTAGGAAACTAGATTTTGCGAGACGAATCTAATGGTGAGGTCTGTTTCGCAATCCAAGTTCTAAAAAAAATTAGTTTTTCAACCCGGACTATAACAGTCAATTACCATTTTACTCTTCACAATAAAATTTTAATTTTTTTCTGGGTTTTACACAACAATAACTCAATCCTCATATTAGGATTTAATATCAATACTCAACCAACCAACCAACCAACCAACAATAATAAATGTTACCCGTTTTCATCTGGGTGTCACAGCAACCCCAACGTTGTTGCTTATGCCCAATAGTCTCAGCAAATCTATTGCTATCGCCTATGCCTGGTAGTCTCAAATATTATAACGCTACTGTAAATGCCAAATAGTCTAAGCAATTATGACCACAGAAAAATCACATAATCCTTCAATTCATAATCCAACTCATAACCAAACATCAGCACAAAACACAAAGTTCGTCAAGTCATAATTTAACTATAATCACATAAATATAGCTAATAATACACTTACCTCGGGTTCAATTCCAAACCTAAGCTAAGTCCTTTTGTATAGTCTTAGTTGAATCCAACGCTGACATCATCGTCTCTCTACCTAAAATACATAGCCACAAATTACATAAATATCATTTACAACAAATGATATTATGCCACACATGTACAAGTGATTAATTAAGATTAATCTGATACCTTCCCAGTATCCCTTTCCATTTATTATATTGCATCCAACCCTTTAGTTTGATGACGTGTTTGTAGGTAAATAACATCAACTTGAATTGATTCAAACCCATTTTAAGTGTTTAAAAGAGATTTGAGGTTAAGTGAGCAATGAATTATAAATGTTACAGCAAAATGGTGGAAATTCTATGTTTCTACTAGTAGAAATCCGTTCAAAATGTCCTCCTACCAATAAAACTTCTCACAGAACTTCAATCTACTAATAGGACACCACTTCCTACCAGTAGAACACCCACAAAAGGTCATTCTACCAATAGAATATTATTTCCTACCGGTATAACTCCTCTCAAAGCATCATTCTACTAGTATGGCATCACTTCCTACCAGTAGAACATCTTACAAAATATTGTTCTACTAGTAGAACATTACTTCCTACCAGCAGAAGTCTGACAGAAACTCTTCTTCATCCCATAACCTTCCCAATTCCTTCTCGCTCAACCCCACAACTTCTAACATATATATTAACAATTATAATTCCCAAACACATTGTTTCATATCTATGACATACCCACATACAAAATCCTCAACCAAATCCAAAATCAAGAACATACCCAATACCAGGTTTTTATACACCAAACCCCAACCTTTTCCTACGTTTTTAAGCAACCAAATACAAAGAATTATTCAAAGAATTTGTTACCAAGAAGTGTACTCCCTTCCAATTCCTCAACAAAGCCTATATGAAATCAAAGATACCAAAGAATTTAGTTTGTTGCACGTCGATTTCGAACCAAAAGTGTGAAACTCCTCCACCGGGTTATCTTCCATCCCAACCCACTCTTCTTTTTCTCTCTTCACTCTCATTCTCTATCTCTATCTCTATCTCTATCTCTATCTATCCCTCTCTTTGGAGATCTCATTTAGACTCACACATATATATTATTCTTTTATAGAAGAACAAGTTATAAGAGACACANCTATCTCTATCTCTATCTCTATCTCTCCCTCTCTTTGGAGCTCTCGTTTAGACTCACACATATATATTATTCTTTTATAGAAGAACAAGTTATAAGAGACACATCTGTTATGATTCATATTTTCCCAAAATCCACTTGGGACCCCTTACACTTCTTTCCCTCACACACACTCCTCTTAACTTAAAATATTTATAAACTCAGACTCAAACATCTTCCCTTCATATGATTTTTCATCCAAATACCATTCAAATCACAAAAATTCAACCCCTACGGTTATAATTCAAAATTTTTCCCCCTCTCCTATAACTTCTATAACTATAATCTAACCCCCAAATTAATATTGCAAATTATCCTAAATTATGCGTTATCCCCCAACATTTAACAAAATGTCATGCAATGCATGTACGAGCCTCACAACTCTTCCCTATTAAAAGAAATTGACCACTAGGGATATTGCGCTGGCATAGTCTCCTCTATCTCCCATGGTACCTCCTCCACAGAATGACTTCACCACAAAACTTTAACCAACGAAATAGTCTTTGTGCAAAGAACTTTCTCCTTGCGACCCAAAATCTCTACCGGATTTTCAACATAGGACAAGTCTTCACTCCGCTCAATGGGTTCCATAGTCAACACATGTGACGGATATGGAAAATACTTTCGAAGCATAGATACATGAAACACGTCGTGAAGTCATGACAAGTCCAAAGGTAAAGCTAGACGATATGCCACAGCTCCAATCCGTTCCACAATCTCAAACAGATCAATGTAGTGTGGACTTAATTTGCCTTTCTTACCAAATTGTACAACACCCTTCCAAGGAGAAATCTGCAAGAATACATGGTCGCCCACCTCAAACTCCAAGTTTCTTCAGCGATTATCAGCACAACTCTTTTGTCTACTTTGCGCACTTCTCAACCTTTCCTGAAGTACTTTCACTTTATCTGTTATAACTTATACAATCNTACATGGTCGCCCACCTCAAACTCCAAGTTTCTTCAGCGATTATCAGCACAACTCTTTTGTCTACTTTGTGCACTTCTCAACCTTTCCTGAAGTACTTTCACTTTATCTGTTATAACTTATACAATCTCAGGACCCAACAACTTCCTTTCCCCAACCTCACTCTAGCATACTGGAGTCCTGCAATTCATATCAAATAAAGATTTATAGGGAGCCACTCAATTGAAGCTTGATAACTATTATTATATACAAATTCAAATAAAGGTAAATGATCATCCCAATTACTTTTAAATTCCATAACACAAGCCCATAACATATCCTCCAAAGTCTGAATGGTCCACTCTGATTGCCTATCAGTCTGTGGATGGAATGTTGTGCTAAACCTCAAAGTAATGCCTAGAGTAGTCTGAAGACTAGGCCAAAACTTTGAAATAAAGCACGGATTCCTTTCAAAAATAATAAAAATAGGTGTACCATGCAGTCTAATAATCTCATCAACATATAACTTTGCTAGCCTATCAAGAGGAAAAGAAGTCTTGAGAGCTAAAAAGTGTGCATACATAGTTAACCTATCACCACCACCACCCAAATACAGTCATGCCCTTTTTGTGTACGTGGAAATCTACTCACAAAATTCATGGTAATATGCTTCCACTTCCATTCAAGCACTGGAAGAGATTGAAACAATCTGGTTAGTCATTAATACTTAGTTTTTACCTGCTGAGAAACCAAGAATCTTGCCACAAACTCTGCAATTTCCCATTTCATCTTAACCCACCAATAATATTCTTTCAGATCTTGATACAACTTGGTACTACACAGGTGCATAGTGTATATTGAACTATGAGTCTCCTCAAGGATCTCCTTCTTTAACCGTGCATCATTAGGTACACATAATCTAGTACCAAACAATAACACCTCACCATTCTTACGTACAAAATTAGTTTTAGTACCACTTTGTACTTCACCCTTAATCTATTCTTATTGTACATCAAACTTTTGGGCTCCACTATTCCTATCTACCAAAATTGGCTACAAGGTTAGACTAGCAAGGAAAGTTGTAGCTTCTCCAATTTCTAGATGAGCTCTAATAGACTTTAGGTCAACAAACATACCTCTTTAAACCACCTCCAAATTAGCTAAATTTCCCGATGACTTCCTACTCAACGCATCAAGTACCACATTTATTTTTCCTAGTTGATAGTGAATAGTACAGTCATATTCTTTAATCAATTCAATCCACCGTTGTTGCTTCAAATTCAACTACTTCTAACTTTGATGATCAGTATAAATTTCACAAGTTACACCATAAAGAAAATGTCTCCACAATTTCAAAGCAAACACAATAACAACCAATTCTAAGTCATGCGTAGGGTAATTACGCTCATGGGTCTTTAATTGCCTAGATGCATATGCAACTACCCTTCAAAACTACATTAACACACACACCAAGCCCTGGTGAGATGCATCACTATATATGACAACACCATCATTTTCTACTGGAATAGTCAACACTGAGGTTGAAGTCAACTTGTTCTTCAATTCTTGGAAACTTTACTCACACCTGTCAGTCCAATCAAACTTCACCCCTTTACAAGCTAGTCGAGTCAAAGGCATAGCAATAACAAAGAAATTTTGCACAAATATCCATTCCCAAGAAACTTCGAACTCTAGTTACCTACTTTGGTCTTTCCCATTTAACCACAGTTTCAATCTTCGATGGTCAACTGAAACACCATCACCTGAGATAACATGACTCAAGAATACAACACAACTCAACTAAAACTCACACTTGCTAATTTAGCATATAATTGTTTGTCACGGAAAATCTATAATACCGCTCTTAAGTGATGTTCATGCTCCTCTACACTTTGAAAATAAACCAAAATTTCATCAACAAAAACAATGAAAAAGAAAATTCTAGGTAAGATTAGAACACACAGTTCATTAAATCCATAAATGCAGCCGGTGCATTAGTTAAACTAACGGCATAACTAAAAACTCATAATGGTCATACCTAGTTCAAAAAGTCATCTTGGATATATCACTATCTTTCACTTTCGACAAATGGTATCCTGATCAAAGATTAATCTTTGAAAATACCTTGGCACCCTGTAATTGGTCCAACAAATCATCTATACGTGGCAAAGGATACTTGTTTTGTATAGTTCCCTTATTCAGTTGTCAGTAGTAAATACATAATTGCATAATACCATCATTTTTCTTAACAAATAACACTAGAGCACCTCAAGGAAATACACTAGGTTGAATAAACCTGTGGTCAAACAATTCTTGTAACTGAATCTTTAATTNGTACCATCATTTTTCTTAACAAATAACACTAGAGCACCTCAAGGAGATACACTAGGTTGAATAAACCTGTGGTCAAACAATTCTTGTAACTGAATCTTTAATTCTTCTAGTCCAGCTAGAGCCATACGATACGGTGCACTTGAAATTGGACTAGTGCCTAGCATCAACTCGATGGTAAATTCAACTTCTCAATCAACTAGTACACCTGGCATTTCCTCAGGAAATACACCAGTAAACTCACGCACGACAAGAATTTTCCCCAACTCAAAACCGCCCTTCTGAGTATCCTTCACATAGGTCAAATAATCAATACATCCCTTCCTTAACAATTTCCTAGCTTTAAGTGTAGAAATGAAACCCGTTGGAGTTTTAGGACAATCACCATAAAATCAAAATATAGGCACATGTGGAACCCAAAATACTATTTCCTTATAGAAATAATCTATGGAAGCATGATATGAGGATTACCAATCTATACCCAAGATCAAATCAAAATCTTGGATATCTAATGGTAACAAATTCACCAATAACTCCCTGTCACCCACATGCACAATACGACCCCTATAAACAGTCCTTGCGACCACCACCTCACCTACTGGGGTAGAAATAGATAACCCACTATCCAAATAGGTAGGGTTCAGTCTACATGCATGGAGAATGATAATGTTACAAATGAATTCATAGCATTAGAATCTATAATTACTCGAGCAAACCATCCAAAAATATAAAGCATACCTGTAACCACCTCTGGTGTCGCCTATGCATCACGTTGTGTCATCAAAAACACCCTTCCTCCAGTCTCAGAGTAGCTCAAAGAACCACCACCCCTACTTCAAGAACCCCCCATAGAATCTCTACCACCAATAGTTGCACTACCCACCGACGATGTTGGAGTTGCAAACTATGGACAATCACTCTGCATATGGCCTGGCTGCCCACAAGTAAAGCATCTTCACAAAAAATCTAACTAAGTTGATGTGCATTCTTTGGAAAAATGTCCTCNTACCTCTGGTGTCGCCTATGCATCAAGTTGTGTCATCAAAAACACCCTTCCTCCAGTCTCAGAGTAGCTCAAAGAACCACCACCCCTACTTCGAGAACCCCCCATAGAATCTCTACCACCAATAGTTGCACTACCCACCGACAATGTTGGAGTTGCAAACTATGGACAATCACTCTGCATATGACCTGGCTGCCCACAAGTAAAGCATCTTCACAAAAAATCTAACTAAGTTGATGTGCATTCTTTGGAAAAATGTCCTCCCTTATCACTTCTGTAACACACATTCCCCACACTACGGCCACTAGAACTGCCCCTGCCTTGAGAGGAAGATTGTTGACTAACAAAACATTGTCATCTACCTTGCATAAACTATCTTTACTAACCTTTTGAAGGACTCTTTGATGCTGAAAAACTCTTCCCACTCTGACTTGGGTATCCTCCACTAAAAGTGCCCTTGCTTCTTGAGACAAATCTACTCCTCTTTGACTGTTCACTAATCCCCCTCTCTTCTTGCACATCTTTTTCCACGATTAACATTTGTTAACCATATCAAGATACATCTTCACCTCTTGTGTGGAAATTTAAGATTGAATGTTGAAATCCAAACCCATCTGAAACCTTCTACATTTTTCCTCCTCATCTCTCAGAATAGATGGAATGAACCAGTATAATGATGTGAACTTGTACTCATAGTCAATGACCGACATATTCCCTTAGACGTATAAACTCATTTTCTTTTCATACTGATAAATTGGAGGTCAATACTTCTTATAAAAGCTTCAACAAACTATTTCCACATTACAGTTTTAGGTGTTGCTCCGACTTCTGAGGAAATCAACATATGCTTGGGAGCTTCCCACCAACGCTAAGCCTCCTCCACAAGCATAAAAGTAGTCAAGGTCACCTTTTCCTCTTTAGTAACACACATAAATTTAATATACTCCAAGGTTATGATCTCATTCTCTGTTGCTCATAAAATTTAGTGGCGGCTGCCTCCAATGTCTATTTAGATTTACGCTTATCGCCCGCATAAGTAGAAAAAGTCTCCTCCTCTATTTTTTCCCGATCCACTAGATCCATATTTATCTCTATCAAGTAACCACAATAAGTGACCAAATAATAAAATAGCATCACTCTACCCATTAAATATACACATCATCCTAATAGACTTGAGAGATACACCCCTAACGGTCAACTATGACATCTAGACTCGACAAGTCTATAGAACCTATCAAACACACCATCCTAGAAGAGAGATACAGTGTGGATAATTCTAAATCTTGTTACCTTTAATCCATAATTAAACTAAGTAATTAAACTATACAATAACTTTCAAATCGTTACTAAAATATGAAAACATGACATTCACATATAATAGTGTTACAACGTGATTAGGGCACCAAACCCTTAAACATCCTAAACAACCAATAAAAACTATGTACAATTATGCAATGACATATTGTACATTCTGATGTCAATCTCTATCTCAAGCTAGACTGCCCAATAGACCACCTTTTACCTCCAATGCTCCTGAAAACAAGCAACTGTGGAGGGGTGAGCTAAACCACATGCTCAGTGAGTATATTTGTAACATATAGAAAGAAAACACTCAGGCACAGCACAACAATAACACACTCCTCCTATAAGGATTTAATATCAATATTCAACCAACCAACAATAATAAATGCTCCCCGTTTCTACCCGGGTGTCATGGCAATTCCAACGTTGCTATTTATGCACATCAGTCTCAGCAAATCTATCATTGTCATCTATGTTCGGTAGTCTTAGCTATTATAACACTACTGTAAATGCCCACTAGTCTAAGCAGTTGTGACCACAGAAAAATCACATAATCCTTCATTCATTCTTTACGGTCGATCCCTATGTGTAACAAAGGTAGTAGGCTCCCACCCTAACAAATAGCATATAGGCAAAACGATGGAAATTCTATGTTTCTGCGATTAGAAATCCTTTAGAATGTCGTCCTACCGGTAGAACGCCATGTTCTAGTTGTAGAACCTCGTAAAGAACTTCATTCTACCAGTAGCACAATATTTCCTATAGGTAGAACACCTCAAAAAAGGTCGTTCTACTAGTAGAACATTACTTCCTACCGGCAGAACTCCTCTCAAAACATCGGTCTACCAGTAGAACATCATTTCCTACCAACAGAACTTCTTACAGAATGTCGTTTTACCGATAGAACATTACTTCCTACCGGTAGAAGTCTGACAGAAACCCTTCTTCATCCATCGCCTTACCAAATCCTTCTCTCTCAACCCCACAACTTCTAACATATATATCAACAATTATAATTCCTAAACACATATTGTTTCATATCTATAACATATCCACATGAAAATCCTCAACCAAATCCAAAATCAAAACCATATTCAATGCCAAGTTTTTCATACACCAAAACCCAACCTTTTCCTATGTTTTTAAGCAACCAAAAACAAAGAATTATTCACAGAATTTCTTACCAAGAAGTGTTACTCCCTTCCAAATCCTCATCAAAGCCTATACAAAATCAAGAAACCAAAGAATTTGGTTCATTCCATGCCAACTTCGAACCAAAAGTGCGAAACTCCTCCACCAAGTTATCTTCCTACCTAACCCACTTTTCTCTTTCTCACTTCACTCTCTTTCTCTATCTCTATCTCTCCCTCTTTCTGAAGCTCATGCTTAAACACACAAAGCTACACACACACACACATATATATACCATACATATATAAAAGAATAATCTATAAGAGACACATCTCTTCTGATTCATATTTTTCCAAAATCCACTGGGTCTCCTTACACTTCTTTCCCTCACACACACACACATCTTAACTTAAAATATTTATAAATTCACACTCAAACATCTCCCCTTCATACGATTTTTCACCCAAATACCATTTAAATCACAAAATTCAACCCCCAGGGTTATAATACAAAATTTTTCCCCTTCTCCCATAACTTCGATAACTATAATTTAACCCCCAAAGTAATATCACAAATTATCATAAATTACGTGTTAAACCCAATATTTAACAAAATGTCATGCAATACATATACGGGTCTCACAAGTTATATGATAATTCCTTAAATTTGCATGATCATTAAGCACCTTTGCATGAGTTGCAAATAACAATGTGCATCTGGCATGTAAACAAATAGATATGACCTATATCCACCGTGTGCGTTACTCAACTCAAATTCTTAGATTGAATGCCAAGATAAGGCTACGTTTTATCATTATAACATGTAATCTCAATTTCAACGCTATTCTACCAATCAAAAAAAAAACACAGTAATATTAACAAACTCATAACATAAAACATCTACAAGCAATTGCTTAAAACTAACATTATCCAAAAATTGATCCAAACATTAATCCAAACATCCAGAACATTAAAAAAGAAAAATTTAAGTTGTTTGGATCTAANCCAACTTCGAACCAAAAGTGCGAAACTCCTCCACCAAGTTATCTTCCTACCTAACCCACTTTTCTCTTTCTCACTTCACTCTCTTTCTCTATCTCTATCTCTCCCTCTTTCTGAAGCTCATGCTTAAACACACAAAGCTACACACACACACACATATATATACCATACATATATAAAAGAATAATCTATAAGAGACACATCTCTTCTGATTCATATTTTTCCAAAATCCACTGGGTCTCCTTACACTTCTTTCCCTCACACACACACACATCTTAACTTAAAATATTTATAAATTCACACTCAAACATCTCCCCTTCATACGATTTTTCACCCAAATACCATTTAAATCACAAAATTCAATCCCCATGGTTATAATACAAAATTTTTCCCCTTCTCCCATAACTTCGATAACTATAATTTAACCCCCAAATTAATATCACAAATTATCATAAATTACGTGTTAACCCCAATATTTAACAAAATGTCATGCAATACATATACGGGTCTCACAAGTTATATGATAATTCCTTAAATTTGCATGATCATTAAGCACCTTTGCATGAGTTGCAAATAACAATGTGCATCTGGCATGTAAACAAATAGATATGACCTATATCCACCGTGTGCGTTACTCAACTCAAATTCTTAGATTGAATGCCAAGATAAGGCTACGTTTTATCATTATAACATGTAATCTCAATTTCAACGCTATTCTACCAATCAAAAAAAAAACACAGTAATATTAACAAACTCATAACATAAAACATCTACAAGCAATTGCTTAAAACTAACATTATCCAAAAATTGATCCAAACATTAATCCAAACATCCAGAACATTAAAAAAGAAAAATTTAAGTTGTTTGGATCTACAAAATAGGTGTCTGGGAACCAAGGGTAATAGCATCTCAAGAACGTGAAGGTGCAGTGCTTGACTGGTTTCCCTAATCTCTAACCCTCAAACCCAAATTATGTGTATATATATGGCTTTGGGTGATTGGTGAGTGTCACTCTCCCTCGAGTTCGATGCAAAAAATGGAAAAAATCATGTGTGAATGAAAAAAAATGTGTGTGCAAAAGTGCTCCCCAAGCGTAGAGAGAGAGTCTTGCAATGTCATGTTTTACTTGGAATGAGTATTCCAAGGTCATCTCTTCAGGGAGGAAAGGTCAAGTGTCTTCAAAAGTGATTTGTGAAAAGGAAAAATATAAAATATTGTGATTTGAAGTTTGGTGGTTTGTGTTTNTCTTGCAATGTCATGTTTTACTTGGAATGAGTATTCCAAGGTCGTCTCTTCAGGGAGGAAAGGTCAAGTGTCTTCAAAAGTGATTTGTGAAAAGGAAAAATATAAAATATTGTGATTTGAAGTTTGGTGGTTTGTGTTTTGAGTAATATGCAAGAAAAAAGAGTGTTGGCTAATCTATAGAGTTCATTCCAATGGGTATGCCAAATCGAATCATTTCATTCAACCAATGGAGTCTCGGTGTTTGATTTATTTGTAGGAAGTGACGGACTAATGTGGTTGTGTTGGGGAAAAGCCTACCCCGTGACAAGTCTGTAGTGTATCAAGAGCCCACAACCACATCTGCACTCAACCTAGTCAAATCAAACACCTTACACTATGAGGAAGAATGAAAGAGAGTCAATTTCACATACCCAAGAGGAAATCCCTCTTGGATTAGCCAAATAAAGGTTTAGCTATGCATGATAAAGGCAAGAACAAACATGAAAGAGACAAGCAAGGTAATAAAATCAAACATGAACTTGCATTAATGTAAGGAGAAGTTCAAACTACAAAAGAAATAGCTTTCATACACAAATGTAAAGCTTAAAGAGAAAATACCCAAATACAAGCAATAGAACTACTAAACCCTAGCCAAACTCAATACAACTTGAAATAAATGAGATTAAAGTGCTAGAAAGAAAGATTACATGTGGATTGAAGCATACAAGAATGAAATTGGTGAATGAAAAGCAAGAACCCTAGTTTTCTCTCTCTACACTACTCTTATGCTTAGGTAGCCTCTCTCTCTTTCTAAAATCTTGATAATTTGAAATTGTATGAAGGAAGACTCTTATTTTCGGCCATCCCCCTCTCTCTACCCTTGAGTGTGCTGAGATAGGTTGCTTGCGGGTAGAGGTAGTCCAAAAAAGCTTTCAAAGTCAGTCAAAAGTCATGGCCCCTTTCCTTTTCCAACCATTCCCCTTCTCTTCCTTGGTCATCACTCTCTTATGCTTTAAATTTGAATATAGGGATTAGGAGATCATCACAGAGTGTTAGAAATGTCAGAGCATGGGTTAGGTGACAAAAGGTGGGCCCCCGTAGTTGGTGGAGTCGTGTAGAGAAGTGTCTGGACTTTCTGGGCATGTTCTACTGATAGGTCATGGGTAACCTACCGGTAGGTATTTTCTAGTAGGGTCTCCTACTAATAGATTTTGCATGTTTTCTACCTGTAAGTCTTTTTCAACTTTTGTAAATTTGTCATAACTTTTGATCCCACCATCCAATTGAGCTAAAAATTTGAAACAAGATAGAGGACATCCAGATCTACAACTTTTATGTTTTTCACTTTTTCAAATTTGAAGTGGATCATAGTAAAAAAATGTGGAATACCAAGATACCGATACCAAATGGTGTGGGTACTGGTACCTATGTTACCAGGTACTGATATCTCCTTGATTTCTTTCACTTTTAAACCTCCAAATTCTCTTGTAATGTGTCCATCTCTTCACCACTCATCCACACTTAGTTGTAGGGTTCCATAAGCCATCAATTACTCTATAATTACCTACAACATTAAAATTTCCACATTATTCACAAATTTGACTAACTCTAAGTAATTAAATGAAAAGTTGAGTTAAAATGCATGTAATGAGGCTTTTAAATATGCAATATTACGCGCTCATCATGAAGCACCATCGCCACCCTAGTGTCAAAGAATCTCATCCTGCTTGGCCTCAATGTTTAGCATAATCTCCCTCAAAATCCTCATATCCCCTATCTCACCATGGGCCTCCTTTGCCTCTCTCTTCTCCTCAATGTCTAATGTCTGCTACAACTTGTGAACCCCCTAAGCTGGCTCTCTTACTATTCTCCCCCCCCCCCC